>CM045728.1:29147349-29187349 GCA_024760905.1 Plotosus lineatus | reverse complement strand
ACCTGCTTAATCCTAATTAAGGTCACGGGGAGGCTGGTTCCCATCTCAGCCGACTCCGGGTGAGGGCAGATTACACCCTGGACAGCTCGCCAGGCCATCGCAGGGCAGAAACACACCGACAGCCATGCAGCCACCTCTTAACAAAAGTCCGCAGTGGTTCTTTTCCATGCCTCTCACTATAGACAGTGAGAGACATGGCCGGCCTTTGATAACCCAGCTGGCTGCACTGGGGGTAGTAAAGATTTCATACTTAAATTAAAGAGGAGGCGAAGCAAATTCAAACCATAAGATCTCCATCACCATGATTTGCAACGGTACTGTGATGATGGCCAAGAAAATCTTTTTCATTAAGTTTGATTGTTTGACTTAATATAAAAAAATTAATAAAACTGAGAAGTACCAAATGGTTGACTCTGCTTCAGGAAGTAATTGCAAGATCATTTTAACCAGTAGATTGTATTTTGAGAAACTTTTTAACTATAATTAATTTCCATTTATGGTATTTGGTAGACACCCTTATCCAGACTTACTTACATTTATCATTTTATGCAACTGATTGTTAAAGGCCCCAAAAGTGGCAGGCGAGTGGCACTTGGCCTAAACCTCCCAAACCATTGGGTCACCATTGCTGTACTCATCACACTGATTTTTTTCGTAGAAAAAACCTCACCAGCATTGATGCATTTCATGACAGTGTAATCATATAATGTACAGTTCAAAAAGCACATTTAATATTACAGTACAGGTAGTGTCCGACTTACGACCTGTTGGTCAAAACCAAAGGTAAGACAGTTTGGACGCAAGTCTGTTCTCTACATCTATTACTGCTAGTATGTATACTGGACCTTTCTACAAGTTTATGTCAAAATTTTGTTTGCAATCTTTTTAGCTTTCTTTAGACATTAATATATGGAGGAGGAGGACTGCTATACATGTATTTTCAACCTAAAGCGTCTCTTTACAAAGGACGTGGGGGAAGAGTCACTTCTCATGAATCAGTTCATGGTTCAAAGAATCAAGAGTCAATCCAGAGCATCGGAGTGATTGTTCCGCTCGCACGATGGAAAGAGGAAGAGTACAGGATGAATCTTCTTCCTTTCCTTTCGGCTTTTTCCCCTTTTTCAGGGATCGCCACAGCAAATCTATGATTCGCATGTTTGATTTGGCATAGAGTTTTATGTCGGATGCTCTTCTGACACAACCACTAGCAAGGGGCAGAAACACGCTAACAGCTTTGCAGCTACTCTTTGGGAAAGTCAGAAATGGTTCTTTTACATGAACCTCTCACCATAGACAGTGAGAGACTTAGCCGGCCTTTGATAACCCTGTGGAGAGTGGGGCTTGAACCCCCAACCTTACCTTTTACCACCACGCCACCACTGCCACAGTACAGGACGGAGATATATATAAAATCAATTCTAGGGATTAAGGTATGGATTTATGTGTGCGTGTATATGTATACAGGCATCCCTCACTTTCTGTGGTTATTTGGGACCGGGATGCATGTATATGTGTATATAATATCAATAAATACATATTCAATGCTATAAATGCTTATAATATCAACTAAACATTAAAAAAATAATGCATGAGATGTAAATAAAATATAAACGCATACAGATGCGCACGCACGCAGATGCGAACCTCACAACAATGTAACTCATTTTGATGGGAGGTTTTGGGTTGTTCAGGGTTTTTTTTTTTTTTTTTTTTTCATAATTGGCCTTGATTTTGTGGCATTTTCCTTCACTTTTTTTCCCTATTCTTCCTTAATTTCCTTATTTTTTAATTTGATGAATATTTAAAAAAAAAAAACAAAAACTGAAGCCGCATGGATTGAAGCACGAAGTAGCGAGGGATCTGTGTGTGTGTGTGTGTGTGTGTGTGTGTGTGTGTGTGTGTGTGTATATATATATATATATATATAATATAAAATATACACACGCACACACACACATAATACATTCACGTATATGGCTTAGCTCATTTGATCCTCACAAGTCGGTTTGAATCAGCTCAGCTGATGTACATGATACCCAAGTATATAAGCTATTTATCAATTATTTTTTTTAGTTATGGGTGGTCGTAAGGTTGAACAGTCATAAGTCACGCAGGTCCTAAGTTGGCAACTGTCTGTAATTTTTTTTTTTTTTTTTTTTTTTTTTTTTTAACCTGGCACAATATTATTAAGTGCTATTCTCCTACTTGTATCTCCCATTTTCACCATTTTGGCTGTGAAGGTTTGTAAATCTTAATAATCTCTCTACCAGTTAATTTGATTAAATTACTTATTTTTCACTCCTCATCATTATCGGACACTTGGCTATATCAATCCATTTATTTATACATCCCAAATCAAAGCAGAGGTTCATGCGGAATTCTGTCACCACTTTCTGAGTCTTTGTGCTCCATTAAGCAACTAGAATCATTACGGCATTATGTGCATGAAATCATTCCTCATTATTTCAAATTATGTCAATTTCAGAAGAAAGCAGGCTTTGTTGGAGAAGGGAAAAGTCACGTGCAAAACAGATTACAGAAGTCCAGACATTCTTCCCCTGCCATTGCATGTGGGACATTTAACTGGCACTACTGTCTGCTCTGTTTATCTGTGCATGCCTTTTATTAACATTTAATGAGTAGCAATTGTGTATGTATGATCTGACATTTTGGATTTTTTTGTTTTTTACTGCTATTAAAAGGTCTTTAGAGCTGCCCTTGCCGGGGGTTCTCATTGGTGCTTACAGTCAATGATCAAATTCAGTTTCTTGACTATTTGCATGCAGTACCAAGAATTGTGTCTGTCCAGGCTTTGTTTATCACTGTGTACATCTTGTGCTGTTTTGTATCCCTTGGTGCTTGATCTCAGCTGGAGAGTATCCACAGTGCTTGCACTGGTATTCAGTACACTCAGCAGTCTCTCTGCAGCCAGAGCCAGCTTGTTTTCCACTTGCTTTCATAGCTACAGACAGTAGTCTTTGTTGAAAAGTAGATATCTTCAACAGACGTTTATTAGCTATTTGTTTAAATGGTTGGGCACATACCCGAAATGTACCCATGTGTTTGGTGCTTTGAAGTATCTTCTTTATGAAACAGGATTTAGAATATCAGAGTATCCATATATGGTGTCTGTTCTTTACCCTGCACAATAAAGTTGTCATTTAGTGGAACTTTTGATGCGTGTAATCCCTCAAGGTTTGAATGTGGCGGATCAGGCGTTTTAAACGCTGCTAATTCCAAGGGATAATCAGGCTATTATAAACACTGCCAAATGCTCTTGGTGTTCACATGTAAAATTCTTTTTGACTTTAATGTTGCTGACCCAACAGAATTTCTACTTTACTTTCATCTCGATGATTCTGGTGCTGTAGTGCGAGATATTTATTTGGTGCATTTAGACACATCTGATTTTTATTATTATCAGAATAATCAGTGAGCTTGCCAGCTTTGTCCTAAATATAAATCACCATCCTGCTGATTGATCCATCTACTTAACGTCTCAGTAGATACAAACTGAATTTACATGAAAATGTCCTGTACATTAACCCCCAGGGTACCACCAGTGCCCATTCTATTCTAATCTTAATTAAATCCATAATTTCACACTTCTTCATTACGCAATCTCAGAAATGGTAGGCCTCCGTCAGTCCCGAAGGACTATGGCTGCGCGCTGGCTGGTATCCCGGCTGGTGATACTCCCCAGTGCGCAGAGCCCGGGTCGGGAGTAATGAGGGACAGGCTGTTACCCAAGCAGCAAGTCCCCCGTCTTGGCGCCACCGGAAGGATCCAATGGAAAGGCAAGTGCCGATACGACTGGGTTCCAGTGCCGCTGCAGGAAAGAATCTACGGTCAATTTAGAACGGCCAATTAACCTACAGTGCACGTCTTTGGATTGCGGGAGGAAACCGGAGCACCCGGAGGAAACCCGCACAAGCACGGGGAGAACATGCAAACTCCACACAGAAACGCCCAGGCCGGGAATCGAACCCAGGCCTTCTTGCTGTGAGGCGGACGTGCTAACCACTACGCCACCGTGCCGCCTAATCTCAGAAATATATGTGGTTTTATATATATATATATATATATTGTGCAATTTGAACTTCTACTCAGTTTGCCTTTAGTGAGACTCGAGCATGTATATACAGTAGTTCTATGATAAAATATAAGCAGTCAACTATGACAGTGGAGTATTTGGATGTCGGTTTTTGTCCCTACAGAGATGTGACCTTTATTCTGAAACAAAAGCAAGTCGTTTGAAAGATAAATACAGCTTATGGAGCCTTTTCCCAAATATATTTAAACAAGTAAAAATGTCACAATTAACTAACGACTGACAAGGTAGAGGTTCACTCAGGATGAGACCATTTATTTAACAAAAATACCAGTACAGTATTCTACAAGTAAGCACGGTCCGAATCTAGTCTTTAGCAGAAATAACTTCTTGTAGGTGTTTTGCATAATTGCCACAAAGCAGTGGAGGCTCAAGTGGTTAAGACTCTGGTTTACTGACACAAAGGTTCAAGTCCGAGTACTATCAAGCTGTTAGTGTTGTGCCCTTGAGCAAACCTTCAAGTACTCAAGTCAATAGCAACCAAAAAAAAACAATGTAAGTCGCTCTGGATATGTCTGCCAAGTGCTGTAAATGTAATTGGCCACCAGTGTCTGATATCGATGGCCTGTAACTTTAAACCACTCCTCCTCCAGTTGCAATGCTTTCTTTTTTGTTTGTTTTGCTTTGTGCATTTACTACCCCTTCCATATCCTTGTGCAACAACATATAAATGGAGTTCAAATCTTGGTACTTTTAAGGCCTTCAAATTTATAGTGTTCCTACGAAGACTTGTTCATGTCCACCTCGGGTTCAGTTTCCTCTTTTAGACAAATGGTCTCACATTATTTTCAAACACTCTATGAGGACAGAGAATGAGCAGAGGAGAAACAACTGCATATTATAACATCTCCTCTTTTATACTTTGCATGAGAAATGTGATGGTGGCAAAGCTCCCCGGCTGGGAGTCCCGCTTCTAAAAAGTTTTTCCGATAGATAAGTTGAACTGAAAATTTGGAAGCGTGATTGTTGGTGTTTCCAGGATCATGGTCGGAACCTTTTCGGTGGACGAATCTACGTCATCAGCACGGATGATGGCCATTTAACAGTGAATGGTCAAGATGGTGCTTCCTAGAAGGCGACGTCGCGGAGTTATCGGAGTCAAATTGTTTCTTTCTTTGTTTTAAATGTTGTTGTTTTTTATTCATTTGGTTTTTTTGCACTATTTATTTATATTTTGGATGCTTATGTAGCACAATTTCATACACGTGTATGCTCAATGCGCATGAGACCCCAGTGCTCCCTGCACTCCAGGCACCCATCGCCACTGTACGGCACCAGTTGTTGCATTGTTCTATCCTTTTGATGCTGAGTGCCAAGCAGGAAGCAACAACTCCCAAATTTTAACATCTCATGGTATGACTTGGCCAGATTCAAACTCCGACCTTCCGGAGTATAAAGCGGACGCTCTACAACTGAGCTAAACCCCCACTATGCTCATCTATGACCGTATGACCCTACTACAGCTATGAGAACACCGTCCTTTTGGACATTTAGAATTGAGCACGCTCATCTCCTATCCTGAGCTAATATGCTACCGAAGCTCAAAGCTAGCCGCACCCCGGATAACAATAAACCCAGACAGATGCGGCAGGTGAGGAGGGGCTGAACTATGACTCCGACGCTTGGTTAGCAGTGGAAGGTGAGCACTCACGGTCACACTGCTTGAAAATGTTCAGTCTCTGCGAAACAAGATGGACCGGCTTCATGCTCGGATTGCAGCGCAGACGGATCTACAGGACTGTACAATGCTGTGTTTCTGTGAAACATGGCTCGAGGAGAGTACACCCAACGAGGCGACTACACCAGTTGGCTACACGGCCTTCAGAGAGGACCAGAGCGCAGCGGCTAGCAACAAGAACCGTAGCGGAAGAACGGTAGATTCTCGTTAAATAAACCTGGTGTACTGACTGACTGTAGATTATCTCTAAACCTTGCTTTGAAAATGGAGAACATCTAACTTTGAAGTTGTGGCCATTTTGCTTACCCAGAGAACTGTTTTTTTTTTTTACAATAAAACAATGGACATAGTGCAATATAATTATAATATAATTTAGTGCAGTTTTGTTTATTGCGGTTATCTACTGATTTATTTATTGTATTATTATCGTCATCATTTTATTTTTCTTACTTATGTTGTTATTATTGTATTGTTTGCTGGGTCTGTTTGAAGTCCTTTTAGATATAGAAGTTTTCTGTGTTTATTTTATAGCAGTGTTGATTTGAGCCTTCTTTTCTGTTTGTAACTTGACTCCTTGAACAATCGCACAAGAATTCCTATGTGTGTAAAAAAAACAAGTGTGAGCCACTCCACCTCCTGGGTCCAAAAATGAAAAATGAGATTTTTTTACACAGTCAGACAGAGGAGGCCCAAAGCTGCAAAATGTGTCAATACCTTGAAAACTGAGCGAGCTATGCCATTTCTTGTGTCAGCATTCAACTAAAATATTCAAAAGACGTTTTAGAGAAAAATGAGCACAAAGATTGCACTTCCAAGGTTATTGGTCCTTAGCAACCAAACATTTTTATTTACTTCAGCCATATAAACTTTAAGAAAACATGTCTAGGAAGAGATGATACGAGAAATCATCCTCATTTTAATCTGACAGGCACTTTTTAAACTCATCAGTCACCGTGGCAACCCCTCCAAAAATTAACAAAAAAAATTACTTTTTTTTTCCATTTCTGTTTATTCCAATAAGATCAGTATGTATCTTTTTGACCATTATATAAAGGTTCAAATGCCTTCAAATGATACTTATTGAAAAAAAAAACACTTTCAGGTTCAAACAATCACACTGAAATTAAGAAAATTATATATATAAGATAACCATATAACAAAACTCTCTTTATACAAGTAAGCTTCATCAACTCTGCCCTCAGCATTATCATCTTCATCTATATCCTGCTCAGAAGATAAAATCACATCTTCACAAACACCAGTCATCACATTTTATTAACAGATGCCTCTTTTCCATCAACATCAAAATCTTCATCAACACAGCTGGCATCATCATCATCAGTTTGTTTATATGAAAAAGGTATGAAACATTTAAGTATTTTTCAGGCACACGATCCAGCATGTCCAGTCCAGACAAGATTACACACAAAGCAAATGATCAAAAAAATTCCATAATTGAATTTTGCATGCAGAGAAAAATACCAATACTCATACAAGACTCATTAACTTTCTAAAGTACTTAATAGTGAGCATATGGGATTTTCTTTGACTGTATTGCAATGGAATTATGTCTTTTTCTTAATATTCCAGCAGAGCTGAGGTATCATATACACACAGACAGACTGTAAGCAGTGGGTGACTGCTTATTTGTGCATCTATCGCACCATTTGCACTCATTTGCCCTACTCCCTTCATATACTGTATTTTCTTCCATTCAAATTGCACTATTTCATCTGGATGCTGCTCATTTAACTGTTTGCACACTGTGTGTGTGTGTGTGTGTGTGTGTGTGTGTGTGTGTGTGTGTGTGTATGTGATGGGGAGAGAGAGAGAGAGATGATCTTCAAAGCCGAATTCTAGCGTCGAATTTAACATCTAACGCTGCTAGACATCACAGATGACCTTTCACGCTCCTTTTCCAGAAATTATGTGTATTCACAATCTTATAAATAAACTTACTTACTGTTATTGAAGAGAAAGTCGGAGATAAGTTCCGCAATGCGGTACCTAGAGTCAGGAATTAAACCAGAAGTTAATGTGTGACGGGCACTGAGCATATGTGCAAGCTCAAGTTCACCAATCAGGGTGCTCGTTTCAGATCTTCTTTAGCAACTAACCTGCATTGTTTATGTGCATATCGTCTTTATAACCTTCATTTTATTCACTGAAACGGTAACTGAAACAGTATCCAAAATGGAGAGATGACTTCATGACCGTTCTTCTGGTGTATGGATTATAGTGTGTCTTGTACCGAACTCAGTGAATAATTGCATAGAAAACTGGTAAGTTTGCGACTGTTTTTATCTAGTTTTATGAGGGTACTCATCAGGAAAATGGAAATAAAAGACATTGTTAATGCGTGTTAGTCGATTTCACTTGAGCAAGTGATAGTTGAATACTTGTTTTAATGGTTTATGCAAAAATCCGAATTTCAATAAAAATGACCATTTTTTACTTTTTTGGCTATTTTCTCGAAAGTAGTCCGTGCGACAAGTGCCTACATTCGGTGGAGTGCCTCACAAATGGCTATTAAAAATCTTGAATCCTGAATCACAGATTTTCTTACAGTGGAATGATTTAGTTCAGATAATTTAGAGATCATGAGTGGTGGTCTGATGGTAAAGGTGCTGGATCACTCATTCCAAGGTTGAGGGTTCAAGTCTGTGTCTTTTTTTCAGGCTGAAAATCAATTTTGAAGGGGATGGCTTTGTGGCATAGTGCCTTAGTGGCTATCATTTCTGCCGAACAGCAAGAAGGCCCTCGGTTTAAGTCCTGGGCTCGGCATCGACATTTATGTTTGCATGTCGTCCAGGTGCTTGTGTGGCGTTCCTCTGGGTACTCCTGTCTTCACATTCCAAAGATGTGCACATTTAAGGTAATTGGCTGCTCCAAAGTGCCCCTTGGTGTGAGTGTCTGTAAATAGGTGTGTGTGTGTGTGTGTGTGTGTGTGTGTTGGACTGCTATCTAATAGACAAAGCTGTCTTCTTCCGAAATTGTTTTTTTTTTTTTTTTTTTTTTTTTTTTTTTTTTTAAGTATTTTGGTGGACTGAATATAAATCTTAATAAAAATGACTACTTGGCTCCTGTAAACCATAAGGTTTTTTACATCTGCACAATTATAGTGCGTGTATACATATTTATTTTAGAATTTTTTAACATAAATTGTAAACCTTTTTATAATTTCTAATTCATATTTAACTAATCATTAGTTTCTCTGATTATTTATATAATAATATTTTAAAATACACCTGTTGTCTTTTTATAATACGTCATGAGCAGAACGGTTATATATTAATTAATTTTTTGAAACAAAAGTGGGAAAAGATGCACTGTTTTTCCAGAAATATTCACTCACCCATGTAAATAATTGAATTTAGGTGTTTTAGTCACCTCTATGGCCACAGGTGTATAAATTAAAGCACCTAGGCATGCAGACTGTTTTCTATAAACATTTGGGAAAGAGTGGATCTCGCTCGCTCTCTATCTCTCTCTCTCTCAGGAGCTCAGTGAATACCAGTGTATACCGTGATAGAATCCTATGTCTGCAATATGTCCAGTCATGAAATTTCCTCCCTACTAAATATTCCACAACCAACTGTCAGTCGTATTATAGCAAAGTGAAAGTGATAGGGAATGACAGCAGCTCAGCCAGAAAGTGGTAAAATTACACAGAGTCAGCATATGCTAAGGCGTATTGTGTACAGAGGTCGCCAACTTTCAGCAGTGTGAATCACTACAGACCTCCAAACTTCATGTGGCCTTCTGATTCGCTCAAGATCAGTGCATAGATAGTTTCATGGAATGGGTTTCCCTGGCCGAGAAGCTGCATCCAAGCTGTACACCACCAAATGCAATGAAGTGGTATAAAGCAATTCTTCTCAAATAGTGGGGTGCGGTATGATGTTGGGGGTGATGCCGGGCTGAGCACGTATGACCCTGGGGAACATGCTTTTCTGGAATAGTGTATGAGAATTAAGTGTAATTGCACCTCCACTCCAGTAGTTGGTAGTTGGCAGTGGCACTCTCATTGTCGCGCTATGGTGTAGCGGTTTTTCGCATGAGCAAACGATATGAAGTGCAGTAAACAACCCCTCAAGAAACAACACGGAGAAATTTCTAACAGGAACGAAGAGAAAGGTGTAGAGAGAGACGGAGATATTAAGACATAAGTTGAATGAGTTTAAATAAAGAGTTTTTTTTAATAAATTTCAGGCACATCGGTGCGCTTTAAATCTTTTCTGTTACAGATTAAATAACAATGTTAATGAAATGTTACGTATGCCAAATGGATTCGATACCAGACAAGCCCCCCAATTTTGTTACGTATGGAATTTAGAAGATGGAAGTTGCCCCGTGAAACCAGCAAAGCACGACAAACTATATACAATTTAATAATATGAACAAACTAAGACAAAATAATAACTTGCATCTTAGAGCGAAACAACATAGAAATTAAACAAAGGGTCCCATAGTCACCAAGCACCTGCAGCAGGATAAATTTAGAGACGGCACGCATGGTGGTCGTGGAGCCGGTGGAGTAGTGGTTAGGGTGCTGCGCTCATGATCGGGAGGTTGTGAGTTTGAATCCCACCGAGACCCTCACTGTGCTAAGACCCTTGGGCAAGGTCTCAACCACAAGTGCAAACTCCACACTCGGGCCTTCATGCTGTGAGACGGACGTGTTAACCACTCTGTCTTTATGTATGTGTGTGTGTTTTGTTTTTTTTTAATTTCTAGAAGGAAAAAGTAGGTAAAGGTGCAGTACTACCTTTTTGTACATCGTTTGAATCAAAGAAAAAAAAAACTTGTCTCTTTCCTACTGTTGCAGTTGTCGCATTACAGTGGTTCTCATTTCTACTTCGAATCAAAATCCCAATTTTACAGCTTTGGTTTTTTTTTTTTTTTTTTTTTTTTTTAGAAAAAGCATGAATCATGAATTAGAAAACAGGTCAGTTGATAAGAGACACTAATATTAAATTAAAAGCCCCCCCGACCTAGATTGGTTCCGAACAACCAGTCGGCAGTCGGATTGGTCAGAAGTTGGATAGTTAACACAACGAAACCGACACCACCCAGCACTTGCTATGAATTCATGTGAAGCATGTTCTTCACCTGCACGTTCTTTCAACATGAGAAATAAACTTGTAGCCTTACTTTGCACTGCTCACAACATCACTTTCACATTCATAAAATGAACAAAGGTTTGTATTGTAACAATTTAGCTAATGCTGCAACACTACAGAACCAGCTGTAAAACAAGTTGAGCAGCAAAATCGACAATGTGATTGAATTTATAAGAACTCTTATATTTGTAAGGTGATACAAATACTGCAAACTATGTTTATTACATCTTTAGAAGTTTTACATATATGTATGTAATTAATTTAATTAATATCATGCCATAAATAGTTTCAACAAACCATTGTCTAGATTATAGCTTCAGATCCTGAATGAACATTACTTAAATGAGATTTACTTTGGTTATTAAAGCTTATGTGAAGTATTATTGAATCTAAATCAAACAAGTCAAACTCAAGAGCTCATCAATATAAAAGACTCTCCAGTTTGAAGACACTGTACATGTATGGTTTTGTAAATAAACATAGTAATTTTGGTGTATTAAAAATGTATATGTTGTTGTACTTAAATTAAAATTGGTAATTTTCCCCAACACAAAACATGGTATAAGGCTACTATGAATGCAATCATGAATACTCATAATGTATTTGTATTCATATTCAAATACATTCAGGTTTTGTTTATTCGTATTCACATTCGTATTCATGACATTAACAAGTATTCGTATTCGTATTCGAATACATTTTTGCTGTATTCGCTCCATGTCTGCTTGACAAGCTAACCACAACTCTCAAAACGATTCTGAATAATAATAATAATAATAATAATAATAATTTATTATTTATCTCACATACCCATCCATCTGAATGAGCTGGTACTATAAGCTGGGTATTGCCTAGATTTTATGTATTGTGATATATTGCAATTTCTAGCATGTATTGCAATATGCACTTCGATATATTACAAGAATTTTAAATTAAAAGTGAGTCTGTTCTTGACAGTATTTATTCTTTATTTCAAAAAGAGAAATCAACAACATTAAAAACGTTGCTTTTAGTCATTAAAATAAAAATTCTAAACATCAGAAAAAAATCTACTCATGAAAATTTAATGTTTTAAACTTTGGCGCAAATATTAACACTGAAATAGAACTGCATATTGAGTAAGATTAGATCTTTAAACATATTAAATACACATAGCAAACATTAGAAGTGCATCTAGTGGTTTTATTAGCATATTGTGAAGTCTTAATCATTAATGCATGCATATTAAATTTTTAAGGTGGGAATAAAGGTGGAGCATGTGTGGAACTGTATCATGCATGACTAGACCTCATCAGACCTGTGACCCTATGAGCAGTAGATTGATGTATTTATATATAACAATATTAACATTATATGTATATACATATATTAATGCCATCATAGCGATGCCCATAGGCCTGCTGGGCACATGCCGCATGTATAACACTTACAGTGACACTGACAGGTCAGGAAAGTTTGTCAAACTTTTGAACTTTACAATAATAACATGCAATATTGTTTATCATATAAATCACATTAATATGATCATTATGCTGGAGAGAAGCGGAATGTAATTTACCGGAACCTGGACCGATTGAATTCACTTTCACTGGTGTGGGGTGAGGAGGTCTGAGGACAGTCAGCATTCTATTTTTTCCAAAGCTGGAATCTGTGTAGGCTACTGGAGTTCTTCTACTCCACCCTCAGTGAGCCATGATTTGATGGATCTCAATTTGTGCTCAGGGACATCATAATGCTGTAACAGGTTTGGGCCTGTTTAAATTCCATTCAGGAGAATTTGTAATGCTACAGCATCCAGTGATGTTCTAAACAAAAGTTTGTGTTTACAACTTTGCGGCAGCGGCTTGGTGAGAAACCACATGGATAGGATGAACAGGTGTCTGCTAACATTTGGCCATATGGTGTAGCTTAAAGCAGATCATTTCCTCACTTGTTTTTTTTTTTTTTTTTGGGGGAGAATTTTCTAAACAAATGGGAAAATGTCTGTGATAACCTCGTCTTTTTTATGGACTAGTGATAGCTGGAAAGATTAAATTTAGTAAATGTTGAACAGAATTGGCGAACCTGAAACTGTTAAATCAGTTCATGTTCAGCAGATGGCACTGTCTGCTTATCTGGTCTCTCAAATTGATATACTGTACAGTATTTTGCTCCTCTGTATTACTCTACAGGTTAATCTTTATGCCCTTATTTCCATTCACAACTTATTTTTCAGTTCAATGGTTAATAGTTCACTTTTTTACGCATTGACAATCATGTCCATCATTTGAAAACTGTGTGTTGTTGAACTGTGAGCTAATGTAATTTTTTGTGTTTTTGTCTTTTGCAGGTAAGCTGACGTTCCTTCCTTCTCAGAATTTCACTGACCTTACAATGTGAGTAGATATCTTGGCTAGCCTTACAAGGACATGAGAGGGTAATCTTTATAAACACAACAAATCACTTTCCCCAACACTGGCATACAGAAGCCCTCACACATACCCTACCTGTTGTGTTTTTAATGATCTGTTTCAGAAATTCTGGTTTTATGAGTCTTCCTACTATATATATATATATATATATATATATATATATATATATATATATATATATATATATATATATATATATATATATATATATATATACACATCTGAATCAAGGAAAACACATTTGCAGATGCTGCAGGAGTCTCTGATGTGCTTGCCAGATTTTTTATAATAAAATCAGAATAGAATGGGAGCATTACTGAGGGTCTGGTAAGCCATCTGGAATATATTCTGTCAGATTGAAACGTGTGAATGTCTCAGAGCATTTTAGAAAAAGATTATTGCTCAAACACAAACGTTAGATGTGCACATACATGAGAAACATAAATCATTTTGACAGCACCGCCTGAGGAAAGACTTGAAAGAGTTCTTGATTTGCTGTTTTCTGGTATGTCAGCTACTATATTGCAGTGTCACCTTATTTTCAGGTACATGTTGGTGGCCATGATGATCACACACCCCACTGCCAAACAACTGGAGTTTGTTAGTTTTGGCTGTTTTTAAAAATGTGTAGAAATATTCCATTGCTTTGTCCACGTCTCTGCTGACCTTTCTTGAAGTAAACTCTGTGATCGCTTGAGGCTTCGTGATCATTGGTATAGCACTGATTAGTTGTCTTTAAAAAATAAAAATAAAAAATCAAGTATACAGATGTTTCTCAGTGGAAGAAACTTTTCCACTGCAAGATCCTGTTTTCTTTGTCTTTGGAGATGCCCATTGCATAAAAAATATTTTACACAATGTAGCTTATACTGAAAAATCATTCAATGGAAACTCTTCATGTGTGTGAGATGAAACTAAGTTCTGGAGTATTTATATTAAGAATATGTTGCTCGGTTTCTTGCAACACCTTGTACTTTCCCATACTGTAAGCCCAGTTTAAACACCATCACCATATCACTGCATATTTTTTATTAACGCAGCACTAAGGCGGAGCATGCTAGTTGTCTCTGTGAAAGGACATGCTCGGTTTAGCAATAAAAAATAATGTTAAGTGGAATTTTGTCAATGCTGGGCAGGGTTGAAGTTTCCTAAAGTTATGAACTGTCCACCGTGTGATATGGGTGAGGTTTTGGCATGATTCAGTTTGGAACTTTTTTTTTTTTTCCCCTGCATGCAAATCTCAAAGGATAAAAATGCAAATAACTTGACCTCATCTGACAGTACATGCGTGGATATAATAGTATTCCCTTTTTAATGCTGTACAAAAATGCTATACAAAAAACTCTTTCAATATTGAGTTGGAAAGAATCATGTGATCATTATCCTGTAAATCCTTAAAGGTGTGTCAATTCTTCGACAGTGATAAAATTGGGGGTTGGTGTTGTCCAAAGTTTATTTAATGTGTATTGAAATCTTATGGGCTTTAGACTGCGGCCGGTAGTAGTTTACACTTTAACATAACACACCTGCAACTCCTGATGAAATGCATTCAGGAACAATATTATCAGCCTTACCTGAGATGGGCGTGTCTGTTTAATATGAGACAACAGTTCTATAGAAGTAGAGCAGGGCTGGCTAACCATATTCCCACATAAGCTCTTATCACTTTAATATTCGTATAGTTTCAATTTTGTTAACCATAAACCAGATGATAAATAAAAATGGTTCCTGGGTAAATGTAGTATTTCTTATGCTGTCAGTTGTGGAACTACTGGCAGTTTTCCTTGAGAATAGCCAAACGTGAGATAAATATAACACTCAAGTAGGGCATTTTCAACCAAATAAATGAGAAAATGACCTGCCATTTACCCTTAAAAATAATTATATTTAAAGGAGACAAGGTTACTGACCCTTACTACTGTTACTAATCTTTAATGATTTTTTTAAAATACAGTACACATATAAAAAGGGGCAGTGGTGGTCTAGTGGTATAGGGCGCTGGATCGCTGATCCAAAGGTTGGGGGTTCGAGTCCCACTCTCCACAAGGTTGTCACTGTCCCCCCAGTGCGGCTAACTGGGTTATCAAAGGCGGGCCATGTCTCTCACTGTCTATGGTGAGAGGCATGTAAAAGAACCATTGCTGACTTTCGGAAAGAGTAGGCTGCAAAGTCGTCAGCGTGTTTCTATCCCTTGCTAAAAGGGTTGTGACAGGAAGGGCATCCGACGTAAAAATCTCTGCCAAATTAAACGTGCGAATCAAAAATGATTCGCTGTGGCGACTCCTGAGTAAAAGGGAAAAAGCCGAAAGGAAGACAGACAGTACACATATAAATAGTTTCAGTGGTGGTCTAGTGGATAGGGTGCAGGATCGCTGATCCTAAGGTTGGGGGTTCAAGTCCCCACAAGGTTGTCACTGTGCCCCCCCCCAGTGCAGCTAACTGGGTTATCAAAGGCGGGCCATGTCTCTCACTGTCTATGGTGAGAGGCATGTAAAAGAACCATTGCTGACTTTCGTAAAAAAGAGTAGCTGCAAAGCCGTCAGCGTGTTTCTGTCCCTTGCTAAAGGGTTGTGACAGGAAGGGCATCCGACGTAAAAAAAACCTATGCCAAATCAAACGTGCGAATCAGATGATTCGCTGTGGCGACTCCCCAGAAAGGGGAAAAAGCCGAAAGGAAGAAGGAAAGAAAAAAAAGATATAAATAGTTTCATTGTTTGTAAAAAATGTAATGTCACACCTTTTCACCTATCAGTATGTAAGAACTTTAATACGTGCTGTCTTTAACACACTTTCTCCAGCAGTATAAGACTTCATATTAATCATCTCCGGATACGAGAAAACTGTCAGCAGTGTTGTCGAAATTCTAAAGATACGGTACTGAAAATGATCTTTCTGCAAAAGAAGAAAAATCTCACAGCAATTCAGCTGGACATTATTTTCAAACTCCTTCCAAACTTGAAGAAGAAGGAATGCAACTGAATTATTTTCTTCAGATGGGGCATTTTTTGAGAAGAGTTTTGTTTTAAATCACTTTGTTCAGTGTATGTCTGCCTGTCTGAGTTGAATGTGTGTGTGTGTGTGTGTGTGTGTGTGTGTGTGTGTGTGTGTGTGTGTGTGTGTGTGTGTGTGTGTGTGTGTGTGTGTGGCCTTGTGAGCATTTTCAGTTTGTTCAGTGAGGTTGAGGAATTTGCTAGGCAGTGATCACAACGTCTAAACATAAAACTACAAGCTTTGCTCACAAATTTACAGTATCAGTGTCAGTAAGCTATCATGTGTCAGTTTTGCTTTGTCGTTGCCAGGAGTAACAGCAGTGATCCGTTTACCCCAGTCCAGTGCAGGCAGTATATTTGCCCAACCGACAGCCTCTGAGTCATGTTTCCATAGCAACCACAGGAGCTGCCTGAACACACCCTATGCGGCTCAACGCTTTCTGACTCAACAGTTAAACATTTCACGTACTTTGTGGTGTTTCTCAAGCCCCATTGCAGCTCATCACTACAGTCTTTATAGTCTTCTTTTAATCACATTTTCCTTTATAATGTAATGAGTACTGCTGATGTGTTGGTCAGATGTGATCTCTAAATTTTGGTCTGTGTTGGGTCAGCAGGATTTAAACGTCTCTGGTATAAATGTGTGTGTGTGTGTGTGTGTGTGTGTGTGTGTGTGTGTGTGTGTGTGTGTGTGTGTGTGTGTCTCTGGGTGGCGCAAATGGCCCAAGTCCATACCACTTGCCTGGCATTCTCTTCACCAGCCATTTTCTGTCCTGTCAGCCATCCCACTCACTCATTGGAAAAGCAGTATTGAGCTCATAAAATGGAGGCAAACATATTACAATCTTTGTCTAGTCAACAGCTGTATGATTTCCTTAGGAAAATCTTATGTTTTATTTTATATTGAACAACTTTGAATCACTATGAATACCCTGCTTTGGATGTGCAAACAAGTGTTAAGTTTAAGTACAATGGTTAACACAAGCTTCCACTTGGGACGGGCTGTTAAAATAATATTAATAAATTATGTTGCAATAATAATATATAGAAATTATATCACAATACTGTTTGTTATTTGTAAAATTATTATAAAAACTCAAATTTAAAAAGCTATTTGAGTTTTAAGTAGTTTGAAAATGATACATTCATATACAGATCTTCTATCACAGAAAAGTATGTCATGATATATTTATTATGATAACTCCCTTGATAACTCCCACGTGTGCACACACACAGGTTTTATTTTATTTTTTTTTTTTTTGCATAATTGGTCTTGTTTTGTGACATTTTCCTGAACTTTTATCCCTATTCTTCCTTAATTTCCTTATTTTTTAATTTGATGAATATTTAAAAAACAAAACAAAACGGGATACACTGAAGCTGCATGAATTGAAGCACAACGTAGCAAGGGATCCCTCCCTGTGTGTGTGTGTGTGTGTATATATATATATATATATATATATATATATATATATATATGTATGTATGTGTGTGTAATATATATATGTCTGTCTGTCTTCCTTTCGGCTTTTTTCCCTTTTACTCGGGAGTCGTCACAGTGAATCATCTGATTCGCACGTTTGATTTGGCAGAGGTTTTTACGTCGGATGCCCTTCCTGTCACAACCCTTTTTTAGCAAGGGACAGAAACACGCTGATGACTTTGCAGCTACTCTTTACGAAAGTCAGCAATGGTTCTTTTACATGCCTCACACCATAGACAGTGAGAGACATGGCCGGCCTTTGATAACCCAGTTAGCTGCACTGGTGGGGACAGTGACAACCTTGTAGAGAGTGGGACTTGAACCCCCAACCTTTGGATCAGCGATCCAGCGCCCTATACCACTAGACCACCACATATATAATATATATACACAATATGACCGTGTTAAAGCTCAAGTTGGATCAGCAGTTACACAGATGTGAAAGGCCTACCACATTTAAAACACATGGAGCGCAGATTTCAGTGGCATGCTTAATTTTAGTGACATCAGCTTTTACTTCCTGAAATATGTCACGCACTTCATTAAATCTGGAATTTTTACAGAGGTAAAGCACAGACTTGTTGTGTGGTTTCTCTGCTAATAACATTTGTGTCTGTAACACTGCTGTGTATGTATCACTATTTTCTCTTTAAAGCTCTAGATTAAGGTGTATTGTGCCTTTTACTCATCCTGCTGAGATTATAATTTTATGTTCTTACACAATAGTCTACACTCTCATTCCATGTTGAATATCTGGCTTATATCTGGGTAGCTAAGTGTGCCGAACCAATGAAATTCTTTTATTTTGTGCTTGTTCCCTATCACATTATTAGACTGTGTCAGTACCTCCATTCTAAATTTATTGTTGTGAACAATGCAGTCAGTGTCTGTGAAACTATTCTGTGGTGCTAATAGATGAATGGACTTGAGGAGAAAAGAAAAAGGCTGGGGATCTGGACAGATTTATGGAGTCCATGCATTTATGTGTTTGTGGGAAGAAGAAAAAGAAAAGGAGCCCCCCCCCCCACAAGTTGGCCTCGTTTGCCCCAATCTGCTCTGGTTTCTTTCCCATCAAACAGCAAATTCTTGACAGGCTGGTAGGAACAGGGTGGTACCATCAGTACAGGGTGCTAGTGGGGGTTTTGTGGAGTGGGAGAGATTTCGTCCAGGCACTTTGACCAGCAAAACTCTCTTGAGTATGGGTGATATTTTAGGAGACCGTTTCTGGTGCGGCAGCAAAAAAGGTAGGAAGAGTGAGATATAGTTTGGTCGATTGTTGGTTGTCTGTGGATAATTGTAGCATAGATGGGTGAAGTTAACACTAAAATCACATCTCGCAGTATATTTAAATGAATTGGATTTCTATTCTTGCAGTTATGCTTATTTCCTCTTTCTTCAGCTCCCAGCCCAGACATCATTATATGGTCATGGATCTCTGGCATTAGTTCTGATTTTCAGTAGGCCCAGATCCGGATTGATTGAGACCAGATTTGTTCCCACTGCTTAGTTCAAGTGAAATGAGTGCCACATCTCTCCTACTTTGAGCTCAGTCTCTCTTCAAGGCTCCCTTAGGGGAAGCTGGAAAAGACTGCTTCACATTCCCTATAACCTCATATGAGACTCAGCTTCAGGAGATGTTTACTGCACACAAAGCATTGTGTGTGTGTGTGTGTGTGTGTGTGTGTGTGTGTGTGTGTGTGTGTTAGTGTTATTTTTTGCTGTATGCACGCCATGTACTAGTAACTTGAAATCTGAAATTCATTAGTAAGTGTGGATTAGCCAAGAACACATAAAAGTTGTTTTGGTAAATAATTACTGAAATGATAATGATTTTTTTTCCCCCTCATGGTAATTCTGAATAATGAGAAATGAAGTGTTGTGGGGTGTACAGGTCCTGTGTGTTGTGGGTATGGTTACAAGTTTGGAAGAATTGGGAGAAACAGAAGTGGGAGTAAGAGAATGACTGAGTGTGACGTTTAAACAGTCCGGGGCATCTTGTGCTTTTGTATTTTTTTCCATTCAGGAAATGGAGAAGTTAATGTGATCCATGAGTCATGTTGTAAAGAACACAGCAGAGACTTGTGATTTTTATTTGTCTCATTGCATAATTATTTTTTTTTTTTTAACTATTTTTCCAAATGTGCGGTCGCAGTGGAAGGCTCCAAAAGGCTATTATTACTTCCTGTCTTCTTGTGCTGAACAGAAACTTGTACAATGTTTTTTGAGGTCCATCACTTAAATGTTAAAATATTAAAACCAAATTCATCCCTTTCCAAAGAGAGTGCGTTTATAGTGAAACCTTGTGTGTAATAAATTGCGGGTCTATTTCTGTTCATGAGGAACATACATATTAAGATCACAAGTTACAGCTCAGATGCATTGTGACTGGATAATGAAGAAAGTCCAAGCACACGACATTATTAGAAACAGAAGGTACAAATTATTCGATTTTTATTTTTGTCTTTCTGTGTGTGAGTAGCAATGCAATGGCAGTGCAAGGTCGTCATTTTTCTTTGAGCATGATGAAGACACATTCTCATTGTCTCTGTCCCATTTGTCTGCGTTATCTGACTTGCACAGTTTTATTGTGTCCTGTTTTGCATGTTAATGTCCTCATACAAAGTTCAGTTTTGTTGAGTTGCATCTAGATCTATGCAAAGAAATTTTGGAGGGTTTTATTATTATTTATTTATTTATTTTTTTTTTTATTCTGCAGAAACTCTTATCCTGCCTGACCACTCCCACTGCTGTTTTTCTTGTGTTCTGTTTGTACATTAAACAATCAAGATTTATTGGGTCGATAACCCCCCAGGGTATCTCTGTTTGAATTGCCCGGGCTGTCGAGGGTTGTGTTTCCAGTTGATCCTCTTTTTGGCCTGAGACCTGAAAAGCTCAATGTACAGACTTGTCTCTCTTGCCTTACAACACCCTGAGAGCAAATTATAGTATGGGTATGATCAGGAATGGGTCTTTTATGCATAATAGAATACAGACGCTTCCTGACTTACGTTCATCCGTTTTTTCGCTTTTACGTCTTTTTTTTTTTTTTTTCCAAAAAAAAAGTAAAATTTTGAGTTAGACATACCTAAGTAGTATGCTGACGTAATGACGCCATGACGTAATGACGCTGCGTCCATTGTTTACAAACGAGACTGAATGTGCCCCTCCTTCTTCCCTGTTCAGTTTTATCATTTATATTGTCTCTGTGATCTTTGTGTTTACACTTTTTTGTGGACTTTTGTAACCCGAAGCAAATATGGTTGGTCAGAAGCGTAAGTCTACTAGCATGGGTGCAAGTCTCATACACAGAGATGAAGTAACTATCTGCTCGAATCGGCGCAATCTACCATGCATACTCAGTTCAGCAAAGAGAGTTGTAAAATGAATGAAAACCCAAGAAAGAGAACTCTCTGCTCTGCTGATTCACATCAGTGATTCATATCAGTGTAGGCTGAGTACTAAACGAGTTCAACGGCGCTCTTACGCACTTAAAAGACCGGAAGTCCGTATACGGAAGGCCGAAACTACTTTCAGCAAGTGCACTACTTTTGGTATTGAGCACCTCACATATTGTAAGCGTTGATTGGCTGTTTTAAGCTTCATGTAAAGTGAGCCGGCTCAGCTTCATGTCATGTGACCATCTGTCGACCATCGGAACCATTTACAAGCAGAAAGTTTGCATCATAGAAAATGTTAAAGGTTATATCTGATACTGTATTTGATGGGTGAATTTGATTAAAATTTATCAATTTGTAATTATTTTGCTTGAATTTAATTTATTTGAAATTAATGTTGATATTATTTGATATATTTGATATTATTTTACAATGTTATGTTTATAATAATTGATTTAGGGGTGTTTTATGAGATACAGTAATGGTATTTATGAATGTATAGTGCAGTATGAGCGTCATACGTCACACGTCATGCAACACTGTAACAACTTATGTTCACTTTCAACTTGCGTTCGGCGGTCCGGAACCAATTAAAAAGGTAAGTTGGGGAGTGTCTGTACCTTTCCTCATATTTTACAACCTTTTAACCCTGTGTTTTTTTGTTTTGGTTTTTTTTTTTTTTTTTTTTTTTTTTTTTTTTTTTCCCCACTGAGTTGGATTAACCAATTAACACCCAAAGATAAATTCTTGCTTAGATATTGAAGGTTAGCATGCAATACATCACAATCTTTTGGAACTGCGGCACATCTTATATCACAGAGCAGCTGAACTTGGAGAAAACCCCCCTAAGTGTCTCCTTTCACGTTGGTGAGCTCATAAACACCATCAAATAATAGCGAGGCTATCTTGAGCTCGAAACCTTAACTGGCTTGAATTGAACTCATAATTGCTCATAAATATAGGACGGACTATTTTCTGTTGTGTCGGACTGGATATAAGTTGGCTCTGCAAGTCCACATGTGTTCTTAACTGATCTGAGGACAGTATTTTGGTGACTGCATTTCAGGAGAGTGTGGCTGTGAAGAGCAAAGGTTAATAGGTCAACAAGTGTCAGAGAAAGCTATAAAAAACATAAGTGCATGAATTTTAGGCATCAAGTGCATACTGTGTTGAACGTGAGACATGACATGAGTGATGAGCTGTTCATGCTGTCCTTCTGAACATTTTCCACTCTACATGAGGCAAAACACAACTAAAAGCAATATTTTATGAGGCCATCACACTGGGTGGACTGTTTAAAATACAGTTGTTTCACAGTTCTAAACAAAATCTTGTTATACACCACAGCATTGAAGGGGACATGGTGGCAAAAAGTCCTGGGTTCGATTCTCGGACTCAGGTGTGGGTTTTCTTTCGGTGCTCCCTTTTTCCTTCCACGCTCAAAAAACATGCACATTAGGCTAATGAGCTATTTCAGATCACTCCTAGTTGTTAGTGTGTTCGCCCCACAAGGACCTTTCGAGCTGCACCCTGCTCTCACCCAGAGTTGACTGAGATGGGCACCAGCCTCACTGCAACCCTAATTAGGATGACGCGGCTTAGAAAAATAACTGAATGGACCCCACAATTGAACTTTCTCTACTGCCACCTAATACACATTTATATAGAGTGTTTTGTATTTATAATGACGTAGTAAAGTGACCAGCTAATTTATGCTGCAAAAAACAATCCTTTTCATGGACCCTCACTATCCACTTTATTACAAACATGCATACATTTGTGGCTGACATAGCAGTGTAGTGGTTGGTGCATCCATCTCACCGCAAGAAAGTCCTGGGTCCTTCAAGTTCTACACTCGGTGAGTGAGTTTCTTCATGCAGGTTCTTCTCATGCACATTACTTGGCTTTTCCAATTGTCCCAGAGTGTGTGTGCATGTGTGACGGAGTCTCCATAGCCCTATAGAATTAACCAGCTTTGAAAATGAATCAGTGAATGTGCATTTATTAATTTGCTTGGTTATTTAATCAGCCAATCTTCTGCTAGCTGTCATTCATTCATTCATTGATTCATTATCTGTACCACTTAATCTTATTTAGGGCCTCCAGGCCATCGCAGGGCCAAGGTGGACATGCTTTCCAGTACATCGCTGTGCCGTTCAATCCAAAAATCATGCAGATAAGTATCATGATCTTTACTCAAAGTGGCTGGTGAGCATATACAGGGATCCCTCGCTACTTTGTGCTTCAATTCATGCGACTTCAGTGCATCGTGTTTTTTTTTTTTTTTTTTTTTTTTTTTTTTTAAATATTCTTCAAATTAAAAAAATAAGGAAATGAAGGACGAATAGGGGAAAATGTTAAGAAAATCCCACAAAAACAAGACCAATTAGGCAAAAACCCCCAAAACTAAACCAACAGAAAACAAACAACAACCCAAAATCTCCCATCAAAACTACTTACATTTTTGTGAGGTGTGCATCTGCGTGCGTGTGTGCATCTGTATGTGTGTATTTATATTTTATTTACATCTTATGCGTTATTTTTTTTTAAATGTTCAATTGTTATTATTATAAGAATTTACAGCATTGAATATGTATTTATTGATATTATATACACATATACATGTACATATACGGGGCAATGGTGGTGTAGTGGTATAGGGTGCTGGATCGCTGATCCAAAGGTTGGGGGTTTGAGTCCCACTCTCCACAAGGTGGTCAGTGACCCCCCCCGTGCGGCTAACTGGGTTATCAAAGGTGGGCCATGTCTCTCACTGTCTATGGTGAGAGGCATGTAAAAGAACCATTGCTGACTTTCGTAAAGAGTAGCTGCAAAGCTGTCAGCGTGTTTCTGTCCCTTGCTAAAAAGGGTTGTGACAGGAAGCTCATCCGACGTAAAAACCTCTGCCAAATCAAACGTGCGAATCAGATGATTCACTGTGGTGACTCCCAAGTAAAAGGGAAAAAGTCAAAAGGAAGACAGACAGACATACATGTACATATACGTCATATCGGGGGGGTGATCCGACTTTGCGGATTTCGATGGTCACGTGGGGATCTCCGGAAAGTGAGGGATCCCTGTACTGTCAGTATTTTTACTCATGCTTTTGTATTTATGTTTTTCTTTCATTTTTTATGTATACAGAACCAATGTAAAAATTATATAAAATACAGTGCCAGATAATTTGGATTAGAAGGTAATTTGATTTAAAATGTATTTCCCAAAACAGAAAATATTTTAACACGACTAATCTAATTAAGTGTTAAATCTTTTCATGTGTGCCCAGTCAGAGAAACACAATAATACAATATTATGTTGTCCAAATGCTCTCCACAGAATGAAAGTAAAACCCTAATGCATTACAATTTGCATTGGCGTGAATTTTGCAAGTCATATCATGCAAATCTGTGAAAATCTTGTGTGCTTGAACTCCAAGGGCAGGTCTGTTTTCTTTTGGGTTTATAGGTGTCAATGCACAAGAGACGTACACTTTCAGTTAAAGAAATTTTTTGCCTTGTTAATCACGAGGGATCATTTTGGAGCAGTCTTTCAGTGTATAAACAGTACATACACCACAGTCAAATCATATTTCCACATAAATAGGAAATTATGCATATGGTACCTATTACATATTTGCAAAAGGCATGCAAAGTAGTCTGCGTCCACAGGCTTGGTGTACACAAATAACAGCACATTACTTGTGAATATTAAACTTTTCCATGGAATCATATTAAAGAAAGTTTGTTTTATTGTCATTGTTTCATCTTTTTTTACACAAGTTTGTGAAAATCTTAAAAATGATTGATTGCCAATATAGACGCTCCCCAACTTATGTTTTAGTTCGGTTCCGGACGGCTGAACATAAGGTGAAAAAAAAACAAAAAAACGTCAATTGTTACTGTATGTTCCGGTGACGTATGACGTTCATACTGTACTATACATCCATAAATACCATTACCGTATTTCATAAAACACCCCTAAATCAATTATTATAAACATAACATTGTAAAATAATATCAAATATCAACATTAATTTCAAATAAATTAAATTCAAACAAAATAATTTCAAATGGATAAATTTTAATCAAATTCACTCATCAAATATCAAATACAGTATCAAATATAACCTTTAACATGCTCTGTGATGAGATCTTTCTGCTTGTAAATGGTTCCGATGGTCGACGGACCCATTCGGAAGAAACGTGCAACATTCACATGCTTTTCACCAGCATCCATTTTCTTTATAATAGGCATCTTCGTTTCTAACGAGATGGCTTGCTGCTTTTTCTGATCACCAACCATATTTGCTTAGGGTTACAAAAGTCCACAAAACAGTGTAAACACAAAGATCACAGAGACTACATCTTAACACAAGGGTAACATGCAGTGAACCGGGAAGAAGGTGGGGAACGTTCAGTTTGTTGTTTGTAAACAATGAACGCAGCGTCATACGAAAGTAGCGTATTACGTCGGCGTACTGCGTAGGTATGTCTCGTACTACAGAGAGCACAATAAACTCAAAATTTGACAAATTATTATTTTTTTAAAACGTAAAATCGAAAAATACATAAAACGAATGAATGTAAGTCGGGCAGTGTCTGTATAATAAGATATTTACTAAAATTACAGCTCAGCTGCTGAACGCCTTTATACCAAACTGAACATGGAGAGATGCATAGCCGTTATTGTGGGCAGAGTAGACGAAGTGTGTGTGTGTGTGTGTGTGTGTGTGTGTGTGTGTGTTTGTGTTCTGAGATGTCAGGGCAGTTAAGTGTACTAGAAAAACACACCCTGGGCTTCAGTTATCTTCGCAAATATAAATAATTAAAAAGGACACTCCCGGTGTGTGTGTGTGTGTGTGTGTGTGTGTGTGTGTGTGTGTGTGTTTAAAGATCACCATGATAGCAATTTGGTCCTGTGTGAGCATTTTAACAAGCGAGGATGAATATTTTATTCCTAAAAATGAAGTAATGCAAAATAATAACTTCTTACCTCATTCTTCAAATCAACTTTATTTCAGTTTTATAGATTTTTTTTTTTCTTAAGCCATTCATATGCATCGTTATGAATTTTAGTGATTATGCTCATCATGGGGGCAGTGGTGGTCTAATGGTATAGGGCGCTGGATCACTGATCCAAAGGTTGGGGGTTCTTGTCCCACTCTCCACAAGGTTGTTACCCCACCCCCCACCCCCAAGTGCAGCTAACTGGGTTATTAAAGGCCGGCCATGTCTCTCACTGTCTGTGGTGAGAGGTTCATGTAAAAGAACCATTGCTGACTTTGGACAAGAGTAGGCTGCAAAGCCATCAGCGTGTTTTCGCCCTGCGATGGCCTGGCGAGCTGTCCGGTGTGTACTCTGCCCTCGCCTAAAGTAGGCTAGGATGGGCGCCAGCCTCCCCACAACCCTAATTAGGATTAAGTGGTTACAGAAAATGATGCTCATCATGACAGAGATGTTTTATGGAGGCTCATCCCAGTGTCGAACACTCATTCACACATTTATCTTTAGTAAGTGTGTTATCCTGCTCGGGATCATGGTGGATCTAAAGCAGTGATTCAGGCTCGGAATTTGACTCCATTCTAGGCCGCCCTCTTCACATAAATCCTCAAGTCATTCATTTTGCTTGATGAAAATCATTTAGTGAGCATAAGCTAGCCGAGAAGGCAATGGTTGTTACAGTGATGGATTACTGATCCCAAGGTCAGCGATTCAAGCACGCTCTCAATGGGTTGTCACTGCTGTCCCCCCGTGTAGGTAATTGGGTTATCAAAGCCCAGCCATGGTTCTCACAGTTTGTGGTGGGAGGCATGTAATGCCACTCATTTTTTATTTTCTGGGTGATGGATTTTTTAGCACAAATTTAGTGATGTCTGAGGAAATAAAAAAATAAGGACACTAGATTTAAAATATTATTTATAATTTTGAATAAAAAAGTGTTGGATGGAAAAATATTAATATAATATTTTATATATATATATATATATATAAATTATTTTGTTGATATTAATAGCACAGGAAGGTTTCAACAGTTAAAATTTTTTCATGTATGATATCTGATTGATGACTCTAGAAGTGCTGGAAATATCATCAAATGTAATGTGCAAATTACATATGTCTCAATATAATGCATTATCTGTTCATTAGTGTCACTCGCAAGGCGATGTCACGATACCTGATGCAAGAATTCACTTGGATATAAAAATGTAAGCGTTATCTCGAAAGCGAACACATAATTATACATAATATTTAAAGATACGATTTTGTGTCTGATAAAGATTTGATATTTTTTTCACATATAATACAGAGATCGGCGGGGGGAAAAAGTAATAAATCGAAAAAGTTCATGATTTTTTTAGCGACACTTTTGCAAGTGCTTCGGCGGATCCGTCAACCAGGTAGTATAAAATGAGTGGCCGAAAAGAACCAATGGGACTTTTGCCAAAAGCAGGCTGCATAGCCGTCAGCGTGTTTCTGCACAGCGATGGCCTAGTGAGCTCTCCAGGGTGTACTCTGCTATTGTCCAGAGTCGGCTGAGATGGGCGCCAGCCTCTCCGTGACCTTAAGATTATCCGGTTCAGAAAATGAATGAATGACACTAGTCCATGAACATTGTTTTGGTTTGAAAAGTCACATGGTGTCACACAGGCTTGTTATGGATGTGTTATGCTGGCATTACTTTAGCCTGGTTGTGTTTTTCTTAGCTTATTTACCATTAATACATACAGATACACAGTCTAGCTTTACTATTTCATTTTTGCAGTTGAAATATCTCACCTTCATTTTCATAATGATCACTATGTTGCATTCACTGCTATGATGTATTAAGACTTGAAAACTGTATAGCCAAAGGGGTTTTACATTGTTCTTCGCTACTTAGCCAGCCATACTTTGTGTGTGTATTTTTGTTCCCGTGAACAAAGAGGTTATTTTGCTCCACCTTTCTTTTCTACTGAATATAAATTGTAAAGTAAAAAAAAAAAAAACTTGTTTAAAATGTCATTAGTTAAAGAAGCAAATAGACATTACATTTTACATTACAGAGAAATGAGATGCATTTTTTTATATGCTTTCTGGACACTGCAGCGAGAATAAGCATTGCACTTGATGTGTGGATTATGAGTTGGTCCATCAACTCGTTCTTGCGTTTTCTAATAATTTATCAGTGGTTGTCTGGTTATATGTTTACTACACATCAACATGACCCTCGGAACACAGGAAATGTCCCAGCTGGGGAAAAGCACACAATAATTTTGGGCACTATATGTACGCAGGCTCTGTGGGTCCACTTCCTCTCTTGACCCATGTCTCTGATACATATTTAGAAATCATTTTACAAATAATAGGGCTGTGAGATTTCTGAGTAATTAACTGTTTATGACATTAAAACAAGTAGTAAAATATGTAGCAGGTGATCTGCATAGTTTGGAACTTTGTTTCATCAGATTCAACTCTGCGTGTTAGTTTTACTGCTATTTAATGAGATTGGCATGAAGTGCCATTGGCTTAAGAAAACAGGTTATAAGAGAAAACTGTAAAGAAATTTTTTTTTTTTAATTACAGTTTCGTAATCCCTACAGTGAGGTGCTTACTGTACTGTATAATAAAACACAACTGAACCATAATTATGCGCAGTGTTATAAAATTACAATAAGTGCAGTATATGCAATTTCAGTATGTACATCTATCTCAGAATTCAAGCTCACAGTTTAAAAACCATGAAGGCTGAAAATATGCAAGATTTAAAGTTGCCACAAGCATTTATACTTTTCTTGGTAATGTCATATCGCACTGTAGCTGTGATATTAGTTCATTTATAGAACTGATTTATTTATATTACCGAATGCAAATGTGCTCCAAGCCAGATATTTGGTGAACTGCACTCAAGCAATTGTGTATTAGTTAAATAATGCCTTAACCCTTAATGGTGTGCTCGCCTTTCTTTTGAAAGAAATTTGTCATTAGGTTTTGTTTTTGTTTATTTGTTTGTTTGTTTGTTTGTTTTTTGGCACCCAGATTTCTCTCACTCACTTGGGAAACGGCATGACTCTCTGTCAGCTGCCACTTGGCTCAATTCGCCGTTTTTTAGCTGCATTGTGCTGAGGCCAATCCGAGTGCAGGCGTGGACGAAACCATTTTGCACCGTCTGTAAGTCGTGAGAGGGTCTCCGAGAGCCTTTGAGTTTTTCAAATATAAATTTTGCCCTTTCAACTGATTTGTTCAGTCATTTTCTATTTATTATGACATTGGAAACTTTTCAGTCTAAGCTTTTCATCCCTAGTCCCTCCATGCACTGATGTCTTGAGAATTCAGTCTTGCAACCCCCCCCCCACAACACCTTTGTGTCTTTGTGTTCCCAGTGGTCAGTCGACATGCACTTGGAAAACTGACTCTGATTCGGACATATATCCAGAATGCTAGTCTATTGCAGGACATACACTCATTCGGTCCTAAAGTCTATTTGGAATCAGTGATCCTACAACCAGCATATGTTTTAGATATACTAAGAAACCGAGCACCCTGAGGAAATGTAAAGGGACACATAGAAATGTGAAATATTAACCCCAGTTGATTGCTCTGTGTTACATGAAGGACAATCAGTTCACTTTTGATATACCGTATTCGACGTAATAAGCCCCCCCCCCTCATCCCAATCTTTTTGATCTTAGGTCTAATGTATACTGGGAGCAAAATCGTACATCAAACTTACCAAATTGACTCGATCAGTCTCTCTAACTGTAAAATGAGGTGTTCACTGCCTGTGAAAGTAAGTTTACTCGGTATTTCAAGACCTCCTGCCACTGGGGAATGTCTATAATGTTCATCAATAACAACACAGTTGATTGGTCCATCGTGCTTTAAAAAACAGGAAAATATTTTGCGGTGTTCTCTTGGTAAATGTCCAACAACCGATGAACCATTAAAAAACTGCTACAGCAAAACTATGGGATGCTTTGAATAAGATAAGATAAGATAAGATACAGCTTTATTAATCTCACAATGGAGAAATTCACTGTTACAGGCTCTTGAGGTACTATCAGTAGGGGGTGCAAAAATAGATACAAGTACAAACATACACACATACATATATTATATAAGTAAATAAATAAATAGATACATAAATAGTATAAATTACTAAACAATAAAAGAAAAGAATGGAGCAACTTTATAGACTGGCCTATATTAAAGTGTAATGTATCTGAGGGCAGAGTAGATGGGTTGATATGGTTCACAGTCAGTGGGGTAGATGTGGTTGATTAAAGTGCACGGGGTTTTATTGCACATAACCGGTATTTTCACAGACAGTTACAAAGTGGCGTTGTACAGTCTGATAGCGGTGGGAATGAACGACCTGCGGTAGCGCTCCTTCCTGCACTGAGGATGCCTCAGTCGTACACTGAAGGAGCTGCTTAGCTCCTCGACAGTCTGGTGCAGTGGGTGAGAGCTGTTGGACAGGATGGATGTGAGCTTTGCTACCATCCTCCTCTCACTCACCTCCTCCACAGAGTCCAGTGGGCAGCCGAGGACAGAGCTGGCCCTCCTGACCAGCTTGTTCAGTCTCTTTCTGTCCCGCTCTGTGCTGCCCGGGGCCCAGCAGATGGCAGCGTAGAGGATTGCAGAGGCTACCACAGAGTCATAAAATGTCCTGAGCAGAGGTCTGCATATGCCGAAGGACCTGAGTCTCCTCAGAAGGTGGAGGCGACTCTGGCCCTTCTTGTACAGGGCGTTGGTGTTGTGGGACCAGTCCAGTTTATTGTTAAGGTGAACACCCAGGTACTTGAAACTGAATGAATGAATGAATGGCGTGATGAGCCAGATATGGACCTATCAGAAAGTGATGACCAGTATTTTTCACCCAATTCTCCTGCTCACTAACTTCATACATTTAAGGACGTTCCTGGCCATGTGATTTTGTTTATGTTCGTGTTGATTGGTTCAACATGCCATGTGCTAAAGTTGACATTTGTGTTGATTGGCTCGATTTTACTTCTGGGAAAATGTTTAAAGGAACAGCACTGGGAGGGAAAAGTAAGGGGCCTTTTATTAAAAATCATGCTGTTTTCTGTTTATTTTGAGCTTTCATGTAAGTAGTTTGGTTGATACCTAAAAATGAATAACACAAATACCAGTAAAATACGTTTAGTGTTCTGTTATTATTCATGTTTTCCACCTGGATGGTAATAAGCACTTACCGTTCCAATCCGCCGGTAACATTTTAATAAGCACACCCCCCCCCCCCCAACGCAATTTTTAAAGCGCTCTGGGCGCTTATCACGTCGAATGTGGTATGTCGAATACAGTAGATTGACTAAACAGATACTTGTATTATAATATAGAAAAGCAGTGTATCACTGTTGATCTAGCTATCATGTCCATGAACATATAGGTGTTGTGTAAAACAATGTCTGTGTGTTTCTTTTATAATTTTCATTATGAAAAACCTTAACATGTCCAGTCTTATTTATATTTCTTCAGATGCTTTGATTCATTTCCCAGAAACATGCCTTGAGGTGAAAAGTGTCATTTACTGCTTCTGTGTTTATCTGACCGGTGTGGCCTCTTGTGAAGTAGTTTTCTATGTGCTTAGTTATGACTTGTCAAGCTAAGAATTTGCGAAATGCTTACTCGGGGTGTGTTACAGCACAGTGCTTACCTGTGTGACCAGTTTTAAGTTAACACTGCTTGTTTAGCCATTTTACGTTCCACGGGATTTTAAAGATGGCAAAAAGCATGATTGGCAAATACGGACTTCTTTATTCCTTTATAAAAAATTGTTAATGTTTGTGATTCAAAAAATAATTCTGTCTTTTTAGTTTTGCAATGCAGTTTGTAATCGTTCTCATAATTTCCGAGCTTTTGTTTAATGTGGAACAGGACTGAGCTGACTTTGAAGTGGATCTAGCTATAATAAGTATATGTATGCGTGTGTGTGTGTGTGTGTATGTATATGTACATATGTATATATATAATATATTCACACTCCATATTCTTGATCTATTTACGTGTTCATTCCTTCATTCATTTTCTGAAACGTTTAATTCTAATTAAGGCTGTGGGGAGGCTGGCGCCCATCTCACTCAACTCTGGACAAGAGCAGGGTACACCCTGGACAGCTCACCAGGCCAACACTCACACAACCATTCACACTCATACCTAGGGGAGATTTTGAACAGCCCATTACCCTACTGTGCATGTTTTTGGACTGTAGGAGGAAACCAGAATATCCGGGGGGGAAAACCCTCGCAAGCACGGGGTGAACATGCAAACTCCACACAGAAACGCCCAGGCTGGGAAGCAAACACAGACCTCCTTGCTGTGAGGCGGGCGTGCTAACCACTACACCACTATGCTGCCCGCTATTTATGCAATAGATCAATATACTATACAATATGTCATTAGATCAGTCTTATTTTCGTATTTCCTAAAAAGGATATTAATAGTTTAACACCATATTGAGGTGCTATCTGAATGCATACTTGGCTTTAAAACATGTCATTAAAAATGCAGCCTTCGCAGGAGCCAGGTATGTAGCTGGGTAGATGAAAGATAATAATTAGAGCTGTGGTGGTGTATAATCAAGCAAAGCCGAAGAACTGGGTTAAGACTTTTGTTAGGTGTATATACATTTTTCTTCTTCTATTCAGTTAAAACATGCAGCCCAATAAAAATTAAGAGTTAAATATGTTTTATTGGACCCTGTTGTATTTCCTTCACAGTTTCCTCCAATTGTTAAATGATTACAGTGGTTTAATGTTTATTTTGATTGGTTTTAATGCCAATTCACACGTACACTCTCCCTACCATTCAGAGTGACAGATAAATGGAGAGACAGATGTAAGGAGCAGAATTTATCAAGGGGAGTGAAACTCAATATGTTGTTTCGGGTTACTAAGAAAGGTTACCTCCAATGGACAGGTCTTTATTTAGTGATGTGTCTCATGTGCAATTCGAGTTTGCTGTCTATATCGAGACAGTAAAATTCTTTCAACCGGTTGTATCATTTCCATGATGACCATGGACACTTAAAAATTATAATAGAATTATATTAAAAAAATATATATATATATATATATATATATATATATATATATATATATATATATATATATATATATATATAAAAGAATTTATAGAATGCACAATGTTTATTGTAGGTTTTGCAGCTGATGTATCGAGAATATCTAAATAAAGCACAATGAAAAAGTGGAATGTATCGGGGGCTCAATTGAGAAAGGTTTACATTTTACCCATTTGTTTGCATATTATTTTTCATGTGGGCAGTGGTGGCCTGGTGGTAAAGGGCGCTGGAGTGCTAATCCTAAGGTTGGGGGCTCGAGTCCCACTCTCCACAAGGTTGTTACTGTCCCCCCAGTGCAGCTGATTAGGTTATCAATGGCCGGCCATGTCTCTCACTGTCGATGGTGAGAGGTTCATGAAAAAAAAGAACCATTGCTGACTTTTGTAAAGAGTAGCTGCGTAGCCGTCAGCGTGTTTCTGCCCCTTGCTAAATGAAGGGCATCCGTAAAAACCTATGCCAAATCATACATTTGAATCAGATGATTCGCTGTGGCAACCCCTTAAAAAAGGGAAAAAGCCAAAAGGAAAAGAAGAAGTTTGCATATTATTTTTCACATGTCATCACTATAAGTATAATTAATTTCTTAACAGACACGAGAGCTGCCACTATTATCATAAACTTAGACTTTACAGATGAATTGCTCCTCTGTATATCTTTTTTTTCTCCTTTTTTTCTTTCCCAGGAAATACTGTAGTAAGTGTCTCCAGGGCAAACGTTGTTGCACAATATAAAGTGTGTAAACTTGATTAACTGAGAGTGGGTGTGAATGACTATGCTTCTTTCTAATATAGTATGCCTAAAGGGAGCCTCCCTTCTTTTAGTCTCATTCCTCATTGGCTAGCTCTCACCCTGGTAGTGAAAGAAAATATGATACACCAGGCAGTGTTTACGTTGTTCAGTTGTATAGGTGTGTGGTCAAATGCACCTAGTACTTGTCCTACATGCTTTCAGCCTAAACTGTGATATATCATTAGACTTTATTTAACTTTTTAAATTTTTTTTCTTTCATTTTTTCAAATCTTGACCTCATTTCTTTATTAGGTTTTACATATTTTATCTGACCACAACTGCTAACAGTGTATGTGTGGAACATTTGGCTAATTTCTTTGTGACAGAGGTAGGAGGGGCTGAGTCGAGTGCAATGCTCTCTCACTCTCTTGCACACACCCCCTCGCTCTGTCATTGCTGGTCTGCCAGTCCAGTTTCTTTCACTTCCAAGCAAGGCAGTGCAAAGGAGGGAAAGGACTTTCCTTTGAGCTTGCCTTTGGAGGCTTTTTTAATTCTTTGAGAAGACTGACCTGGTCTCTAAGAACTTGAGAGTTAAAGAAGAGAAAGAGGACACCAACATTTTCAGGATTTTTTTTTTTATTATTTTTTGGCACCTTATTTTTTGTTCTCTTGGAAGCACGTGGCAGCCGGCTCTGCCACTGGATACTGCTACAGGGAGAGGAGTGAGTCATTGAGTACTTTGTGTGTACTTGGATAGTGGTCGGCGTAGTTCTGTTTATTCAACCATTTCGAGGCAGATAAGGGAATCACAATGGTTGCTGGAATGTTGATGCCTCTTGACAACCTGAGGGCCATTTATGAAAAGCTGTTTCGTGATGGCACAATGGTGGCAAAGAAAGACAAGCGCCCCCAGACTAAGCACCCTGAGATACCAGGGGTGGGAAACCTACAGGTGATTAGAGCAATGGGCTCCTTGAAATCTAAAGGCTTTGTGAGGGAGACTTTTGCATGGAGACATTTCTACTGGTATCTAACTAATGAAGGTATTGTTTACCTGCGTGACTACTTGCATCTGCCACCTGAGATTGTTCCAGCTCCACTGCAGAGAATGCGGAGGCCAGCTGCGACCTTATCCATTGCTCAGAGGGCTGCAAGAGTGCAGGCTGTAGAGGGTCCAACATCATATGTTCCCAAACCAGGTAGGGTAGGTATGGGGAGCCAGGAGGCTCTGTTGGAAAGGCAGGGATACCGTCACAAGAGGATGCAAACTGAGGACGATGCAGTTTCCAATGAGAAAACATCAAGGTTTAGAGGACATCCAATTAGTGGTGAGTACAACCGATCCAGAGCATCAGGGGAGACTCGGGACCAAATCAAGCCCATGTCTCAAGGTGGTCAAGAGACAGACCACATTGTTAAGAAGAAGAGTGCAGCAGTTTTCCATCAGCCACCTGCTAAACATAGCAGTGCAACATCTTTGGCACAGAAGATGTCTGATAGCTACAAGGAAACCAGTGAGGCATCTCTGATTAAAGGTATGATGGAGAATGTAGAGATGCCAGCTACAATTGCGGTTACTGAAACAGTTAAAGTTGCAGCCTCCATGCCTGCTAGCAAAGTAGCTAAACCCAAAGACGAGGTACGTGTTAAAACCACCCCGGAACCCATGACTACCAAAACAGTCAAAGAAGGCACCTCCATGTCAGCTAAGACTAAAGAACAAAGGGAACAAACTGTGACAGTGACCAAGATGAAGGATACTCAGGAGCAGCTAGTCAAGGAGAAAATGCCAGGAAATGTAGAAAAACGCATCCCCACAATTTCTTCTCCGCAAACACTGGAACAGAAGCCAATGCCTAAAGTCTCACAAGAAGCCATTATTAGGAAGCCAGCTAAGGATGCCCATGTATCCCCTTCCACTAAAGGAACAATAGAAAAATCACTGCAAGTGACCGAGATCAAGAATATTCCGGAGCATATAGTCAAAGAGGAAGTCTCCAAAAATGCAGAAATTTGTGAGGAACTCTCCAGTACTGAGACACCAAAGAATGTTGATTTGTTATCCCATTCTATAACAATAGTGGAAAAAGCAGTTAAAGTTACAGACACCCAGCATGTTAAGGAACAACCACTGGAGAAGAAAATAACTCCATATACAGAAACATATAGCTCTGTACCATCCACATCTACTGTTCTACTGGAATTAAATCCAAAATTTAAAGCCACACAGGAACCCATGCCCAGCAATCCAGCCAAGGATGCTGTCATTTCTTCTAAAAAACAAGTGAAGGTGGTCAAGACCAAAAATGAACAGCAGCATCCAATTAATAATGATGAAGTAACTCGAAATACAATAATGTGTCTCTCCACACCAACTTTAGGTAGTGAGCCGGTAGAATTCAAGGCTGAGTCAAAATATTCCCAGGATGTCATCATTACTGAGTCAACCAAGGAGGTCTCAGAACCAAAACCAGTGGAAAAAACAGCGAAAGTGACCAAGTCCAAGAATATTCAGAAACATCCACTCAAGGATGAAATGACCAAAAATTCAAAGCCATATCTCTCTACAGTAACTACATCTAATTTTAAGCCACTGGAATCAGAGTCTGAAGCTACTCAGGATCTTGAGATGCTCAAGGATACTTCTGCTGTGTCTCTGCAACTTAAAGACCAAGAGGTGAAAACATTGAAAGTGATCAAGACTAAGAGTTCTAAGGAGCATCTAGTTAAGGTTGAAATGTCCCAAAGTGAAGAAATATCCATCCCCAAGTCAGCTTCTGCTACTCACAAACAGAAAGAACAATCAGGAGAGGTACCTGATATGGATAAAAGTGAAAATAACAAGGATCTGGAGAAGTACACTGGCAAATCTTCAGACTTCGTGGTACATGTGACCACAACAAAGGACACGACAGTTTTACATGATGTGGTTGACTTTGTTGAAGGAAAAGCTGAAGTTTGTCCTGTGCAGCAAATGTCCGAAGTGTCTTTGGATGAACAGCGCGGTAATGTTGTCGTAAAGTCAACCGTAGCTTCAGCAGTACCTTTGAGTAGCACTGTTCAGAAGAGGAAGAAGTCACAGAAGACATCTAAAATTGTAGAGACAAAAGACACCCAAATAGCATCCAAACTGATCCAACCTTCTGAAGTAAATGCTCCAAAAGAGGAAGACATGCCACCTCAGGAATTGTCTACCATTGCTATCAAAGCAGAAAGTAAAATGCTCAAGTATGACGCAGATCCAGTTCCTGAAATCCCAGATGGAACGACAGTTGAACAGGTGAAAGAGGTTGTTATCCATGAAGAAATAAAAGCTGAGGAAAAGACTAAAATAAAAGGAGAAATGATCAAGCATGACACAACATCAGTCCCACAAACCCAACCACCAGAAAAACTACTAGAAGAAACAGATAAAGATTTACAGAAGAAAGAACCAGATGCAGCCCCAAAGTCATCGAAAAGAAAGAAGAAAAAACAGGCGTCTGCTGATAAACAAGTCACAGAAATCAGTGCAGCTGAGGAAAATGTGACGGCACCGCTCCCAGTTAAAATTCAACCAAACCAGGACTCTAAATCATTTGAAAATAGTGAGTCTTCTAAACTCTGCTCTGAAGAAAGCATGCGGACGGCAACTGTACTGAGTGAGGCCCCTATACACAAAGAGGAGGTGGAGCCATCTCAGCCCTCTGCTGAAAAAACAGAACAACGGGAGGTTCTGAAAGGAAAAACATCCTCCTCACAGCAACTCAGGGAAGCACCCACAGCCCAAGCGTCAGCAGCAGCCTCAGCTCAGGCCTGCCCCTACCGTGAGCACAGGGAGCCTCCCAGTGTTGCTCAACACTCAGCTTTTCCTAACACACAGAGCAGAGTAGAGAAGCAAAACGTGCTCTCTGTGAGTAAGGCCGTCAAAAAGCCTGTGACCACTGGCCCTCACCCTGCTGAGACGCAAGCGTTATCAAAGGACGAACGCACCATGCGGAAGAAGATAGTTGTAGTAGAGGAGGTGATTGAGGTGCAGCAGATTGCTAGTCCAACTGCAGATGGAAGCCAGCCTGCAGTGCCACCCTTGCCTGAAGTTTCAGGAGACGACCTGGACTATGATGTTTTAGAAGAGCTGGCTAAAGAGCGTGCTGTCTTTCAGAGTCCTGTCAAGCCAGAAGTTACCTGGGACCATTCTCTAAATGAACCAGAGCCTAAATGCTTCCCAAACTTCATTGAAGGTAGGATAATAAAAAAAAAAATGTGTTGCTTCTTCCTTCCTGTGCATATTTGCACAATCCCGTGCACAAGGTTATGGTTGTGGTATCTGGCAGTTTGCAGTGTGGGAGGGTAGGTGTGGATAGCATGTGGTCATAAAGGGTGCCCTCATTTGGTCAACAACTTGGTTACTATGTATAAGGTAAAGTTCACTTTTTCTGCTTAGGAATGTACATGACTTGTTGCATATTTAAGTATTGCTTTGAGGAAAAATATTCTCAAGCCGCATTTTGCAAGTGCTGCCAAATGTTCCACTTAAAATGGGTGTGTAAGGAGCAGCATGCAGAAAATGAAAGTCTCACGAGTGCATCAAATGTATTGGATAAGGCTTAATCTTTTTTTTAGAACGTTTTCTGGTTTCCACTTTACAATACTCTTGTGCTTAGTAAACATTTGTACAATCAACTAGTTTGTCAGGTTTAGAGTTCTCCAATGGATACGAAGAACATTTCATGAAATGCTTCCCTGACAGTAATCAATACCACATCCACACACAAAACGTCAGGTTAATGTGCAGACTCCATATAATTAAGAATTATTTGATACTTGCTAGAATTATTAGTTCAACTTGATTGGATGTGACTGCTTCAAAGCAGTTTTGCAGCAGTAATTGTTTGTGCAGGAATTTCTTTCTACTGTCTGTTTCTCATACCGGAAATGACCCAACCCTTCAGTCATCTGGAAGATAGGTATTTAAGCCACCAGCTGTGCTCGGCTACAAGGTTATCAGTGCACAGAGGAGTACTGTGCCTTCAACAGTTTCCTTTTTTAAAAGCCATGTTTTATTAAACTTGTGTGCATAGCTCCGTCATATGGTCTGCGTTCGGAGGTTTCTGGTTTCCCTTTTCATGTCGGTCCTGTTTTATGTATTGCTTCTGTTTGTCCATTGTATAAAGCTATGTATTTTTATTTGAAGTGGTGTACAAAAACGTCATTGAATTGGCTTGCTTTGAAGAATATCTAACACATAAATAGATAATATTGAAAAGAAAAGGAAAAAGAAGACTTCATGAATTTCTGTCTGTCATCTGTGCATATAATACATTGTGAAATAGAAATTTCTGGAATGTAGCCTGACAGCTGATTTTGTGTTGTTGGCTTTATCTTTATACGCCTTTAAATTTCTCTTGCACGGGGTTTCTGCACTGTTTGAGTTTTTAGTGTACAGGTGGCTTAAAATGTGTGCACCTACATGGCTATGGGTGAGGCAGAATTTGTGCAATGGCAGGGAGCTCGAATAGTTGACATATCATTGTGGGTGTGGTTATTTTATATCAACTCTAGGGTTGGTCAATAGTCCAAAACAACTTTGAGATTTTCTCAGCGTCCCATATTAGTTATTACTTTTTAACATTAAAAAAATCTTGTTTTTAATCATTTAGAAAGTTGCACAGATCTGTGAAGCGTGATAACTGTTTGCTGCCCCCTGCTGCATCAGCGCTATCGTGTGCAGCTTTGTGGTGATTTTTGTTTGATTTCTTTCTGCATGTGTGAGTGGAGTTGTGTGACATTTCAGTTTTGTGCGATGAGCAATGCATACATTTCTTTGAGTTCTTTTGGCGTTAACCAGATCCCATTCCATCTAGATTATTTTGAAGTAACATGGAAAATATGTCCAGTTTCAATCATGTCACTCTGATAGTGTGGTTCATAGACAGGAAATGTTAGTAGGCATATGCAGTTTTTTTTTCCGTGGAGCCACACGAGTTTGCTCTTCCTTCCTAGTTTTCAAAGCAATATCAGAG
>CM045728.1:29067349-29142349 GCA_024760905.1 Plotosus lineatus | reverse complement strand
AATCTTTTGTTGTTCATCGCAATCTTTTCGGACATTTCGGGGTTTTTTTTCTTTTTGTCGATCTGCATGAAAGTAATTTGCTTCAGATTTTTGATGAACTGAATGTGTAGCATCTCCATCAGGATTGTGTTTTCCAATCCATGAAGATCAGACGATGTGACCATCTCAGTATACAGATAAATTATCAGTTGGTGTTTCGAGAAGGTTCCAACTAGAAACAATTTTGAGATTGAAACAAGATGTTGGGTGGAAGGGATGTGTAAATACAAAGCAAGAAGAGTACCATGTTCTTGCACCAGGAAAATGTAAGCTTTTTATTCACATGTTGGGTTGTTTTTTGTTTTTTGTTTTTTTAAAGTGGACCCACTTTTGATTTACATGCCTCTCATGGTCACCCCCAGTTTTGTCCACCTGTTGCTGCCGGATTTGTCCCGGGCTTATTGCAGTGCTAAAGCTAGTTATTCCTCTGGGATCCGTGCTCCTCAGCCTGGTACTTTTGGGACACATCATCACCGTCATAACGATCTGCCATTTACAGAAATACAGGAGGCAAGCTTTGCAAACCTCCCAGGAGCTTTTTTTAATATCTTATTTTGTAGAGTGTTTTAAAAACTGATTGACTAAAACAAAGTTCCCTTGGTTGTGGAATTCTGTAAACTCCTGATACCTTTGAATGCACAACTTTTGTACTATTAATATGTATATTTTCCCTTAAATGTAGAATGTGGTAGGAAAAGTGGCAATGATGCAGGGAGTGACTGTTTACAGCAGTGATCCCCAATCTTTTTATCACCGCGGACCGGTCAACCTTTGACAATTTTACCACGTTGGGAGTGTGTGTGTGTCATAGATTGTTTATATTGTAAATATAGATTTTTTTTTTAATTCATATAAAATATTATTATTATTATTATTATTATTATTATTATTATTATTATTTATTAATATAATACAATCCATGAATGTTATTTTTCAACAGCTGAAATGAAGTTGGTTGGGATGTAGAGCTTGAACTTTTCATATATATATATATATATATATATATATATATATATATATAAAACCACAGGTGATCATGCCCCAGCTGGGAGAATGAAAGCTCAGGTTCAGTCTCACCTAAAATCCCCGCTAATGTTTGAAATATGTCCAACACGCCTCTGTTTACACGCTGTCCCCTTGTGGGTTACATTTTAGCTCTCAGATGACCGACATGTAACCGAGAGAATCAGGTCATTTTTCAAAAGCAAAGATCATTCAGATGATAAATAAAACAGAAATAATTAATAATTTCTTCTGCGGCCTGGTACCAATTGAGCCATGGACCGGTACCAGTCCGCAGCCTGGTGGTTGGGGACCCCTGGTTTAGATTACTCCCCAAGATGCGTTTTCTTCTCATCATCTTTCACATCATTTACAGGATGTGTACTTGAATTTGAAGGGGTATGCTGCAATTGAATATCTTTAAAGAAGATATTTTAATCTTTCCGCCCAAACCTCAAAGCTGTTCGTGTGTGTGTGTGTGTGTGTGTGTGTGTGTGTGTGTGTGTGTGTGTGTGTGTGTGTGTGTGATGATTGTTTGTACAGCTATCAGTAGGGATGTCATTGACTATCGGAATATCGCCGATCTAATTATCTCAATCTATAATCAATACCTATAAAAGGGATATCGATACTTCTAACGTTATATAAAATTCATCTTATATTAAATTTCATACAAAGCTGTTTTCATTTAAATAACACTAGAGCAAGCGGTATCTTTTAATAAATAAAATAATGTACGAAAACACGTTATATAGTTTCAGTCGAAAACCAGCTTAGCGTAATGCCGAGTGTTAGTCCAAGCTTCCTGTGTTCATGACAGCATCTGTAGTAAATGCCATTTTCAATGCCACTCCTAGTAAATGGTACGTCCCGCCTCTCTGTATGGTAAATGGTACGTCCCTGCTTCTAGTGTGTCGTCAGAGCGCGTGTTCTCAACAGCACGGAACATTTTGAACAAGAAGACACTTATCACTGGATAATGCAGATATGTGCATCTTCTTGCATCATAATTATGAATTGTAAAAATACATATCTCTTAAACTTTTCAATTGACAAGTGTTTTGTAGAATAGAAACAACTTGCTTGAAATTAATTATTAAACAAGTGTTTACAGATTTGTTAAATACAAAAAGGTATTAATTAAAATCTTGTCGGTGGAAAACTATTTCCTGCCTTTTATTTCAAATTTGGCTTTAGTAATTGGTCACTTAATTATAAAATATTCAATGCATTATACAAACTACTGTAATATATCTTAGTCTGTTCTATTTAATCCATTTATGGAACGGTACAGCAATATCGTAATGTATCAATACATCGGAATTTTTTTATCAATATATCGATACCAATAATAGCTTTTCAATGACACACCTAGCTATCAGTGGCTTAACTCATCATTGTGTGGTGCAATCAAGGGATATACCGTAACTGCTCTGGAGAGAATTTACACAAAGCAAAGTTTTAATGTTGATGTGACATAAGCTGTTTTGACTTTTCCGGGATTGCAATTTGTGTATCTTCCCCCAACCTTTAAATGCAGGATAAAGACTAACCCAGTAATAATTTCTGATCACAAAAAGATATGAAATAATAAGGTGCTAATAAATATTAGCCATACTAGCCATACACATGCTCTCGCTCTCTCTCTCTCTCTCTCTCTCAAACACACACGCGCGCGCATACACACACACACACACACACACACACACACACACACAACTGGTACTCTACTAAGTGTAGTGTGAACATAGATTAACCTGTTAGTGGCAACCAGTGAGAAGTGAAATGGCATTTATAAATCTGTTCCTCCTATCCCAGCAATGTGGGGTTTTCCATGTTGAAGATTCACGTTACACCATTTCATTTCTGTTTCATTCTTACTCTGTTCTTCGGTGAAAGAGAAACCATGCGCAGGGATGGTTCATGAGACATGATGACTGCCCCGACAGCTCACTTTTACATAGGAATGGGAATCATATTATAGAAGTACCAGCATATTGTTTGCTTTTTATTCATATATTGCTAGTAGAATACACTACTGTTAAACACTGAATATGAAATAAAGGCAATACTGTTGGTTCACTAGGAATCTTGGCATCAGTGGCTTTGGACATTGGTTTTGGTGCCATTGTCTATTGCCACCAGAGCTGATTTGGGCATTGCCTGAATAATTCAGCTGTGCATGTGTACATGTGCACTAGTCCTGATCACTTTTTAAGCCGTGGTGAATCAGTGCTTCATTGTCACACTGGACATCAAGTCCAAGTAAGATTATGCAACAGAAGTGGAGATCAAGTGTGTGTTTCCATTAACCATTGCTTTTCAAGTTGGTATTTTCAGTTAACAGCCAGATCTTTTGTTTATATGGAAATATAGAGTAAAGATAGATATAGAACACTTTACACTCTGGACAGCTCGCCAGGTCATCACAGGGCCAACACTCACACAACCATTTATACCTAGGGGAGATTTGGAACAGCCAGTTAACCTACAGTGCATGTTTTTGGACTGTGGGAAGGAACCAGATTACCTGGAGGAAACCCACGCAAGCACTGGAAGAACATGCATACAGTACTCCACATAGAAATGTCTGAATTGGGAATAGAACCCAGGAATTTCTTGCTGTGCTCACCACTGTGCCACCGTGCTGTGTGCGTGTGTGGGTTTATTTTGCACCATTCTCAATCCTCTGAGGAAAAATCTTTGTAAGAACAACCAATGACCACCCTTGAACTATTATTATTTTACTAATTTTTTTTATTTTATTTTTCGAGATGTCTCTACTGCATATATAGGTGTGAGGTTTGACATGTGCACCACCCACCTCTGTTACTGAAACAATTCCAGAACGCATCAGCATTTTTTCACCGTAGTTATTTTGTTCGTTTTTATCTTTATGTAGACAGTATTCAGATGCAATCCTATTAAATGTGTTTGCTTTGGTGACCATCTGCCTCTGTATCACAGCATTAACTGTGCTTGCAACATTGAATCTGTCAGCTCATTAAACATGGATAAGTTACTGGATGCATTCAAAAAGGACAGAAGATTCATGTTTATGTCCTTAAAATAGACTTGTGATGCTCAATCGTGTCTAATGTGGGATATTAATTAATTCATTACTATGAACAGCAGTTTATTATTATGTTAGTCTAATTCATCCCAAGTGTGCTTAAACGGTCCAAATGCCAGTCATGTAGTTCAGATCATTTTCTGTAGCTGCTTAATCCTAGTTAGGGTCGTGGAGAGGCTGGCGCCCATCCCAGCTGACTCCGGGCGAGGGCCGAGTACACCCTGGACAGCTCGCCAGGCCATCGCATGGCGGAAACATGCTGACGGCTTTGCAGCCTACTCTTGTCGAAAGTCAGCAATGGTTCTTTTACATGAACGTCTCACCATAGACAGTGAGAGACATGGCCCGCCTTTGATAACCCAGTTATCTGCACTGGGGAGGTTGGGAGGGGCCTTGAACCCCCAACTTCAGGATCAGTGATCCAGCACCTATACCACTAGGCCACCACTGCCCTTTCAGTTATGTTTTTAATCTTTTTTTTTTTTTTTTTAATTATTATTTTAAGATATTAATGAGTGTGAAACAGTGTATGCAAAAATATTCATTTTTATGCTGCAGTATGCATACACTTTTTGATTACAATGATTGCATTAAAATTATTACAGTGGAGTTATCATAGAATATGAAGTTGATTGCTGAGCTGTTAATAGTGAATCTGATGTGAGTATGTCTAGACTTATGAAAAGGAGGTTTCTCAGAGTTCTCACCTTTCCTCTTCGTAGTTTATCATTTCTGATAAGTTGCCATATGAAATTATCAGATTCATGTCCCAAGCCTAGGCATTTCTGTGTGGAGTTCTCCCTGTGCAGAGTACTCTGTTTTCCACCCACAGTCCAAAGTCATGTACATAAGGTTAATTGGATGTTTCAGATTGCTCCAGGAGTGGATTTGGTTGTGAACGGTTGTGTCACCCCTGTAATGAGTCGCACTATTCAGGGCAAACCCCGCCTTCGCTTAGCTTCAAATTAAGATACGCTTCAGCATCCCTACAACTCTTATAGTAGGATTAAGCAGCTCAACAAATGAGTGAGTGATCAGAGATATGTGTCCTAATAAATACTATCAAGTTTACAAATTCTGCTTGTTGCAGCATAATATTTTCTCCCATTCCGCATTGTGAAAAAATGTAATTATAACTCTTAAAATAATCTTTTTTTTGTTTTATAATGAATTTGGTTCATGAATGTATATCTTAACCCCAAATCAAGTCCAGCGCTCACTGAATTACACAAACTCAGACACACTTGTCTCACATATTGATGTTGAATTGGGATTAGATCTGGTCACTGTGACGTGCATACCATGTAATGGCATAACCAAGAAAAAAATGTATCGCCATTATTTTATTAATAATATGTGAACAATATTTATATTTACAAGGTTGTTTCATCCCCAGTGCGGCTAACTGGGTTATCAAAGGCCGGCCATGTCTCTCACTTTCTGTGGTGTGAGGCATGCAAAAGAACCATTGCTTACTTTTTTGTCAAGAGTAGTCTGCACAGCCATCAGCATGTTTCCGCCCTGCGAAAGCCTGGCGATCTCTCCAGGGTGTAACTATGCCCTCGCCCAGAATCAGCTGAGCTGGGCACCAGCCTCCCCGTAACCCTCATCAGGATTAAGCGGTTACAGAAAATGAATGAAAGGTTATTTCTTGAGTCTATGAATTCTGATCCAACTGATTTCAAGCATGCATTTGACCGTAGTAGTGATTGTTACTTTATATATATATATATATATATATATATATATATATATATATATATACATATATACATATATATATATATATATATATATATATATATATATATATATATATATATATAGAGACAAGTCTGCCGCAGGGTCAATAAACCTGTCAACACATACTGTCAGGCAATATTCCTGTGTCCAGCACAACACTTAAACACATTCTAGACAGTCTTACTCATTAATAGACTATTAATGTAGTAAAGTGTAGTAATAATGAAGAAAAACTTTTTAATTTTGTACTGTGATATTTAGTAACAAAATATATAAACATTATACAGCATACTTTATATATATATATATATATATATATATATATATATATATATATATATATATATATATATATATACACACATACAATATATGTATATGTTTTCATTTTGTATGTATAATATATTATCCAGTTAAGCTCCATGATGCCACTCTAACACTGCTAAGAGCCGTCTCTTCTGAAGAAATAAAACTTTCTCATGAAGAAACGACAGTTTCCTTTGAAGTGTCTGAAGAGAAATAATCATCTGAACTATTGTAAAGCTGTAGTATTAAAGTATTTTTCAATTATTATTCCAGTACAGTGTCTAAGTTATTGTTTAGAATGTATGTGTGTGTGTGTGTGTGTGTGTGTCTGCTCCGGCTGAGGAGCATGGCTGAGCTGCTCGGACTGAATGCAGTTCATGCTTGAATTAAGTAATCTCATGTACTCCCTATAAACACAAACCGCACACTCACCTCAGTTAAAGCGTGCTTCTTAAGTCCTTCCCCTCTGAATGTGAGGCGTTTGTTGCAGGTGACAGACGGAGCTTGATCTTGCCCACTTAAAAGATCAGAAGTCCGGATAAGCCGCGCTTCGTCTCACAAGCTCCGTTTGTCACCTGCAACAAATGTGTGAGTTAATCCTCTGGTTTAGAGGTAAGCATGCTTGTGTTTATTGAGAGTAGATGAGAAGAGTGAAATTCAGGTGTGAACCACGGGGCAGCTCAGCCACACCCCTCAGCCGGATCGGACAGTTCGAGTTAGAGAACACAGCCATCAAGATCAAAGTTCCCCAAAAACACAGACATAACTAAAAGAACACGAAATGTAATAAATTGGATAAACAAAACAAAATGATAAACATGCTACCCCACAGTTCATAAAATCACACTCACAAACATTCTAAACATTAGCTTAGGTACTGTACTGGAATAATGATTGAAAAAGACTTTAATACTAGAGTGCTTTCAGATGATTATTTCTCTTCAGGCACTTCAGAGGAAACTATTTTCTTCAGGAGAAAGTCTTATTTCTTCAGAAGAGACATCCAACGTCATTACCTTTTCTAGCGCTTAGCCAGAGAAGACGGCCTTTGAGTGGCATCATAGAACTTAACTGGTCATTAAAACACACTAAAAAAAGGCTCACTTGTGTGCGAAAGAGGAAAAAGAAGCATTACATCATCTCAACTAATCAGCAGGAAGGAGGACAGCCATTGGCTGAAATTGAATGACATGTCAGTTGCTTGGCAGTCCACAAATATGCAAACCGTGAATGCAAAACCACGACTAGTCAAGGGCCTACTGTGTATTTTTTTTTTTATCTTTAAAATCTTTTTATAATTGCTGCTAAACTGATTTTCGCTGTTCATCCAGCAGTTGACAATAACAATCTCTTTTCAAATGATCACAGACACAGGAGAGCTTGAAGACATGCACAAGAAGGGGTTTCTTTAACTCTCTTTAAAAGGTTAACTATATACCACATGGTATTGATGACAAGCAAATTAAAATGTAGTTACTAGGGCCTATTTAATATTTACATATTTTAATCATGATAAAGAAAAGGAAAGGGAAGCTTGGAACTTTGAGTTGAGCTAATGCTGTGCAATTAATGGCAGCTGTTCTGGTCTGTTCAGTCTGTTTGCTGAAAAAACTAAATTAAACTAATCAAACAAATGTAAGCTGCACTCCATAAAGGTCTTTTTGTTTTTAATAAAACGAGATTTCTCTGGTTTATATTTTTTCCATGTTAATGCAGTATGTGCAACACTGCCTGCTCCAAACGAGCCCATTATATACACTTAAGTATCATCCACTCAGAATAATAATTTTTAATCCTCTGATACTGTCTTCCTGTGTAGTATATACTAATCAGTTTATTCAGCACATTACAATAATTATGAATATGTTTTAGTTGATGTTAACATTACCTGATGTTTGCCATAATATTCGCTTTCTGCTGCACTGAAGTACTTGTGTCATATCAGAATGTTTACACATTGTAATACCCATGAGTACACCTGCACTGTCCTGGTCTTGTACCTTTATATAGTCGTTAATGGCAGCTGTTCGATTCTGTTCAGCCTACTCACTAAAAAACGAATGGTATACAATGCATGTTGAACATCTACACTTAAAAGTTACTTTTTTCTTATTAATGGATGCTGATTGGATAAGTCGACAGGCGTTATGTCTTGTGTTCATTCTGAAGATTTTTTTGGTTACTACACAGCAACTTATAATTATTATTCTTACTTTAAATGCCTTTTTAATAGAATAAATTGAACCAAACAAGCAATCAGAGTAACATATGAGATCGTGAATGGATGACATGAAAAAGGATTTAACTGATAAACAATTTAATGCAGAATTTTTCTACTACAATAGAAAATAATAATAGAGTGTTGCATGGAGGGCTCCATCATTGTAAATAAGTGTCAAAAATATTAATGTCGATTAAAATTTTAAGAGATTCTGCTGCTGCTGCTCTACTGGGTGATTTTTTTTTTTTCCCTTTTCTCTCTCGCTCTCTCTCTCTCTCTTTTTTTTATACTGTCCTTCAGTGACGCATGAGAGGCGTGTGTGTGTGTGTGTGTGTGTGTGTGTGTGTGTTTTGTTTTTTTTCTGTGGAAGAAGGACATTGGCATGAGGAAAATCAAAGCCTTTTGTCATGCCGACAGGGAACACTTGTAGTCCGAAAAAGCGTGCGGTGCTGAAATGGAGGTGTGTGGTGTTGATAAATTTTATGAAAGGCAGAATTATTTACATGAGATAAGCAATGGCGAGAGATCAGCATTTTTATATAAAAAAATGTGTTGCAGAGGTAAGGTGACATTTGTTTTTTTTTTTTGTTTTTTTTATCTATTCACAGGGAGGGCTTGAGCGAAAGAGGAGTTTGACAGGCCGAGTAACTTTCCTGCATGTCTGTGTGCTACAGTACAAGTACAATGTATAGGGTTAAGGGTAGTTAGTGCCTCATTAACTTGTCATTCAGTTTTATGACTGCATGTGTTTATTTTTAAAGAGCTTTGTTAAAATTGCACAACAGCTTAAACTCTGACTTTTCACTGAGACTGCTGGTGACATGATACAGCACTTTGTGGAGGATTTTCTGGATTTCTGTGGAAACACTTTAACATCCTGCTTGGATTAATGTTGTACTGAAAACATGACATCTAATGCTTACATTGTTTTATATCCCAGCAGTAGCAGCTGTGTGCAGATGTTTTATTTAAAGAAGGAATCATAAACTCTGAGTAAATATTGAAACTATTAAACTATCACATAGAACTACATTTACTTAGTCTCATCGCATTTTCCAGGTTAGAGAGTGCTGTTGTTATGCCTTTTAAAAATATAATTATGTATTACTATCATCAAGAGCACATTGATTTAATACACAAGTTGTTAGAATTAAAAGACACAAACACACAATTTTATTATCAGGATTGAGATCAGTGACGGTGTAATCTCATTTTTGTTTCATACTCTAAATTTTGAAATATAGCAGCTTATCAGAGTGCTGGTTTCTCCAACTGATTCAGTGTTCAGTATTTGTATATGCAGCATTATATGGGTTAAATCTAAAAAGACTAAATAGCATCAGTGGTGGCAGAATAACACATACAGAGTTCATACCGGTTGTAGTTTGTGTTTTCTCGCCATCTAGTGTTGGATTTAGGAAGTATCATTAAGGGGAAATGGTTTATTATTTGTCACTTAGGTTCACGTTGTGGGAAAGATTTTTATTTTATTATTATTTTTTTTTAACATGGTGAGGTGGCCTGCTATATCCTGGTAAGCTGTTCAGGGTGTACCTCATCCTCGTCCAGTGTCAGCTGAGATGGACGCTAGCCTCCCCGCAATCCTAATTAGGATTCAGCGGTTCAGAAAATGAATGAATGAGAATATAAATATCAAATGAAGGCAGTTCAAGATCTTTAAATCTATATTATAATTGGCAGTACTGAGAGAAGCCTAACAAGGGAATAAGGAAGTGAGTGCAGGTTATTCATTAAATCTTTAATTAAATGACAGGCCTGTAATTCTGAATCAGGTTTTAATCCCCCTTTAGTTCAATTCTTCCTGTAGTCAGTTTCAAATTAATTTATTCATTCATCTGTTCATCTATTCAACCATTCATTTATCATTGAAGTCATTAATTCTTTCATTTTCAATAGCTGCTTTATTCTTGTTAGTGACATGGAGGTTCTGGATACCCGACGTGTAACACTAGGCGAAGTCGAAATACGTATGCTCAGGATATGACGGTAGTCATAATTGTAAAAAAAAAAAACAGTAAAGATTTGAAATATAAATTGTCTCTTTAATTAATGGTATTTTGGCAGACACCCTTATCCAGAGCAACTTACTTTACATTTTTTTTCAGAACTGAACAGCTGAAGCCGGCAGCTTGGTGGTAATAGGACTTGAACCCCAACCTTTGGATCAGTAGGCCAGAACTTTAGTGCCTCCTGTTTGCTTCATGATGTCCATAATGTTCATCCCCTTTTAGCGGAGATAGCAGATACTAATTATTCTCAGTTTGTTGTTCCTGTAATCTTACGTTTAAGTTGAACGGATGATGTGGAATCAAAAGCCGAAAGTGTGAGAATTTCCCTTCAAACTATAAGAGGAGTCATTTGAGATGCTAGCGGCTGATGCCGGTCTAGGAGTTTTTTATTTATTTTTTTATTATTTTTTTTAATTTATTTATTTTTTTTAACCTTCATCCTCAAATCCTGTTTAATGAACAATGAATAAGTATTAAAGAAACCTGAGTCAGACTCAAGAGAAAAAAGAGAGAATGGTGAAGGCCACATTCTTATTGTAAAAGCAGTGAGTGCAGTGTTGGGAATTTATTTATTTATTTATTTATTTATTTATTTATTGCTATTCCTCTGTTCTGGTAGACAAATGATTTTCCCCTGTTACTTAAAGTTCTAAAATGAGATTTAAACAATTACAACATTTTAAGGTGTGGACATTCCTCTTCACCTAGGTGCGGCAGCTGAGCACACGCTCTCACAAGCAAAGAAAACAGAAGAAGAGCTAGAGATGGAAAATTAGGCAGATACAAGTTAGGATCGGATCCACCTGTGTTGAAGGAAGGATCATGTTACGCCCTACGCAGGAATGTGAAGGCTGCCATTTCATAGTCACTTTTCTTCTAAGGGTATCCTGTTTCTTCACGTTTTTTTATTTGGCATCGGTCCACAGAATTTATAGGGGGCCAGATTATGTAATAGCTGGAAATACTTTTTTTTTTTTTATTCAAACATTAGTAGCACAGTAACTTTTGCATTTTTTTTCTCTTTTGCTTTTTTGAGAGCTCATACATTTCCAATGTGTGTAATCTCATCTGTTACATTAGGGAGATGATGATTTTTTTCTTCTTTTTTTTAGCCCTTAATCAGTAGTCTGTGAAAGTGTTCTTATTGAAAGTGTAATGGCAGCAGTGCTGGGCAGCACAATTGTTGTGCTCTGCATGATGGGAGTGGCATAAGCAGTGTTTATGTACTTGAGGCAGTGCATGTAGTTAATAGTAGGTACCGGCACCAAAAAAATGAAAGTCATCATAAAGGGATAGTTTTAGGTTCTATTTAATGGGTTTATCATTACAAACCACCAGTCCAAATTTGAATTTCAATTGTAATTATCTTGAAGGGTTTCCGAGATAGAGCCTGTTCTGTTACCCCTGCATCCCCTGCGGTTGTATTAATAAAAATTACTTTTTTTAACAATGTTAGTGAAGGTTGAGTACTAAACAAGTATTCAACGGCACCCTTGCTCACTTGAAAGACCGGAAGTCCAGATAAGCAGCGCTTTGTCTCAAGCACAAGCAAGTGAACTTGCTTCAAGTGCTTACTTTCAGTGGAGCGCCTCACATATTGTAAGCCGCTCGTTTATTGGCTGTTTTAAGCTTGATGTAAAGTGACTTGGCTCAGCTTCATGTTAAGTGACTCGGCTCAATGCAAATTTGCAGCTTGTTGTTTTTTTGTTTTGTATTGCTCTAGGGTTTTTTTTTTTTTTTTTTTTTTTTTTTGCAGAATTGGCCTTGGTTTTGTGGCATTTTCCTTAATTTTTTCCCCAATTCTGCCTTAATTTCCTTATTTTTTAATCAGATGAATATTTATTTATTTATTTATTTATTTATTTTTAAACGCGGTAAAAGGTAAAGGGTAAAAAACCCTTAAGGGTAAAAATGTTTGTTATTGGCACAATTAGCGTTGGGCTATCTACCATGGTTTGGGGTTTAAAGGGGGTCAGGCCTTATGTTTTATTTGTGTAGCTAAACTTAATTTTAACACTTTTTAGGTGTAATGTGGATATATGTTGGATGTGCAGTACATAATGGACCGCCTCACTCCTCCCCAATGTCAAGGAAAAGAACCGTTTTGTTCTTTTTTTTCTCTCTCTCCTGAGAACGCAAGCTGTAAGACTTGGGTAACCGTTAAATATGGCTTCAAAATAGCAAAGAGGGGTTTCCTCAGTTTCCAACCACATGACGAAACTGAATGATGGAGACTGTGTGATTGGAAATAGCTACATAATACAGAATATAACTGCAGTAAATCCTCACATGAGAGCCTTTACTGTTGAAAACGTTCATCTGGTCTAAGAATAGCGTAATAAGCACTTTAGCTTCGTGTAATGGGACGTTTCTTCTGCGTTCCGTTGCATAAAAGGTCCAATGACCAACTTGTTCCACAGTCTCTGTGGGAATCCATCTGTGAAGGCAGTCTTTTGGTTAGAAAGCCTGTAGTGCCTCTGTGTCACATTCTTGAGGATTGAATGAAGGTGAAGTGGAATTGCGATGTGAATTGTTGCTGGAGTTGTTTTTTGTGAAAGATTTTCCACAGATAGTTAGGGCTGTACCGCCATCGCCTTTCCATGCCTGAGTACCAACATTTTTCTTGTTCCAGTCTCTGATGGATGAAAATTATATTCGCACTTTTGCGCCCCCCAAACATTATATTTCTCAGACTTTTCATGCATGATCTTACAGATGATTTGCTGGAGCTTGCCATGATGACCCTGACAGTGACACATGCACATTTTTACAGCTGCTGATAGTGACTCCAATGCAACAGAAGTTGGGGACAAAGCAATGAATCTATAATCATGTGATAAAAGACACAACAAACTTATCCACTGACAATTTATATCCAAAATGTATTTATCTCAGTTAAACTGTCAGTTCATTTTCTGTAACCGCTTAATCCCAATTTGGGTCACGGGGAGGCTGGCGCCCATCCCAGCCAACTCCGGGCGAGGGCAGAGTACACCCTGGACAGCTCGCCAGGCCATCGCAGGGCGGAAACATGCCAATGGCTTTGCAGCCTACTCTTTACGAAAGTCAGCAATGGTTCTTTTACATGCCTCACACCATAGACAGTGAGAGACATGGCCGGCCTTAGTTAGCCAACCTAGTTAGCTGCACTGGGGAGGACAGTGACAACCTTGTGGCGAGTGGGACTCGAACCCCCAACCTTTGGATCAGCGATCCAGCGCCCTATACCACTAGACCACCACTGCCCCGTCAGTTAAACTGCTTTGTGACAATTCATTCATAAAGTTTCTGAATCTTGATTAGGGTCACTGGGAGCTTGGTGGCAATCTCAGCCGACTTTAGGCGAGGGTAACACGCTGGATAACTCGCCAGGCCATAGTAGGGTGCTTTGTGTCAGTGTCCATAGTTTAAAGGTCCTGGAGCGATGTCAGTACCTCACAGATGGCTAAAGAGTTTGTTTAATCTCGCGTTAATCATTATTAATCACAGTACTCTGTGTTTGTTACATTAATTGTCCTTCTTCTGTTACCTATGATGGGGTGACATATAATGGCATTACTGAACTTTGGGATTTGATTGTTCTGTTAGGCTTCAGGCTCCATTATCAAAGCACTATTGCCCCTGGGAATAAATGTTTGAATTTCTTCTACCACTCCTTAATTCCTTCACTTGTAAGGACAGATGAGAGAAAGTGCTGAAGTCATTATTTAAGGTGTGTCACTCTGTGTCTGTTGCAGTTGCTGAACATCTGAAAATCATAAAATAAACACATACTCATACTTGTGTGGCACTCAAGCCCGAACAGGTACAATGTTAGGTTGGATCTTTTTTGTTAGAAATGGTAACAAGCTGAGCATAATTCAGCAGCTTGTTATCAATGCTGCACTTGGCCACTCCTATAGCACACAATTCAAAGTTTTATGATGGTCTATCTGTGTTGTAGTCCGTGTTGATAAGACATCCTGGTAGCGTATGGGAGCAAGTTGTGTAGTCCTGCATGGGAAGATGTTACACAATGCATTATTTATTAATTCATCTAATTAGTTTTACTTTTTTATTTTTTATTATTATTTAATACCCCTGCAAGCAATGTTTTGGGGCTATATATGAAATCAGCTTGTCAGTCTGTTTGTCAGTCTGTCCATAGAAGCTGATAGTACGACTCATCCTAAGTGATGAAAATTTACACATTTACATTGTATGCCCTGAGGTAAATCAATTAAAAATCATGAGGTAAAACTTTTTGCAGCCCGGTGTTATTAAAGAGAGACATTTTGGGTTCTAGTTTGAATTATGGTTATATTTGGTGACAGGATCATTAGCACAACTCTGCCTAAACAACTTGATGGGTTTTCCGTCTGGTGTTCCACCTGAAAATGTGCACAAAGTAAAATTATCAGGGGGTTGTTTGGAGTATTCTGTAGTAGGTTTACAGGTTTACTGACCATTCCTGCGCGTGTGTGTGTGTGTGTGTGTGTGTGTGTGTGTGTGTGTGTGTGTGTGTGTGTGTGTGTGTGCGCGCTTGCAAAAAATCTGGAAATAGAGGACGTGTGTCTGTAGTGAATGATGACCTCATTTACAGGATATTTTGAGGTTTCTTGTTATGAAGATGGAAAATGTGTACAGTTAAGTTGGGAAAGATGTGTTTCTGCTTAACACTTCTCAAATACTAGGAAGTGTTCTTGTGAGTAATTCTTATTTTATCACAGCATCTACACGTTCACGGTATTTGCAAATGATGGTGGTGGGTGGGTATTTAAGGCTTTTCTGATATGGGTGGATGACTAATTTTATCATCCTGTGGACACCTGAATGACACTCCTTTTTCCTCCACCCTTCCTGGCACCATGAGTAACCCATGATTAAATAACATTCCAGATCCGTTCGTAATTGTTCAAGGAGTTTATGCCTGTGTTTGTACTCAAACACAAGAAAAAGCTGATTTGTAGTTTGAGGTAAATGTCTTGTGTTATGAAAATTCAATCGTGCCCTTCAAATGGTCAATATTTACCCAAATTCATTTACTCACTTTCTGTACTGTTTAATCTAAATTAGAGTCATGGGGTGGCTGGCTTCCATCACAGCTTACTCTGGGCAAGGGAAAAGTACACCCTGGACAGCTCGACAGGCCATAACAGGGCAGAAACACGCCAACAACAATGCAGCCTACTCTTGATGAAAGTCAGCAATGGTTCTTTTATATTAGGCATTGAGAGGCATGGCCAGCCTTTGGTACCCCAGTAATCAGCACTGGGGGTGGTGGTGGGGGCATTGATAATGGGGCTTGAACCCAAGAAATTCAGTAATCCAACACCCAACCCAAGGATATTCTGGCTGGTTGAAATTTCTGAATGAGTTATAGACACAGTACCACTTTCTCCCTAATCTCCTTTAATGCCTTTCACCTGCACTTACTCTTTAAGGTGTGTACGCATACAGTGTGACTATGGGTGGTTACAGGAGGCATGCTGGTAACCACACCTTGAGTTCTTGGTCTCCAGTCCCTCCCTCTTTTCCCGTCTTGGCAGAGCAAAAGGGCGGGCAAAGCCAAGCCCATAATGTCCTCCAAAAGCTTACTGAAAGCACACGCACACAGAGTAAGGAGAGGCCCACACGCCACAGCCTGTAGGCATCTTCTGTGCTGGAGGAACTCAAGGCAGAAAGGAAACGTGAGCTGACGAACAAGAGAATAAAACCGACCCAAGAAAAAGGAAGTCTACTTCAGCTGGAATACACCCAGGCTACTGCAGGCTGCTACTCTATAAAGGACAGTTCAGCTGCCGTAAGGCTGATACAGAGAAAATGAATTCTGCAAACAAACAGAGGAAATACTCCTCTGACAGCAAGGGGAGAACCAGGATACCCTCAGATGATGGTTTCTACCAGGGCATGCTTAAGGCTACAGATGGCAGGAAAGGTACCTGAGAGAGAGAGAGAGAGAGAGAGAGAGAGCTACCTCCTTGTTAGAAAATTTTAGATTCAGAGAAGTCATCTTGTTCATTATAACTAATAATAAAAAATATCCAGGTGTCATTATTGGTGTACAGAAGTTAGTTATTTAGATTTTAGCCCTAGTTTTCCAATCTGAGAAACGTGTTCTTGTCCTTAATGCTATTTTATGTTGTCTATATCCGGCTGTGCCAAAGAGTTTTTGGTTTTCTCTTGGAGAGAGAGAGAGAGAGAGAGAGAGAGAGAGTACACACAAGTATCTGCTTTACCTTTTGGTATAATTCTGCACTTTGATGCATTCCTGAGGGCAAAGACTAAATTTATACTTTATGCTTTTATAATGAAGGAAAAGCTAGCTATGTTTGGATCCTGTTTGCACGATGCTGTAGGGTTCACGTTATCAGTTACATGTGGTTGATATTAATGTAAAAAGCAGACAGAATTGGTGCTTTAAGTCATTCAGATTAGGTGTCGCTAATTTCTTGAGATCAGATTGAAAAGATCCACTTCCTTTTTATCCTGCTGTAGATAAACAAACATAAGGAACCCTGAGCAAATAATATTTTGGCTGTAAAGCAATGGCACAAGTAATAGTTTAATGTGCTCATAAGGTGTCCTCTTCTTTTTACACTTCAAAAAACACTTGTCTTTTTTCTTTTATATCTGTAGCGTGGTTTTTTTTTTTCTTTCTTTTTTTTTTTTACTTTTCACCTGATACTCTGTTTTGTGATTATCAATAATGCTTTATATGTTTTTAATGATTTAGAGCTGAAATATAACCAATAATTTATATCAGATTTCTATGTTTTCTGACCTCACAGTGCTTAAAGGGTGCGGTCTATTATAAAGTTGCAGAAGTGATGGCTTAACCATTAGCACTGAAATGCAATACCAGAATGAGCAATTCTTTCGCTGTGAACTCAAAGTACATGCTCTTTAAATGCCTCGAGTCTCAAACGCTACTCGGGCTCAGACTGGTTAGATGTAATCTATATACTGTATTTTTCCCTGAACTGGAAAACACCAAAAAAGGAAGTCTTTTTTTTTTTTTTTTTTTTATGTTTCTTACTCCACCCTCTTTGGTAAAAGTTCACCAGGTATTCACCATAGCAACACTGATACAATAACACTCCACCCTGACAAGTGGAGAGAGAAAATTATGTGTTGGTGGTCTGGAAGAGGGTGTGTCAGTGGTCTAAAATAAATGGATTTCAATGTCTCTGGCTTATTGTTGACTTTTCAGCTGTGTGACTTTCTTAAAGCTTTAGCAAACCATCATAAAATTCTTTTCTACTTTAATTTCTGGCTTTTATTGCAACCATAAAGTTAAAAGGCTTGAAAAGACATAACCTAAGGCTTTGTCATAAGTGGCATGATAAGCTATGTTTGTCTCTGAGACATCGATATTCAGTTATATGGGAACAATGAGCACTGGTTTGTCTCATAAAGAGAAATATTTATCTTGTTATCAGGGTTTGAATCACTAAATTATTTTGAATCATTTGTAGTGGATGTGGGTCTTTTGTACACATGAATAGACAGTTTTGCAAAATGTAAATTCACATTTATTAGATTGCAAAAGTTGAAAATAAAGAGCCTTTCTGAGAAGTATAACTGGGTATAGGTATTAGTAATGTAATTATGTTGTAATGATTGTGACAGACTCATCTTGCAACTACAGTTAGAGTAATAGAGATTCAGCTTTTTTTTTTTTTTACCCTCTGGTTGACCGGTGATTTATTAGTCAATAATTAAAAATGTACTAATTTAACAGAAGTTATATTCTTGAAGAATCAAGACGACCGCTTTTTGCATCTGCTCAGTCCTATATTGCACCGGCTGTTTATTTAGATATGCTGAATTATCTCGTAAATTCAGTCATTCATTTTCTAAGATGCTTAATCCTAATTTGAGTTGTGGGGAGGCTGGCGCCCATCTCAGCCGACTCTGGGTGGTGAGGGTGTGGTACACCCTGATCAGCTCGCCAGGCCATCATAGGTCCAACACTCTCTCACACACACACACACACACACACACACACTCACACCTAGGGATGATTTTGTAACCTACTGTGAATGTTTTTGGACTGTGGGAGGAAACCGGAGTACCCGGAAGAAATCCATCGAAGCATGGGGAGAACATGCAAACCCTGCACAGAAACACCCAGGTTGAGTTCGAACCTTGCTGTGAGGTGGACGTGCTCACCACTATGCCACCGTGCCGCCATCTTGTAAATTCATTTTTAGTAGTATTTTGGTAGATGAACTGTGTCTAAATGTAAATGGAATTTTACTGGGCGTGGCTTATGATACTCATTTAAAAGTAGTAGGGAAGTGATTTGTATGGTGGTGACTGACTGTCTTGGTATGTGACTTATCACGTCACTGCATGGTAATATAAAACTTTTAAAATACACCACCTGTTATCGAATAATGTCCATTTCCCAGAACACTTGTTTAAAAACCTATTTCCACAGCATTCAAGTAAACTCTACTTTTAGTGAGCTGGTGGGTTGAACTAGTGCCTCAAATACTGTACTGTATATACTGTGCATTTCGATTAACTGAGACTCATGAAGCAACAGCATTTTCAATTCCACTGAAATTAGGTTTCAGTCGTGTAGTGATTCTGTCTGTACATGTGTCTATGTGCTGCTCAAGGCCGTCCCCTGAGCACGGATTCTTGCTCTGTTTTCTGGCACTGTTAAACACCCAGCCAAGCATGCCAAGTGCTTTGCCATGCGAACACCCATTTCAGAAGTGTGTTCTCCTGAGCCAGTTTCTGCATGTGGCTTGGTATGAGGTGAGCATGTCTGTACAAAGGGTAGATCTTACCATTGTGTGTATGTGGTCAGGCTGAATCAGACGTGATCCAGACCATCACAGGTGACTTATTATTGTGTCTGTGGACCTGTGTTAAGTTTATCCTTGTAGCCAAGCGTTTCTCTCAAGCTGCACTTGGCCATATTTTATCTCATAAATGTATGATTTCGGAATATAAAATAGAATTTCTTTATTTAAAAGTGTTTTCTCTTTGTGTTTTACAGATGAACGAGACCGAGTGCAGAAAAAGACTTTTACAAAATGGGTGAACAAGCACCTGATTAAGGTAATTCACATTTCCTCAAATTACTTTAACAGTTATTAGCAGTTTCAGATTCAGATTTTTCAGATTTCTTTCTCACATCCCTCGGCTCTCCTTCCACATTTGCACATAAGTTATTGTCCTTCCTCCTTATATCTTATTTAGAGCAGAATACATACTGGTACATTATTTATGTCGTTGATGTCTGTTGGAAGGAAAGATAATAGAACATGTTGGTTAATTGTTATGTATTTTGAATATTTCCAACCAAAGTTGTGGCATCTCATATTTTTTTGTGCTCTTCGTCATAACTAAAAAAAACTGAGTTCAGTGACTTCTAATGATTTTTGAGGAGCATAATGATTAACTGCGGCTAACTGGGTTATCAAAGGCGGGCCATGTCTCTCACTGTCTTTTGGTGAGAGGCATGTAAAAGAACCATTGCTGACTTTCGTAAAGAGTAGCTGCAAAACCGTCAGCGTGTTTCTGTCCATTGTTAAAAAGGGTTGTGACAGGAAGGGCATCCGACGTAAAAACCTCTGCCAAATCAAACGTGCGAATCAGATGATTCACTGTGGCGACTCCCGAGTAAAAGGAAAAAAGCCGAAAGGAAGACAGACATAATGATTAACTTTGATCCGTCTCTTTAGAGACATCCCTAATACTTATAAAATTGGAGTCAGGTGGAAGAAGCATGTCAAGGCCTTTCAGTATGGGTGCTGAGTTTCTCAGGGTTTTTTTTTTGTTGTTTTTTTTTTTTGGTTTTTTTTTTTTTTTTTTTTTTTTTGGGGGGGCATTTGTTTTCCATTCACTTACCCATACACGGTGACCCCAAAAGACCTCCCACCTTTCAAAAGTAAATAGAAAAAAAGGTTAAATATAATTAAATTATTTGCACTCACAAAACTTCATTCAATACAATTTTTATACATCATTATTTTCACAGGGCGCTGGATCGCTGATCCAAAGGTTGGGGGTTCGAGTCCCACTCTCCACAGGGTTGTCACTGTCCCCCCAGTGCGGCTAACTGGGTTATCAAAGGCGGGCCATGTCTCTCACTATCTTTTGGTGAGAGGCATGTAAAAGAACCATTGCTGACTTTCGTAAAGAGTAGACTGCAAAGCCGTCAGCATGTTTCTGTCTCTTGCTAAAAAGGGTTGTGACAGGAAGGGCATCCGACGTAAAAACCTCTGCCAAATCAAAACGTGCGAATCAGATGATTCGCTGTGGCGACTCCCAAGTAAAAGGGAAAAAACCGAAAGGAAGACAGACATTTGCACACATGAAACCGTTAGGCAGGAGAGGCAGCACTGAATTCTGATAGTAGCGTAACTGCAACTTGAATACTTTGAGCTTTGAATACTTGATGTGTGATTTCAGCACGATGGAGCTTCGGCACATACAGATCTGAGATAACTGAAAGTGCTGAGGGAAATGTTTCCCGATTGGCTGATCTGTATCGTGCTGATGTTGGGTAGTTGGACTGTTCCACTGATGTCAAACCTTGAGATTATTTGCTGTAGGCCTTCCCTAAATAATCAATTCCAAACCCCTGAAGACATGAAGGTTACTATACAGCATGAGATACCCGTTGTTCAACCTGACAGGACACATTGAGACAGGCGGTAATGGATAGTCCATGACCGACACCATTTGGAGGATGTCATCTTTAAAAAAAAAAAAGAAAATGAATGAAATTTCATGTATGCAAATCTTTGATTTTTTTTTTTTTTTTTTTTTTTTTTTTTTAGTTTCACTTTAAAACATGGAAGGTTTTTCACTGTTTATGACTTATTGTATTGTAAAACCATTCAGTTAGTTTCAGGAAACCAGCCAAGCGTGCAAGAAAAGCAGCTTCTGGGGCGAAAATATTTTGGGTCAATAATAGCAGTGGTTTTCAACATGATGTCTATAGACCACAGATTTATGGATGTGGTGAAGGAGGACATAAAGGTCGTTGGCATAAGAAAAGAAGATACAGAGGATAGGGTGAGATGGAGGCAGAAGATTTGCTGTGGCAACCCCTGAAGGGAACAGCCGAAAGGAAAAGAATAGGAAGTCTATAGACCAGAGCGATCGAGACTGAAATGTTTACAGTGATAGAAAGTATATCCAGCCATACACAGTTATTTTATTTATTATTAAGTATGTTATGGTTAAAACTGTGGGTGTGTTCTGCATAGAGTATCTATATGTACAGGTAGCTCTCATTGATCTGTATAATATGAGAATGACCGAATCATATCTTCTTTTCCTTTCGGCTTTTCCCTTCAGGGGTCGCCACAGCGAATCATCTGCCTCCATCTCACCCTATCCTTTGCATCTTCTTCTCTTACACCAACTACCTTCATGTCCTCCTTCACCACATCCATGAATCGTCTCTTTGGTCTTCCTCTAGGCCTTTTGCCTGGTAGTTCCAGCCTCAGCATCCTACTACCAATATACTCACTATCCCTCCTCTGTACATGTCCAAACCATCTCAATCTAGCCTCTCTGACTTTGTCTCCAAAACGTCATATACCTGCTGAAAAAAAAGCAGCAAAAATCTTCACACAGGCATGACAGCAGCTCTCTAGTTTGCCATTTGCAAACAAATTTAAAACTCTGGAACATGTCTGAGCTTGACTTAAAATGCATTTTTGCCCTTCTTTAGCTCAATCTGCTCTATCATCTTAGATGCTTTAATGGGTTATTTAATGCATGTCGGTCCAGCTTTTAAACCCTTTTTCAGTTCATGACAATTTATTGCTTCACCCAAATAACTACTTAGTGGGTGAAACGCATTTGAATGTAACACCACCACCAACATTGGGCAATTTCTAAAATGTTTCAATATAATAATAGAAAGAGCAGTCCCGTTAGCACATTACTTGGAATACACGGCTCTGCCAAATGACTACATGTAAATCTGCAGTATATTTTCCACCCAGGCAACAAAGTGTGATTGGAAAGAGTGAATTTTAACACCAGCTGCTTAAAACGTGTTGTCAACAAACCATTCATTGCTCCTTTCCCATAGTGCACCTCAGTCAGAGCTTTGTAATTATACCTTCACACCAGTCAATTTATCATAGTCTAGTCAGAATGGTGAGGAGTTCCGACAGAGGACGAATTATAAACATCATCCCTCATGACATTTTTTCTGGAAAATCGGCTTCTGTTCCATAAAAATATGTCATGTCATCTTTTTTTTTTTTTTTTTTTTTTTTTTTTTTTTTTTAATGGGTTTCTGTTTACACTGATCAGCCTCCAAAAGACTAAAAACTCCCATTTCATTCATCCATCCGCAAATGGAGGAGGGGGGGTACTTACACAAAAGCCTATTCTGCAAAAGCCAAGTATAATTCCAGAATCATGACACTTGACTAAATTCAGTTTTTAGAGTTTCTATGTAAATGCAAGCATGAGTCAGAGACATCTGGATTCATTTTGCCTTTTTAAAGAGGCAGACAGCCCCCGTTTGGCTGCGGGTGGCTGACTGTCTGCTTTGGACCTGCAGCAGCAATCTGTCTCTCCTTAGCTCAACATGAAACTCCTGTGACATTCAGCTAAAGAATGCCACTGCGGTGATTACAATCTTGAAAGTGGTGTAAAAAGAGGTCTCTGATTCAGAGGCTGTATTTCGGCTAGTTTACGTCAAAGTTGCTATACCATATATGTACCATATATTTCTTTTTGTCTTACAAATTTGGTGGTTGCTAGGACAAAAGGAAATGATGTAGATTTGTCGGAGAAGAATTTGAAAGTTGCACGGATGTGTTCACATGTACATACAGTCATACCTGTCTGTCTGTCTTCCTTTCGGCTTTTTCCCTTTTACTCGGGAGTCGCCACAGCGAATCATCTGATTTGCACGTTTGATTTGGCAGAGGTTTTTACGTCGGATGCCCTTCCTGTCACAACCCTTTTAACAAGGGACAGAAACACACTGACGACTTTGCAACCTACTCTTTACGAAAGTCAGCAATGGTTCTTTTACATGGCTCTCACCATAGACAGTGACAGACATGGCCCGCCTTTGATAACCCAGTTAGTCGCACTGGGGGGAACAGTGACAACCTGGAGAGTGGGACTCGAAGCCCCAACCTTTGGATCACCGATCCAGCGCCCTATACCACTAGACCACCACTGCCCCTACATACAGTCATACCTCACCTTATGAAATGAATCCGTTCCAGACGTGGTTTCGTAATCTGATTTTTTTTTTTTTTTTTTTTTTTTTGGTAAGTTGAGTAGCATTTTACATATAAAAGGCCTGATTCGTTCCAAGACCCCCAATACTAACCTCTAAACCCTTTAAAAATTATAAAAGTATACCTTTTAAGGCCACCTTCTGCTTCAATATCGTACCCATGGTAGACGGCCATATTCCTTTGCGATATCACTCAACCGCATGCCACGGGCCCGCTTCTTCTTTTCACTCGCACCGGGAAACATTTTCACCAGGAATCGCGCGTGTGTGTGTGTGTGTGTGTGTGTGTGTGTGTGTGTGTGTGTGTGTGTGTGTGTGTGTGTGTGTGTGTATGTATGTGCATGCATGTGTGTGTGTGTGCGTGCGCGCATGTGTTGACCATGTCTTCTTAGCAGAGTTAGAATCTTACAAATGTTTATGCAAGGTTAAAAGCCTGAGCCAAAAAATAAAGTTGCCATGAGCACACTCGAAAAACTCATAAAACAACAGTCACTCTGTCCTTTACGTGTATTAGAACTCCGTGACGAACAGTGGGTCGAAGGCACACGAAAAGCATCATGGGTATTATGGGGATGCAGCTCTATAATAGCCAATGGGAGGCCAGCGGGGTGGGGTGTTGGGAGATAGCCAATGGGAGAGCAACTCGCGCATTGTTTGAATTTTTGAGGTGGCTCATTTTGTAACGTTAATATTTTTCGTATCCAAAGAAGGAAATTTTAGGTCAATGTGTTTCGTAACTTGGATTTTTCGTTTATTGGGCCTTTCATAAGGTGAGGTACCACTGTATGTTGAGTGGAAAATAAGTCAGGTATGTAAGTAAATTAAATCAGATGTTGTTCATGCAAAAGTGATACGATTGGTTCAATACAAAAAAATTATATAATATTCCTGTGATATTATCCATTGATGTATGACTGCAGCTCATATGTTACATAAATGCGCTCCGCCCAACACTGTTGTAAAAATGCTTACTATCGACGTGGCTGTGTAAGGAAGTCCTTTGAGTTTAACAAAGGAAAAACTTGGGACTATTGCCAGAAAACCATATGATTCTAATGGTCTGAGATGACCAAAAAAGCATTTTAAACTTGTATGTCTCGGAATACAATCGTGTCATAAGGCATTACAAAACAGAAATGGACCTGATATAGAGATTAGCCCAAAACTGATATATATATATATATATATATATATATATATCATTCAGAGTTGACTGAGATGGGCACCAGCGTCCCGATGACCCTAATTAGGATTAAGCAGTGCAGAAAATGAATGAAAAAAAAATGAATGAATGAATTTTAAGTTAATACAAAGAACACTTATATTTTGAAACATTAGTTTTTCAGCACAAAATGAAATGTTACATAAAAAAATGTTAGTACACCAAATCTAATAAAGGCTGCTGCGATTTACATGCAAATAAAGAATCAAGTGAGACAGTCAACATTTCCAGGAAAGCTGTGGCTGGGTCTGAAAGGAATCCGGGAGAGACTGTACTTGTAAAACTGCACAAACTGTACCTCATGCTAATTTATTTTTAAACAAAAAGTCATCATATCTAATATTGAATTAGTTTCACTTGTTACTATTTACTGTGCTTTATAGATTTTTAATTTAGCAATCTTAATGTCATTATTTATTTGTAAATATATTTATTATATATAAATATAAGCCATCTTTGTTCTACACGATTCCTTTCCATGTGCCTAAAACCTTTGTACAATACTACATATGTCTGTGTGTTTAAAACTTCATGACAAGGTAAAAGATTGCAGTTATTATCACACAAGTAGTGACTTTTGTACAACACACCCACAACTGCCCTACAGGAATTCACCCAAATGTATGTTATGGATCCATTGTACACCCGTTGTGCATTGTTTCCCAAACTATAATCATGAAATGCATGCTAGATTAGTCACGTTCAACTAAAATGATATAAAAATAGAGGCCATCTTATTAACAAGTCATTATTAAGTTATTAGAGAAAGTCATTCTAGGTTACGTCGTCGTCTTCTTCTTTTCCTTTCGGCTGTTCCCTTCAGGGGTCGCCACAGCAAATCATCTGCCTCCATCTCACCCTGTCCTCTGAATCTTCTTCTCTTACGCCAACGGCCTTCATGTCTTCCTTCACCACATCCATATAATGCAAATCATTCTAGGTTAAGTAGTGTGTATAAAGTGAACATAGTCTGAGATCTGAGATAAAGCTCCATTTGATGCTCCATAAATCAAAGTGTTTTATGGCATTTTAAGGATCTATCATCATGCCAGGGATTACTGTGTCTATAAAGAAAGTTTTTTTCTATTAAGCATATGGCCAGTTTTGATTAAGCTATTGAAATAGAAGTTCGTAATTATGTGAACATTGACAGTATGTGAAATTAAGCATGCACTATATTCAGGATGTACTACCATGCCTTGTTTTTTTTTTAGCAGATCAACAAGAAGTTAGCTGGAATTACGACACCAGGCAGCATAACGTTGTTGACTCTGTATAGATGACTTCATACATGAATACTGAAAGCCAGACAGACAGTGATAAAGTGCTATAATTAACAGCATGCTAATTTTAAACTGATATTTTATGTGTCAACAGCTTCGGACTGAATAACTTAACTGTAACACAACAATATCTGAGTATTGCTTCGTGGTGATGGACTGTTCTGAAATATGGACATAGTGAGGGGTGTGAAAACGGAACCTTTATAGGTCGAGAAGGGAACACAATGGGCTCTGTGCTGTAGTTTATTACACCTTTACATTTCACTTAGCGAATGTTCAACTGGTTAAATTAGGCAGAGACAGAGTACTGTAGTGGAACTACAGTATTGGTGCAGTTCTACATTGAATACTTGTTACAATAGTGATCCCTAGTGGTTAAACCAATATAGTGTATTTTAACATTATAAAATATCATGACTGTAGGGGCAGTGGTGGTCTAGTGGATAGGGCGCAGGATTGCTGATTCTAAGGTTAGGGGTTCAAGTCCCCACAAGGTTGTCACTGCCACAGTGCAGCTAACTGGGTTATCAAAGGTGGCCATGTCTCTCACTGTCTATGGTGAGAGGTTCATGTAAAAGAACCATTACTGACTTTCGTAAAAAGTAGACTGCAAATCCGTCAGCGTATTTCTGTCCCTTGCTAAGGGTTGTGACAGGAAGGGCATCCGATGTAAACACCTCTGCCAAATCAAATGTGCGAATCAGATGATTCGCTGTGGCGACTCCCGAGAAAGGGAAAAAAGCCAAAAGGAAAAGAAGAAGAAGAAAATATCATGATTGAGAGGGGATGGTTTTCTCTGTGTTCTCCGTGAGAAACTATATTTATATATATATATATATATATATGGGGAGGGGGGGTGGAATTGAACTGTGATGTAATACATTGCTAATAGCCCCATATGGAACATTACATTAAATGAGTAGGTGTCCCACATTAGACAGTGTCCCACATTACAGCAGTACAGTAATTGTTGTAATTTGGGACACTGTCTAATAACTAGTGTTATGATAATTGTAAATTATGTTGGGATCAGTTCTACATGTTAATTAAAGGTTCAGTCATCGTAAAAGAGGGGACAGTGGCCTGGTGGAAAAGGGCGCTGAATCGCTGATCCTAAGGTTGGTGGTTCGAGTACCACTCTCCACAAGGTTGTCACTACTCCGTCAGGGAGTTTTGCTTTTTTGCTGTGTGGACAGTCTGAATTTTGAGAAGTTTTATGTTAAAACATAAATTACAGCCTTTGTTTGCTCGGGACTGAAGATAAACCAAGTACTGTAACAAGCGTTTATATTCTATTCAAATAAGTATTATTTTTATTTCCATACTCGGTGCATTTTATTTTTATTTTTATTTTTTTTTAAGCTGATATAGTACACTTTATAATGTATTCATGCATTATCACTTCATTGCCATTCCTTCTCTTCTCTTTCCCCCGTTATTACGCTGTCATTGATCATCTCATGCTTCTTCTCCTCATGCAGCACCAACGAGCAGAGGTAGGTAGCATCTGCACACAAGCCTCAGCAGGACTGGAATCTGCTGCACTTTCTGACCTGCATGAGTTGTCCTTTTCTCCCTCAGGGGATTTCTTTCTTTTTTTTTTTCCTTTTTTTTTTTTTTGCTTTAATGTGGAGCTCTGTGTGCTGTCACTTAAAGTATGAGGAATATGGTCTCGGATTACAACCAAATTGTTCATAGTTTTGTAGATGGGTTTTTTGTTAAAAAATCAGCAAAAGAAGTCCACAAGGCTTTTACTCTCATTATATGTGTGTTTTACATACTCAGTTACACAACCTGTTTGTTTGCTGAAATGATTTAACACTGGGTGGTATAAATTATATGTGTGGCAGCCTGGAATAATATGTTGGTTATCACTGATAACTTGCAAAAAGGGAGGAAAAAAATAACCAAAGATAAGATTTTGTTGGATGAAAAACATATTTTCACATGACGGCTTTTAGAAACTGTTTAGAAATCATGCCTAAAGAGGTTTATAAACTTTCCTAGTAGTCTGTGTGGATTCTAAATCATGTAGTTCAAGGTACTGTTGAGTACTTGAGTTGAAAGCAACTGGAACTTTTTAAAATCAATTCGTAAAAATAAAAAATGGAAGATGTTTCCATTCTCATTTGAAAGGCTGATGGGGATCGAATTTAGTAGGTTTGAGACCTTGGAGGTGGAACTCTGAATACTTTGACCCAAATAACACTAATGACTCACATGATGCCAAGGTGAGTCAACAACTTTCATATGATTAACACCTTGGCTCATGTGATCCAAACAACTCGCATAAAACCAGGAGGCATGAGTAACTGTCAGGTCCACCTCCCAGGTGTCCACCCAACCAGAGGTTAAAATTCTCGGCTTTTAAGCTCACTTCTCACTTGGCTGGTTGGTGTGTGAGCACTGAGGCTGGCACTTGCATGGCCATTCCGTTACCTTACCTTCGTTGGAAAAATATGGGAGGATGAAATATGCACTTCCTGAAAAAAGTGAGCATCTATGAAGCGTCCATCACAGCTGTGATGTCTACTGGTAGTAACTGCAATGCATAGTTGGCAATCGCCATCGTTCCATGTATGTGTTTACCTCCACAAAAATCTATAGTAACATCCAGTAGGCCATGTATACCTCAGAGATGCATGCAAGAGCTGAATTGATCCACTGTTTGACCTACGTTCATTTTCGCCACAATCAACCCCATCCCATCCCATCACAAGGTCGCTCCTCAGCTCTCACATATTCCAACAGTAGAGATAATGCCAGTGGACACCTAGAAGGGAAAAAAAAAAATCACATACACGTCATTCCACTGACTATGTGATACCGAGGCATTAGAATTGAAAAAGATGAGTGGTAAAACATCTTCAGGATAAAAAAAATAAAATAAAAAAAAAAGTCCAGTAGCTTTCTATTTGAAGCACTCCAATCAAAATAGCTAGAATTTCCTCACTGAAATTTATAGCTTGACTAAGTTGCTGCATCACTACATTCCAAATGCCATTCTGTGTAATCAATAAAGCTTTGGCAATGAGATGACAGGTGTCACAATGTCTGAGATAGATCTTCTAAATTTGACTGTAATCTTTTCGTTTTTATAGTCCTAAAACTTGTACATTTACGAAAGGATTCAAAACTATTTGTTTATACAAACCATCAAAATACCTTCATGTAAAAGGTATTTCCAGGCTGCCACATATATCCTCAATGCAATGCTTGGTTCTTCTATGGTGACTAAACCTAACACACTGTGTATATATAAGTGCAGTTTTAAGCAAAGAGGTGAAAAATGGGGATGAAGGGTTGTTTCACTATATCATGCAAACCCTATGAGCCTTCTAAATCATCTGTCAGATGGGTAGGCAGCTGGTATGTTGACAGGTGTGTCTGTACTAAAGTCAGGGTTGCTTTCCTGCCTGGGGCCACGCATTCCTGACCTGTCTGTTTTTGATCCTGCTACTCCTTTACTGAGAGGAGTAAAGATTAATCCACTGGAACAAAAATGTTGCTACACCTTAAAGGGCCAGGACGCTTCATTAACCCATTCGCTACCACGACCCACTGTAGTTGTGCCGTTTTATTACTCCCACGTCCCCGCAAACCACTTTAGTGGTGATGAAACTGAGCTTCCAAATCCCAGGAACCATTGAAGTGGCACGGTCCGATTGGGTCATCTTCTAATAATAAATGTACAGGGATCCCTCGCCACTTCGCGCTTCAATTCAAGCGGCTTCAGTGCATCGTGGTTTTTTTTTTTTTTTTTTTTTTAAATATTCATTGAATTAAAACAAAACAAAGAAATTAAGGAAAAAATAGGGTGGAAAGTTAAGGAAAATGACACAAAAACAAGGCCAATTATGCAAAAAAAAAAAAACCCCTAAACAAACAAAAAAACAACCCAAAACCTCCCATCAAAACTAGTTACATTTTTGTGCATTCCCACATCTGTATGTGTGTGTATTTATATTTTATTTACATCTTATGCATTATTTTTGAATGCTTAATTGTTATTATAAGCATTTATAGTATTGAATATGTATTTATTAATATTATATATACATATACATGTACATATACGTCAGTCAGGGGGAGTTTGGGGGTGACCCTAGTTCGCGGAATTCAATGGTTGTGGGGGGAGCTCGGTCCCAATTAACCGCGAAATGAGGTTGTGAGGGATCCCTGTACTTTAAATATCCAATCAAAACAACAAATGTAAAAGTTTTTGCAGTGTTATAACTCCATATTTGGAGTTTCCACAGCGATATAAACCAGAAAGAATGAATATTAAAAAGCGTCATTGACAACAGCTCTTCTGCTGGTCTAAGAAAATGGCGGATATGTACGCTTTTACAGAAAGGATTTTGATGGATTTTGACGGTATGATATAAAATTGAAACCTGGACCTTTCAAATCATGTACAGTACTTCATTTTACATGGATTATAACTCGCAAACAGAATGTGTAAATCTCAGCTATCTGGGACATTTCTCGGTCTGTGATCAACAAACTGTTGCTCATAAAAACAAACACACTTTCAATAAAGTCCGATATACATCGCATTTATAACACCCGTTACTGTGGGGAAAAAAAACACTTCCACATGAAATTTTAATGTTCCAAGTATTTGAAAATAGGAAAGTCCCAAAATCGACATTTTGAAGACAAAAACGTATTTTCTGGTGGGGGTTGAAGGCTCGAACTGGCCCCAGTGCTCGCAGCTGTTTGTGACTGCAGTAGTGGATAGGTTAAGATAGACTGTGGTTTGATGGTTCTATGCTCTGTTTGTCCTCAGGCACAACATCATGTGACTGATCTGTATGAAGACCTGAGAGATGGACATAACTTGATATCTCTGCTGGAGGTGCTGTCCGGAGAGACTCTGGTAAGCTTCAATGGTTGAACAACTCTGAATAACTGAGTTCACTTGCTGCAGCCCAACTCAACAACCAGCATTAAACCTACACCACACCTTCACCCAAGATCCCTGGCACCAGGCCTGACGTGAAGCAGAACTACTCTTAAAACAAGCTGAAGCCAATAAAAACACTATTATCGGTAAAAAAAAAAAGTGTTGTTTTTTTTTTCATTTATATTTTATAAATTTAAGTTGACCTTGATTGATTGGTAACTTGTCAAGTCTTCATATGTTAAAAACATTTCTAACAAAGTTAATTTTTTCAAAAATTTAAAAAATATATTTTCCTATATCTAAAGCTTTGACTGCTAATACAAATATTTAATCACACCCAAAACCTAAACACTGGGTTTCAGATGAGTTTTGCAAAACTTTTGTTTTCTTCTGGCTTGCTGCCTACTTCAGTACTGCTTTTCCTCTTGGCCATAACACATTAATCTCACAGTCCACCCTATGCCTTTATCTCATTGAACTGTGTGGCACCTGTGTGACTCCTTCTCTTCCTTCTCTGCCTCCATCCTCTTCTATCCCTTGTGTTTTCTCTGTGTGCTGACCTTTGACCTCTGTCCTGTGGGCTTTGCCTCCTCTCTTTTCACTGCTCTTGCTCGGGCTAGTCAAGGGAGAGGGACGTGGTGAGGAACTTGCGGTTGGTGAGTGGGTTTGTTATTGAGATTTTTTTTTCCTTTATGTGATGGCATGAGTGCATCAGTGGACAACCTATATATATATATATATATATATATATATATATATATATATATATATATAAGCTCATGTCAAATTGTTTGGTTGATTTTATTTTTAGACTCTTTATACTTCAGTACAAAGTAACAAGTAATTTATGTACAAAAAAATAGTAAATAAATTTTGCATTTAAGGTTTGTCCTTCTAGGATATATTTAAAAAAAAAATTTATATTCCAGTAGTTATTTGCTATAAGGGTCCTGTTCACCAGACCCAGTTATATAATAATATAATATATAATAATCCAGTTAGTAGCATTCATATAAATCACATATTTTAAATGTCAGATTTATATGAATGCTACTAACTGGATTATTATCTTGCCTACTGCATGAAGTAGTGGTTTGTTCTCCTTTTCTGTTTTCATGGATCTGAATCTCAAGATCATGTTTTGGGTGTGTAATCAATGTGCAGATATACAATATTAGACAATCAGTGTTTGGCACTATAGTGAAATTTATCTTAAATTGGCTTAAATTATCATCTCCAATTTGATGAGCTATTTAATCCTACCAGGGAGGGAGGGAGGGTGGCACTTATCTCGGCCAACACTGGGGAAGGCAGGGTACACCCTGAACAGGTTAACCAGGGCACTGCAGTGCCAACACACACATACACACGTGCGCACACACACACACACACACACCCACACACACACACACACACACACACACACACACACACACACACACCACTCACACCTAGGGGCAATTTGGATCAGCCAATTAACCGAATGTGCATGTCTTCACACTGTGGAAGGAACCCAGAGTACTGTACCCAGAGGAAACCCTTGCATGCATGCATGGGAGAATATAAATGCTCTACAGAGAAACACCAAAGGTCAGGACTCAGACCCAAGACCTTCTCGTTGTGAGGAGGATGTGCTAAGCACTACGCCACCGTGCCGCTCCTGGCTTAAATGTTTGCATTCAAAATTGCACTTAAAAACTCATCAGTTGTTGGCCTTTGTCTTGAGGCCGTTAGAAATCTTTATATTTCTGAGACAGAGAGAAAGAAAACAATATTTAATTGAAATCTTCAATTGTTACTGCATGAGTATGTGCTGTGGTTTTCTTCTTTATAAACTATTAGACTTTTTCTCATGTTGATCTTCTCTTTTCGTCACTTTTCCTTTGTTTTCTTCAGCCTCGAGAAAAAGGACGTATGCGATTCCATAAACTTCAGAATGTACAAATAGCACTGGATTTCCTTAAACACCGACAGGTAAGTCAGCTTCTATGGATATATAAATATATACAGTAAATTCCAGTATATAGAAATATTCATAAGATTTTAGTTCAACTTCTCATGAATCATGTTATTTTGCTTGTCTTGATCATTCCCAGGTCAAGCTGGTGAACATTAGGAATGATGATATCGCAGATGGAAATCCCAAGCTTACACTGGGGCTCATATGGACCATCATCCTTCACTTCCAGGTTTCCTCTTCTGTCAGTGTTAAGTTCCCTTACCATTTACCTCCTCCACTTTTATCCTGTCCAGTCTGGGGAAATCATTTGGAAGACACTGATCTGTCTGGTGGTTTGGGTCATTCCCGTCAAATGGCATTCTATTTCTATAAATTTATTTCTTATTTCTTTTTCTAAGGAAGCGGGCAATCATGGGTTTGGTTGTTGTAATCAATCTAAAACCAGTTACTTTGGAAATATATAATGCTGACTTGAGATTTTATTTAATTTTCCGTCCTAAATTTTAGCTGTGGGTGTCCTGATTGGTCTGAAATACTACTCCTTTGTCTGTTGTTGTTTGTTTGTGTGGGTGTGGGTGTGTGGTGTATGTCTTTCTTAATAAGAATAGATGATTAATGGCCAGGAGTGAGCAGGAACCCCTGATTATATGCAGTTTTACTCGAAAAAGCTCCAAGAAGAGGTTGTTGTTCTACTTACAGATTTTGTTAACGTTTCCCATCGAGAATCCATGATGAGTTTGTGCTGCAGGGATGACTAGTGTTTGGGTTTGGAAGATGTATCAGGAGGACATCTTGACATGGATGCTGATGTAATATATGAGGGGATTCCTGATGATTTCATTCGTTCTTGTCCCATGGGGACATAGCATTAAATTTAATATCACTTCCCATAGTGTAGCCTGGCCTTTCTATGTAATCTCATGGCCCTTGCCTTAAGCCATGCGAACAAATATATTATTAGATGACATTCTCTAAATGATGCCATTGATTTGACATTAAAACCATTTAAGTTTATAGCATTTGACCCTTTATTGCTTAATTTTAATTCTTGGTGAAAACAGGTCTTCTGTCAAAGACTACAAAATTATTTTATTTACCAAGTATCCCCCAGTGTAGGGAATTTGAGTTCCAATAAGGTGCTTAAATTAAAGGTCCGGAGGTTAATGGTAATCAGTGGAACTTTGTGCATCATATTAAGATGTGTGTGTGTATATGATGTCTGTCTTTTTATTGTAATGTTTTTTTTGCATGCTGATAGCTCGTAGAAAGGGATTCATTTTCACCGTTTTCTCTGTGCAAATTGCACGTGTTAAATCCCATGCATTTTTGGTACCTGATAGATCTCAGACATTCAGATCAATGGACAGTCATCTGACATGTCTGCTAAGGAAAAGCTGCTCCTATGGTCACAGCGTATGGTGGACGGATACCAGGGCCTGCGCTGTGACAACTTCACCACCAGCTGGCGTGATGGAAAGCTGTTCAATGCTGTTATTCACAGACATGAGTAAGTACAGTACTTGCAAAGGATACTTGGGACATCTAGGAACTATTTTTGATGGCAATAAGTAGACTACTTGAAGCTGATGCATAATTATGATGGTTTCACTTTGTCAGTCCTTAAGTAATTATACTGTTTTTAATTTTGTATATAATTACGCTGATCTCTGATGATTTTAAAAAAAAAAAAAACGGCAGTAGTTACATTAAGGTTCTCTAGTTTCTTGATCAGACTTATAGTTATATTAAATTCCTTTAGCAAAACAGATTGTTTTATAGCCCTAATGTTGACAGACAATGGGAATATTCATCACTATTCATCTTCGTATATCTGCACACACACTAAAGTGCATAAAAGTGACATATTTATGCCTTTTCTGTCTTGCTTGGAAGAATGATTCATTTATAAAGCTTCGGCCAAGTTTAAAAACAGGCAAACATATATTTAATAGGAAAAAAGATGTTGTTGTTATAAGCAATTACATAATAGCAAGTGTTTTTCTCAATAAATGAACAGAGAGGGAGTGGTTGAATGAACTAGAGTGGTTTGATGGTAGAGTCTTAAAGAGTTAAATAGTTTTGGGTGTGGTCTATGGGGCGTCATTATGAAAGAAAAGCCTGTCATTGCCGCAGGGAACTTTTTTTGTGAGGCATTAACATGTATCTGCAAAGCTTGGATACTGCTTTTTCAGGTCGAGAGCGAGGATGTTTCAATACCATGTCTCCTTAATTTCTCTTTTCTCTTTTTTGCGCTTGCTTTAGTGAGAGGAGTATGTGTTTTTATTGTTTGGTTTTGTGGGTTTTTTGTTCTTTTGGAGTTTTGGATGTCTAGTTTTAGGGTTTTTTTAAGTAGGCATTGCTGAATGACAGCTATAAATTATAAGAGGGAAAGCTGCTGGGAAGGAGGTTGGGACTTTACAGAAAGGCTGTAAGAACTGGACAAGGCAACATCATTGAAGGAATTATGCAGCTTGAACATCTGGATTATTCTTATATTATGAAATAATTAATGAATTGCTGAGCTTTGAAATGTGAAAGCTATGGTAAGGAACCTCTGAATATTTCATCTACATTGGAGGCCCAATTCTCTTCTTCGCATTTATCTGAAAAGGAACAATGTTTAGATTGAAGAAGAAGCTGTCGTTTAAGACACGCCGGGCAAGCAGCAGCACTAACTCAGTGAGCGATGCTGAGGACCGAGTGATCATGGTATGTGAGGAGATTCCCTCTGAGATCTCTGTGGACTCAGGTAGAGGATCCCACAGCACTGGAACTCGCTCCAGTGACGACTTTTCAGCAGGCGATGTTGATAATGGGCAGAGTTGGAGCTCTGTTGGTATCGCGCCCAAGCTTTCACTCAGGAGAGAAGATGGGAGAAATGGCTCTGTCTCTGCGCCCAGCCCAGGAGATCACTACTCCGTGCATTCCACCCTGCACGTCAAAGAGTTATACGGGTCTGAACTCTCAAATCCATCTTTATTTCTCTATTCCACCTAGACTGGAGTTTCTCAAAACATTGATGTAACCCAGGGAAATAAGTACGTGTTTGCATTTTAAGGCTTAGAGTCATGTTTAGAGTATCATTTGGGTTATTTTCTTTGGATTTAATTATGCAGAGTTCGGGGTCTCCTGTAATTTTCAGTTAAGTTGTAGGGATACATGTCGACTTTCAGTTTTTTGCTATGCTAATACTTACACAGGGATCCCTCACTTTCTGCGGTTAATTGGAACCGAGATCCCCCCAGGAGCATCGAATTTCACGAAGTAGGGCCACCCCCCACCCAACCCCCAACACCACCCCCGACCCAACCCCCCACCCCGACTGACGTATACGCACATGTATATGTGTATATAATATCAATGCTATAAATGCTTATAATAGCAATTAAACACATTTAAAAAATGCATAAGATGTAAATAAAATATAAATACACACACATACAGACATGCGTACATTCAGATGCGCACCTCACAAAAATGTAACTAGTTTTGATGGGAGTTTTTTGTTTGTTTTGTTTGTTTTTTTACATAATTGGCCTTGTTTTTGTGCCATTTTCCTTAATTTTTCCCCTTATTCTTCCTTAATTTTCTTGTTTTTTAATTCGATGCATATTTAAAATAAAAAAATTAAAAAAAAAACATGATGCACTGAAGCCACATGAATTGAAGCACGAAGTAGCGAGGGATCCCTGTATATTTAAAATGGGCTCTCTCTGTTTAATTTGTGGCATGTCAGGGATGGCTATGTGCCTCAGTAGACAGCTGACAGTCAGAAATTATGGGACAGGTGACAACTGTTAATGAAGGTGCAACTATTAATCTTTTGTGTTGTTCATTCCAATAACAACTTTGAGATTCTTCCTATATTTACATATAGACACACTTCCTGAAATATGCATTATTGAGAGTACACTTTCATTTTAATTAAATTCTAAATCCTGCAATGTTTGTATGAACACACATACTGTACCACACATTTATAATGTACCTTTGGAAACAGAGAGGCTTAGCTTAGCTTATCAGCTATTAGGACAGGATTGGCATTTATTATTGGCTGATTATACCCCAGTGCTCTTCACACCGCTCGTACACATGTCTCCGCTCTTACAGACCCAGACTTATTGATATGGGAAAAGTGTACCGCCAGACCAACCTAGAGAACCTGGAGCAAGCCTTCAGTGTGGCTGAGAAAGAGCTTGGGGTCACACGTCTACTCGATCCAGAGGGTACAATACTTTTTCTTGCTAAGTTTTTGTACAGGATATTTCATACCTGTTACTTATTATTAATCTGTTAGATATTATTTGTTTCATACTGTATCACTATAATAATAGCAAATTGCTCACAGTTTACCCAGAGTAGTGTAATAATGTACACCAGAATGAGTTTTGACATATCTTTTAAAACTCATTTTAAATTTCAGATGACGTAAATTGCCTTCATTATAGTAGATTTCAATATCACATGATATTTGAAGCAAGAGTGACTTCTGCAACAGCCCGAGTCCACGATTTCCTGCCTTTTTAAATATTCATATAATCAAAGATTTGAAAAGTATTTATATTTATTTATATTTATTTATTCATATACATCAAAATTTATGTTGTCTAATATATTTTTAGATGTCGACGTGCCTCACCCTGATGAGAAGTCCATCATAACATACGTGTCCTCCCTCTACGATGCCATGCCTCATGCACTTGAGGCTCATGATGGTGTCAGAGTCACTGTGAGTTTTATATCTTTATTGTAGTAAAAGCACAAAGTAGTCTTTCTACACTTTGCAAAGGTTGTGAGTTTGAATCCCTGTTAGACCTATAAACCCCTAGAATCCCTAGACCATGCTAAGATCCCTGGTGTGCCCCAGCCCACCATGTTGTACAAGTAGGCATCAGTATAAATCATGGGAAAGTAGCTTGCGATAGACTAGCATTCAGGAGGAGTTGAACGCCTTGTCACTACAGGCTTCAGGAACTGTCGATAAGCTCCGGCTCTGATGAGCTTTTAGACTCGTATGTAAAAAGTGGGATCCCCCTCCTATTTTTAATTGCAAAACTGGGGCCCGTTTTTTTTTTTTGTAGCCTAACATACAAATGACTACTGCCCAAGTTCTGGCTGCTCACTAAAAATATGTAGTAGTGTATAAAAAAGTTTTATAAGTTTTTGTCTCTATGTTCTACTGCATCGTTAGTATTATTCTGTATTTTTTGTGTGGCTATGGTTATGACAAACTATCCTACCTCAATAAAGGAGTGTGATATGTATTAGTGAGTGAATGGTTTGGCTGAAAAGTTACTGTGTCTGTTACACACGTGCGTGTATATGTGTGTAGGAGCTGGAGGTGCGCTGGAAGGAGTACTACGAGCTGATCACTGTTCTTCTTCAATGGATCAGACACCATGTGGTTATTTTTGAGGAAAGGAAGTTCCCCGCTAGCTATGAGGAGATTGAGGTGAGGTCAAATATGTATATCAATGTTCATTTAAGCATCTAATGTATTGCATTATCAACTTTCACGACAAAACAATTTTTGCTGTCAGGTATGTGTGTGTATGTGTGTGTGTGTGTGTGTGTGTGTGTGTGTGTGTGTGTGTGTGTGTGTGTGTGTGATTTTGTAAAATTTTTATATATAAGATATACAATACAAGATTTCTTTGTCTTGTGATTAAAACAATTATCAAAAGGCCATTTTTGTGAGAGTACCATATCTGGTAGGTTATCTTATAAAAGTAGTAATTACTGGGATTGAGTGAGTGAGTCATGTTATTTAACAGTATACTAAACAGTGCAGGTCTGGACTCTTGCATGCGCTATTATAAAAATTCTGTGATCCTCCCTTATAAGGGTGTGGCAGTCCTCTGGTTGAAAAATATTTACCATAACCTCTAGGCGGGTTTCCTTTCTTTTAATCTGAGACTCGGTGCCACTCCCTACTTCATGACTAACTGTGTAGTTGTAAAGAATTGATGTCTCAAAAGAAACTCAATACTTTTCTTTAACTGATTCAGGTGCTTATCCTCGCTGAGGATCAACAGCTTATACTTTTCCGCAAAATGAGCCACAGAACAGAGAGAGAAATAAAACATGTAGATGGTAGATGAGCTGCTATAAATTCAGTCACAGCCTGAAACATGAGGGTTACTTTGACTTTGTGAATTTTTGAAGCAGCACCATATGAATATTGCTGCGACTTATATTTATTTATTTCACATTTATAATGTGTACAATGTGACTGTATAAATTAACAGCAGGTGTCTAATGTGTTTAGATTGTTCAAGTTAAATTGGGGTTTGTTTGAACATTTTTATTTCATAGATCATGCCTTGCTTTTCAGTTTAGAGCCCATAAAGTATAATTTTATACCTTTTTATTAACTTCTCTACAATATCCTGGGAACTGACTTAGAGTAGTGTTTACATGATACCAGTCTGACTCATTTCTTAAGCTTCTGTGCAGAAAACAACCCTTTACTAAGTAATCCTGATAGGATTAGTGCCATAATTAAAAACTATGCCATTTTGCATATTTTACATGGGAAATAAATATTTTCTTGCTGAATTATAGCTCCTGTGGCGACAGTTTTTGAGGTTCAAAGAGACTGAACTTCCAGCCAAAGAGTCGGACAAGAATCATTCCAAAATTATTTATCAATCCTTTGAGGTTAGTGTCATCTTTCCAAATTCTATTTAACAAATGCACGTTGTCCGAGTTTCCTACTGTGTTGTACTTGGTGTTTTTTTTTTGTTTTTTTTTCCTCTGAGTAATATATTCAATACCTAAACAGAGTGCAGTTCATGCTGGACAGATCAAAGTGCCCCCTGGTTACCATCCCATCGACGTCGAAAAGGAATGGGGTAGACTTCATATGTCCATCCTGGAAAGAGAGCGGCTGCTTAGAACTGAGATTGAGAGGTGAGCGATCTCATGAACCCTTCATAAAAACCATGTGTCTACCCAGGCACCTTGTGCCACATGTGCAAAGTTCTCTTTTGCCACGTTCTTATGTGTAATAAATAAGAAAGCCCTACTGATATACATGGTACACAGCTAATGAATCTAATCCATTTTGAGGGCAAGCTCGTAAGCCGAAAAGTTCAATAGATGAAACAGTTATTGCCATAAGAAATGACAGAAAACCAGTTAATCCGTTCCAACCTTTTCCCAAACTCGTATAACCTGCCACAAACGCGTGGGGGCAGTGGTGGGCTAGTGGATAGGGTATAGGATCGCTGATCCTAAGGTTGGGGATTCGAGTCCCCACAGGGTTGTCACTGTCACCCCCCAGTGCAGCTAACTGGGTTATCAAAAGCATGCCATGTGTCTCACTGTCTATGGTGTGAGAGGCATGTAAAAGAACCATTGCTGACTGTCGCAAAGAGTAGGCTGCAAAGCCGTCAGCGTGTTTCTGTCCTTTGCTAAAAGGGTTGTGACAGGAAGGGCATCCGACGTAAAAACCTATGCCAAATCAAATTTGCGAATCAGATGATTCGCTGTGGCAACTCATGAGAAAGGGAAAAAGCCGAAAGGAAAAGAAGTAGAAACGTGTATATTTGACTTTTATATATATATATATATATATATATATATATTAAAGATATATAATATCTTTTTTTTTTTTTTTTTGGGGGGGGGGGGGGAATGACAGTGGGGAACATGCTTTTTTGTGATACTGTACTAGAATTGAGTGTAATTGCACATCTGCTACTGTAGTTGGCAGTGGCACTCTCATTGTTGCGCTATGGTGTATGGAAAAAGCACCGAGCAAATGATATGAAGTGCAGTAAACAGTATTTAGAGTCGCATACGGCGCGTTGTGGGGGGGGGGGGTGAAATGTTTTGTTTTTTGGGTTTTTTCTAGAGGGGCGTCACAGAAAATAATTGAGAAGGACTGCACAAGGCATTCTCGGAGCGTGGATGAATACATGCGGAAGAATACGAGGCTAATCTGCCCGGAAAAGCCATTTCGAGGAGAGCTCGTAAAGTGAATTTTTGCTTATTGTATGGAGCACATTTTTGGCAAGTTTGAAGGTCGTATCATGGAAAACTCGTTATAAGGGACACTCATTAGATGAGGTACCACTTTACTCTGAATATTTCAACATGCACATATTTTCTCATACATACAAGTTATGATGGGGAGAGTATTATGCATTTGATAAATATCCTAGATAGGGATTCAGGATAGGGTTGGTCCCCTGTCACAAGACTAGCTGATGATGAGTGAGTAATGTAACTCACAGTGAAGGTTCTTTCATGAAGTAACCTTATGGAATGGCTGACTAGGCATTCCAGAGCCTTCGCTCAGTCCTGCTTGCAGTTTGGTGCTATAAACTTATTACAAACAAGCCAAGACTGTGAGGGGTGAATGTGGGACTCGTGTCCATATTGCTGTGGATAAAGAGGTTTTTTTTTAGATTTAGTCATGGCATTTGTAACAGATCCACATGGATTAGAATACTTGCTTCACCCTGGCAGACTGTGAGTGTTTACTGATCTTTAATATACAGAAAATTCGTGTATAATCGTTTAGTAAGAGTATTGGAAAGGAAGACATTTTAAAAATGTGATCTGTTTGGTCAATGAATTATTTATTCTCAATCTAGAAAAGAAAGGTCTGATTCACTAAGTAATGAAACATTTTTTGTGAGCCAGATTAGAGCGGCTCCAGCGGATAGTTAGTAAGGTACAAGTGGATTCTGGTGTGTGTGAGGAGCAGCTGAACCACATGGAGAACCTTCTGCAGTCGGTGAGTGAACATTTATTAGAAATTTTTTTCTTGTGCTGCTGACTCTCCCTCTCAGCATTTCCAGCTGTGTAAGAGGACACATTTTACTTTTCATTAAGTGCGTTTTCTATCTGCTGTAGGATATCCGACTGTTAAATGCAGGGAAACCAGCCCAGAACACGCTTGAGGTTGATCGAGGCTTAGACAAGGCTGATGGCATGATCCGTCTCCTTTTCAACGACGTTCAGGTTCTCAAAGACGGACACCACCCACAGGCTGAGCAGATGTACCGCAGGTGAGCCAACATTTCAAATTTGATCTTTGGGATGTTTATTGAGATACCATGCTTATTATTAAATGAGAAAATGAAAGGCGTCAGTGTCCGTCACAGAGTGAACCGGATAACTCTTGAGATTTCCTCACACAGGGTTTACCGTCTTCATGAACGGCTTGTGAGTCTGCGCAGTGATTATAACCTGAGGCTCAAGGCAGGAGTCACGACCGTTCTGAGCCATCAGACGCAGCTATCGAATCAGCGTGTGCGGCCTGAGATGGATGATGTGACTCTGCGATATGCGCAAGATCTGCTAGCTTGGGTGGATGAAAACCAACGCAGGATCGATACTGCGGAGTGGGGCTCGGACCTGCCCACTGTTGAGTCACAGCTGGGGAGCCATAGAGGCCTCCATCAGACAGTGGAGGACTTTAAGGCCAAGATCGAGCGTGCACGAAATGATGAGGTAAAATACATTACCAGTTATTAAAAATGTGCATTTATTAATATTCATTTAGTGAAATATAGAAAGTGATTTACAAGCATGTGTTAGAAATTTAACGGACTTAAAATACTGGTGGGGTAGGCAATGCCGGAGTTAAAATTTGGCAGATTAAGATCACTGTGATAGAATGTCTTCAATTTAATGTATTCTTTTGCAAAATGAGCAACATAAGAAGGCTCTGGCTGAGGTGAAGAGTAGTATGAGAATTGCACTGGATGCGCTTCCATTTTCAAAAAAAAAATCACAAGTAACTTCACCTGAGTGCTGTAGATTTATACCTATTTACGTCAATTAACTATTTAAACTGTAAGACAGTAAATATATAAATATATATATATATATATATATATATATATATATATATATATATATAAATATATATATATATATATATATATATATATATATATATATATATATATATATATATACATACACACACAGTGAGTCGTCGACTTACGACCTATGCGAGTTACTTCTGATCGACTTTACGACCGCAAAAGTGGTGAAGCATGATTCATGGCAGTGTAGCGCGAGTGTTGTGTACGACGGTTGTTTGGGCTGCCGTCAGCACCAGCATCTTAAAAGGCCAAGCAGTAGATGATGCAGCTTCACTTTATAACTGCTCAGAGCAAATCTATTCATCTACTTTCATTGCCACGTCACTGTGGCGCGAAGCTGAGAGCCAATCCTTTCTGTGTGGGCGGGTCCGATACCTTGAAACTCTAATTTTATTGGACTCACACGCTGCAGTGTTTAATGTGACAGGAAGCGTGTCCCAAGTTTTGGCAATCAGCTGCTCTGCGGGTTGAAGTTTTTCCATGTCTATCCTTTTGTGTTTGTTTGCCAGCTGTGCTTGGCTTCGTGGAAATGAGCCGATCAAAACGAGGGAAATTTATCTCTTTACCCAAACAACACGCGCAGTCTGTGGCTGTTGTTATAATCCAATAAAATTGGAGTTTGAAGCTATGGGACCCGCCCACACAGGAGAGTACGGAAAGGTTTGGCTCTCCGCTGCGTGTCACAGTGACGTGGAATTGAAAATAGATGTATAGATTTAAATGCGCGAGTTTTATTCATCTGTTTTTGTTTGGTGGAATGGAAAGTCGACATACGACCAGATCGAGTTATGACCAGTCTGCCAGAACCAAACGCGGTTGTAAGTCGACGACTTACTGTATAATGTAATTTATTATATTAACGCAATTTGTATTGTATCAGTGTTCTAATTTTATTAGTTTTTATACATAAATGTACATGTCATTCATTTTCTGAACCGCTTAGTCCTAATTAGAGTTGCAAGGAGGCTGGTGCCCATCTCAGCCGACTCTGGGCGAGGGCAGAGTACACCCTGGACAGCTCGCCAGGCCATCGTAGTTCAGGAAAACGCTGATAGCTCTTCAGCTACTCTTGAGCTGAATTCTTTCTCTCTGGTTCTTTTACAGCCTAACACCATAGACAATGAGAGACATGGCCGGCCTGTACTGGAGGATTTTTTAAATATCAGAAAGGAAAATAAATATTATATTATAAATTGATCATAAAATCACCAAGTTTGTTATTGTTTATAACATTTTAAAACAACACTATGCCACTGCCTGCATGTCCTCAAAAATCATATCATAATCTTGTTCTCCTCCCTCCCCTGCTTTTCACAAAAGTAGTTTTGTTTTACATTTCTACAGCTGTTTCCAAATTGTACTTTCACTTTGCAGCTCCGGTTAAAAGCCAAATATAAATAATGTTTCATTTAACGGTCTTAGAGGGAGTATATTAGAGAAAAAATGCTTTGTCGTTTTTATATATAGTTTCTCTCAGGTTTTTAGTTTGTTCCTTCGTCTATCCGTGGCCACTTCAGACTCAGAAGGCTTCCATATAAGGTTTGGCGCCGCCTCTGATGTAGATGAACATGGCTTGTGTATATACATGTTGACTGATTATAGTAGAGAATGTAGAGTATTGATGGGGATTAAAACCCAACGTAATGAAAGCTTGCATGTATAGTTTTTGTCCGTACCCATCAACATCTTCTTTTCCTTTTGGTGTTTCCCTTTCTCAGGGGTCGCCACAGCGAATCATCTGATTCGCATGTTTCATTTGGAATAGGTTTTTACGTCGGATGCCCTTCCTGACTCAACCCTTTAGCAAGGGGCAGAAACACGCTGATGGCTATGCAGCTACTCTTTACGAAAGCAATGGTTCTTTTACATGAACCTCTGACCATAGACAGTGAGAGACATGGCCCGCCTTTGATAATCCAGTTAGCTGCACTGGGGAGGGGACAGTGACAACCTTGTGGAGAGTGGGACTCGAACCCCCAACCTTAGGATCAACGATCCAGCGCCCTTTACCACAAGGCCACCACTGCCCTCCGTACCCCTCAATATGCACTACACTTATCAAAACCTTCCGTGTGGAAAAAAAAAGTGCATTGTACAGTAGAAAGTGGGACGAGCGTGATTTTCAAGTAAAGGTTATCAAGGAAGTGCCGTCCATTAAATGTAATGAACTATGTACTATACCTTCTTCTAAATGTAGCGACAGCAGTCTGATGTATGCAAACTATTGAATGTATTCTAGCAGTGCGCAACTTCGAATATGTAAGTAAAAATCATGTAATGATGAAAATATGCATAATTTCAGGGTCACATGAAAATTAAGGAGATTTTCTTTTAAACGCATGCAGTAAGGACAGTGTTTGCTTACATACAATCTACATAATTTTTATATCACTCACTGTGTGATTTGTCTGATTTACAAGGGATATTTGTATGACTGTTAACAGCATGTGCTCTACAGGCATAACATTATACATTTCCTGTATGTTTCAGAATCAGCTGTCTCCTGTCAGCAAAGGAACTTATAGAGATTACCTTAGCAAATTGGACCTTCGGTATGCTAAGCTTTTGGTGAGTAATGTTCTTCAGACACCTCCTACACGATATTGTTCATTTATATAAACTCTCTGTGACATTACACTGTTTTGCGTTCAGAGCTCGTCTAAATCTCGTCTGAGGCAGCTGGATCAGCTCCATGCTTTCGTCAGTGCTGCCACTAAAGAGCTCATGTTTCTCAATGATAAAGAAGAGGAGGAGGTCAACTTTGACTGGAGTGACCGTAATACTAACATGACAGCAAAGAAAGAGAACTACTCCGTAAGGCAGCTATACGCATAATCTATAAAAAAAAAAGTGTATATATATATATATATATATATATATATATATATATATATATATATATATATATATATATATATATATATATATATATATATATATATATATATATATATATTTATTTATTTATATATATATATATATATATATATATATATATATATATATATATATATATAAAATAAAAATAAAAGGACAGGACAAAGACTTTCTATTGAAACTCCATTTATCACTACAGATCTGTTTAGAGGGTGGTGAAACCATCCTCTCTCTTCAGGTGATTATAGAAGAATATATATATATATATATATATATATATATATATATATATATATATATATATATATATATGCACACACACCATAATAAATGGGAAAAGTGGGTAGGGTGGCGCTGAAAACCTGTTCCTTTAGCAGTCCTTCTATAATCACCTGAAGAGAGAGGATGGTTTCACCACCCCTCGAAACAGATCTGTAGTGATAAATGGAGTTTCAATAGAAAGTCTTTGTCCTGTCCTTTTATTTTTTATTGTTATTTGCTCTACCAAAAAGTATTGAGCACTCTCCTACGGAAGGATCTACTCAGAAAATCCTCTCTCTCTCTCTCTCTCTCTCTCTCTCTCTATATATATATATATATATATATATATATATATATATTTTTTTTTTTTTTTGTGTGTGTGTATATATTTGTGTGTGTGTATATATGTATATATATATATATATATATATATATATTTATATATATGTATATATATTTGTATATATATATATATATATATATATTTCTAAATATATTTATATATATATATATATATATATATATATTTATAAATATATTTATATATATATATATAGATATATTTATATTTATATATATTTATATTTATATATATTTATGTTTGTAGAGTTTTAGAGTTTAAGGTTGTCTGTTTTGTGGTCATGTCACAGGGACTGATGCGGGAACTTGAGCTCCGGGAGAAGAAGGTCAATGACATCCAGACCACTGGCGACAGACTGATTAGGGATGGACATCCAGGCAAAAAAACTGTTGAGGTAACCGAATTATTTGGCTGAGATATTTTGTGACAGTTTTGTGTTGTGTGTGTTTGTGTTTCGTATTGATTCCATATAAGATGGAAAACATTTTATGTCTCAAATTTAAAGGTGTTAAAGTACAAGCACCCGGTGTACCATTCCCAATGCATGTCAAATGAAAACACAGTGTCAATTCACACATTAAGTTTTTTCTATGCTGATTTCTAGTCTTTTTTATTTTCCTTCATAATTAAGTTCTTTTAAGCATTATTCTACTATAAAGCAAGAATCCATGAAAACAAACTATTGACAGTATACTTGGTAGTGACCAGCTATAGATTGAGAATCACACCCTGTCATGTGACTTATTTGAACTTTCGTAAACTCAATCAAAAGAAACCCACAATCATATACAGGGATCCCTCACTTTCTGCGGTTAATGAGGACCGAGAACCCACTCACCCCACCTCGCACTACCGCCGATTTCCACGAAGTAGGATCGACCCTCGACCAGTCAGGGGGCACTGACGTATACGTACATGTATATGTGTATATAATATCAATAAATACATATTCAATGTTATAAATGCTTATAATAACAATTAAACATTCAAAAATAATGCATAAGATGTAAATAAAATATAAATACACACACACACACACATACAGTACACTTAGATGCGCACCTCACATAAAAATGTAAGTAGTTGGGGGTTTGGGTTGTTTTTTTTGTTTGTTTCTGTTTGTTTGGGTTTTTTTTTTTTTTTTGCATAATTAGTCTTGTTTTGTGGCATTTTCCTTAACTTTTTCCATATTTTTCTTTAATTTCCTTATATTTTTATTTTTCAATGAATATTTTTGAAAAACCCGCGATGCATTGAAGCCACAGAAACCGAACCGCGAAATAGCGAGGAATCACTATATATATTTTTCTTGACATTGGCACCAATAAAAAATTAAACAAAACAAGCTGCTCTTCATGCGGTTAATCTGTCTACGAACTTCCAGTTTAGGTCCAAGTGTTAACACTCTTTATATAGACAGACTGCATTAATGAATTGAAAGTGAAATTTCTAGCTGAAGCTATTTAAACTGCATATGGACTCTGGTTTCAACTTTGACAGCACTGCATACGTAAACAGGCCTCACTATAAAACTATATACATATATATATATATATATATATATATATATACACACACACACATATATATATATTGTACAGTATATCACTTTTATAGAATGGGAGGCAATAAAGGGATGATGTACTTATTTATTCTTATTTCTATCTCAGTGGGTTTTTTTTAATTCATTCTCTTTATTTGCCCAGGCTTTCACCGCAGCCCTGCAGACCCAGTGGAGTTGGATCCTTCAGCTTTGCTGTTGTATTGAGGCTCACCTCAAAGAGAACACTGCATATTATCAGGTCAGCCAATCTTGTATGTATTTAATTATCATACCCCAGTATGTGAGGGAAGTATTGAGGATATGGGAAAGAGGCTTTTTGAGATAATAGTTTATTCTGCCATAAAAAACTCCCAGTTTCTACTCCAACCATGTTGTCCTGCATATCTCTACCTTCTAAAATAAGGTTAAGTGTTGTACTCCGTTTTTCTTTTACATTTTAATTTTCTTTAAAAGTTTTATTTCTTCTCCTGCTGTTGCAGTTCTTCACTGATGTGAAAGATGCAGAAGAAAATTTGAAGAAGATGCAGGATAATATGAAGAAGAAATACACATGTGATCGCTCTACCACTGCAACCCGTCTGGAGGATCTGCTGCAGGATGCACTGGTTGGTATCTCCTGTGTTTCATTACTCAGTCCATCTGAGCACAGAGTTTATCATATATGTTGATTGTTCCACATTATCATTTCTGTCAGGATGAGAAGGAGCAGTTGAATGAGTTCAGAACTCACATGGCTGGCCTCAACAGGAGAGCAAAGAGCATCATCCAGCTAAAGCCTCGCAATCCCACCACCCCCATCAAAGGCAAGCTGCCGATCCAGGCTGTGTGTGACTTCAAACAGATGGAGGTTTGTAAAAGCACCTGAATGCTTCTCAAATCATGTATTGCATCCCTTTAGTACCAGCTCAATTTCTTAAATTATTATTATTTCTTGGTCCTGAACAGATCACGGTGCACAAAAATGAAGAGTGTGCACTTCTCAACAACTCACAGCCTTATAAGTGGAAGGTCCTGAACCAGTCTGGTAATGAGGCCACCGTACCTTCTGTGTGCTTTATTGTGCCACCGGTGAACAAAGAGGCTGTAGAGAGTGTGTCTAAGTAAGCATTAGTTATTTCACATTAATTATCATTTCATCAATTTTAATTCTATATTATAAGAGTAATTTATCCAGGCAAATTTTTTGAAACAATATCTGTTTTTCCTAGCTGATGTTTTTGCGACTACATTTTGACTGGATTTTTTTTTTCAATGTAGCTACTTTTTTCAGGCTTTATCCACATTCATGCAGACACTCAATGCTTAAAAAAACCTCACAAGTAGCGAGATGTGATATTGCTTTGGTCTGGTTTTAATTTACAAAGCATGAGCTGTTAAAAATCTATTTTTAAATGTATTTTAATTCCTCTTTCACACACACACACACACACACACACACACATATTATTTATATATTATATATTTCTTTCTTTCTTTCTTTCTTTCTACTTTTTCCCTTTTCTCGGGAGTCACCACAGCGAATCATCTGATTCGCACAATTTGCCTCACATATTGTAAGCGTTGGCTGTTTTAAGCTTCATGTAAAGTGACTCGGTACAAATAAGTGACTAATTTGAAATTAATGTTGATATTATTTGATATTATTTTACAATGTTATGTTTATAATAATTGATTTAGGGGTGCTTTATGAGATACGGTAATCGTATTTATGGATGTATAGTACAGTATGAGCGTCATATGTCACTGTAACAACTTCCTTCACTTTCAACTTGCGTTCGGCGAACCAATTAAAAACATAACTCGGGGAGCGTTTGTATAAGTCTTCCAGCAATCAAAATTGTTCTAGGTGTTTATTAATGTTTTTAACTAAACTATTGTATATTTTTGTGCTCTGTACCCCTTAGTCTGGATGTTGGCCTCCATCAAATATCGAGTCTGTGGCAAAGACTTCATGGTGATATGAAGAGCCTACTGTCCTGGCAGTACCTGATGAGGGACATCCAACTTATTCGCTCATGGAACATCACGATTGTAAGTTCCCACATGTTTTATTATGTCGATTATGTATTTAATTGGTTATTTCACGTTTGTAATTCACATGCTTACATTAATTCACATACATTCTGCACATTTGCTTTTACTAGGTTAATGAGACTTACTGTCAGTAGTTGGTCATTAAAAATGGTTTTAAACCATTTGTTTAAAATTCAATTAAATTCCAATTAAACAAATATATTTATGATGAGTTAAAATTTATCTCTGAGAAAGATGAAAGTCCTAAATAGTTGCTCTCACCATGCCTTAACATTACACTAATGTGCCTTTTTGCTTCATTTGACTGTTTTGTAGCTCAAGACCATGAAGGTGGATGAGTATAAGCAGATTCTGAGGAATTTAGAACTTCACTACCAGGACTTTATGCGAGACACTAAGAACTCTCAACTCTTCAACCCAAATGAGTGCATGCAGACTGAGAAAGACTACAAGAAGGCAACACAACACTTTGAAGACCTGCTGAAAAATATGGAGAAAGGTGAGCTTTTCTGTCTATTCCTGTTTGTACATTTAACATTTCCTGTCAGAATGTATTAATAGCTACAGCAAGATATGAGTAGCAGTGGAGATAATATTAGCTTGTACTTTTTGTATATTGTGGTAACTGTAAAATTCACTTTGCAGGACGGCTTATCAGAGTAAAGGGTGAGTTGCCTCCAGGTAGCTATAGGATGCTTTTGTAGGCAGTGATGAAAACTGCTCTAAACATGAAACCCTTAATCATGTGCTTATTCTTCTTGAATGCACTAACTTGATCATAAGAGAGCGAGTGCATGAGAAAACACATCCTGCATCAGTTACTAATAAAAAGACTCAATGAATGAAGTAAAGCTAAATAATTAAAAGCATAATTTAAATATTATAGCATTTTGTAAACCGAGTAGATGCATTGGTTGAATGCTTATAGTACCCTGTGAAGTAATAGAAAGGCATGCTTGTTGAATGGTGCGCAAAATTCAGGGAGCTACGAAAAGTGTGATGGGTAAGGCAAAAAAAATGGATGAAAAAAGTGGGCTTCTGAGTTGAATATATATTGTTTTGTTCATTTTTATGCTTTATCTAACATGAGAAAAATGTTTCCAGCATTTATTTTATTTGTTAACACATGGCTGTCTTCCTTTCGGCTTTTTCCCTTTTACTCGGGAGTCGCCACAGCGAATTCGCACATTTGATTTGGCAGAGGTTTTTACGTTGGATGCCCTTCCTGACACAACCATTTTTAGCAAGGGACAGAAACACGCTGACGACTTTGCAGCCTACTCTTTACGAAAGTCAGCAATGGTTCTTTTACATGCCTCTCACCATAGACAGTGAGAGACATGGCCCGCCTTTGATAACCCAGTTAGCTGCACTGGAGGTTATTTGTTAACACATGTATGTAGCTAAAACAATTATGATGCAGCTACTATTTGAATATTACTGTTAATCAGTTATAGTCCTACTTTTTACCTTTTCACCTGCTTCTCTGAAGAGGTAAAATCATTAATTATATATATATATATATATATATATATATATATATATATATATATATATATATATATATATATATATGTATGTATAGTTGTATCCATACATACATATATTACACTATGAACCAAACATAAGCAACAATCAAAAAAACAGACAACGCAGAAACATCCTATGGTACAACCCGCCCTTCAGCAAAAACACCAGCACCAACATCGGACACAGATTCCTCACACTAATAGACAAGCACTTCACCAAGGACCACAAACTCCGGAAAATTTTCAACCGCAACACCCTCAAGATCATTTACAGCTGCATGAACAACACCAAACAAATAGACAATCACAACAAGCGCACCCTGGCTTTGCATGACGATGCCGACAACACCAACACATTAAACAAAAGCACGCAATGCAACTGCCGACAGAAAAATGCCTGCCCGCTCAACGGGAACTGTCTGCAATCATCAGTCATCTACCAGGCCACCGTCACACGGACAGACAATAATACAACAGAAACATACATCGGACTCACAGAAAACACTTTTAAAACCAGGAACCACATCGCATCCTTCCGCAACGAAAAAAGTAGAAACTCCACCGAACTCAGCAAGCACATCTGGACACTCAAAGACACGAACATTGACCACCAGATCGCATGGAGAATTTTATCATCACACCCGACATACAACAGCTCAAACAAAAGATGCAATTTATGCCTCAGGGAGAAGTTCCTCATTATATACAGACCCGAACTACTTCTTTTCTTCTTCTTTTCCTTTCGGCTTTTCCCTTCAGGGGTCGCCACAGCGAATCATCTGCCTCCATCTCACCCTATCCTTTGCATCTTCTTCTCTTGCACCAACGACCTTCATGTCCTCCTTCACCACATCCATGAATCGTCTCTTTGGATATACAGACCCGAACTGTCTTCATTAAATAAAAGAAACGAACTCGTAACTTCATGCCGACACAGGAAAAAAATCATTATTATGCAACACACCCCCTTAAGTACACCAAGTATTTGATTGTATTAATCTGTAACGAAACATATATATATATATATATATATATATATATATATATATATATATATATATATATATATATATATATATATACATGTGTATGTGTGTCTATACATACGTGAATATGCGTGTACACACACACATATATATATATATATATATATATATATATATATATATATATATATATATATATATATATATATATATATGTATGTATGTGTACTAGTGTGTGTGTGTGTATATATATATATATATATGTATTTAGATGTATGTATATATAAAAATATATGGATATGTATGTGCATGTGTACGTGTGTATGTATATATATATATATGTATATTCGTGTATGTAAGTGTGTATGTGTGGACACCTATATATATATATATATATATATATATATATATATATATATATATATATATATATATATATATATGTGTGTGTGTACATATATGAGTTCACGGGCATGTAAAAATGTATGCACATATATGCATGTATCGATACCAATATTTAAGAGAACCCGCTCCCGAATGCATAATAAACACCACCCCATGTAGAGGATGCCATGTTTATCGACATAGTACCGCCCCCAGCACTTTGTAATCATTCTTCTATAATCACCTGAAGAGAGAGGATGGTTTCACCACCCCTCGAAACAGATCTGTAGTGATAAATGGAGTTTCAATAGAAAGTCTTTGTCCTGTCCTTTTATTTTATATATATATATATATATATATATATATATATATATATATATATATATGTATATATAATATTATATTATTTATATCATCATCATCTTCCGCAAAGTCCGGGGTCGGGTCGCGGGGCAGCAACCTAGCAAAGAGGTCCCAACAGGTCTATTATTTATTTATCATCTCAACCAATCAGCAGGAGGGAGGAACAAAAGCTCTCAGCCATTGGCTAAATTTGAATCACGTGCCAGTTACTTCCGGGCTTGTTGGCAATCCGCGAGTAAGCGGGGGCGCGAGTGCAAAACTGCGAATGGTCAAGGCCCTACTGTATGCACTTTTGTTTACCCATAATGCTTTATGGTTTGTCAGTCTCTGATAACTAGACTCTCTGTCCTGCAGGTGAGCACGACGAGTCAGTGTGTAAGACTTACATCACACAGGTCAGGGACCTGCGTCTGAAGATTGAAGACTGTGAGTCTCGTACAGTAGCTCGTATTCGCCAACCGGTGGAAAAAGACCCGCTAAAGGACTGCCTCCAAAAAGCCAACGACCAAAAAGTTAGAGCTGTGTACTCTTATTTTATTCATATATTTATTAATTTTTATACCAGATAACTGGAAACACATTTATGATGTTTTTCTGCAGAAAGTGCATGTGGAGCTAGATGGCATTAAGCAGAACCTGGATAAAGTGGCTCAAAAAGCAGAAGAGGTATTTGCTTCACCTGAGCAACCCAGCACTCCAGTCCTCCGCTCTGAGCTAGACATTACCCTGAACAAGATGGACCATACCCACAGCTTGTCTTCAGTCTACCTCGAGAAGTAATAAGAAGTTCTGTTGATTTGAAAAAGTATTTTTGTTAGTGTGCAGGTTTTTTACACTCTTTAAAAACAGCTGTTTTACAAAGGAGGTTATTTACCAGATCTCTTGTTGCCACAGGCTGAAGACAATAGAGCTGGTGATTCGCAACACACAAGGGGCTGAGGACATTCTCAAAAAGTATGAAGATCAACTTCGCAAGGGTTACACTGTCCCAACAGATACCAAAGAAGTGGAGACCTACCGTACTGAACTAAAGGTGACTGAAATGTGGCTATAATATAATATGCTAGGTGTAGTATACACTTGCCTTTTGAAAAATTACATCTGAAGGTATTTTTCAGGGGTCTTCACAATATGGTAATGATCATACAAGCCAGTAATGTCTATTCACTTGAGATAAGTGTGTAAACAACAATAGAACAGCCAGCCACTTCCTGGTTTGTTGGTTTTGGTTCTTATAACTGCACAAACACAACCTGCTACTTCAGAGTCATCATCAGCAAATGATAAGGACTTTCTGTCAGTACAGTAGGCCCCCGTTATTCGCGGGGGTTCGGTTCTGACCTTTCCTGCGAATCAAGGTAATCCGAGTTCTATACTTAGAAGTAAAACCCTATGTATCAAATTACATAAGCAAATTATCAACGTAGAAGTAAAACGCTATGTATCATATTACATGCCTAAAATTTGCTTCTCAAACAGATTCTATAGAGTCTTACTCATTAATACAGTAGTAATGTAGTAAAATATAGTAATTAAGAAAAAACTTTTTAATTTTGTACTGTGATATTTATTGATTTTATATATATATATATATATATATATATATATATATATATATATATTATAAATATATAATGTATAATCTGGCGCAGAGGTGAGCGTGCGGCTTGTGTTTATAGGGAGTAGCTAAGAGGAGGGAATTCTGGTGTGTGCTGCTGCAATCAGCCCAAGTAGGTCAGCCACGCCCCTCAGCCTCAGTGGTGAGAAAATAGTTAGAGAATACAGCTGCCAAAATCAAAGTCCCCCCAAAACACAGACCATAACAAAAATAACATGAAGTGTAATAAATTGGATAAACAAAACAAAAGGATAAACATGCTACAGTACAGTACATAAAATCTCACACACACAAACATTCTAAACATTAACTTAGGTACTGTACTGGAATAATAATTGAAAAACACTTTATTACTACAGTATTTTACAACAGTTCAGATGATTATTCCTCTTCAGACACTTCAGAAGAAACTGTGGTTTCTTCAGGAGAACGCCTTATTTCTTCAGAAGAGACATCCAACATCATTACCTTTTTCTGGCGCTTCGCAAGAGAAGATGCACAGCATTTGAGCGGCATCATAGAGCTTAACTGGTCATTAAAACACACTAAAAAAAATGCCCATTGAAAACTTGTGCACAAATGAGAAAATGGGGGCGTATACATCATTTCAACCAATCAGCAGGAGGAATAACAGCCATTGGCTCAATTTGAATCACGCGACAGTTACTTCCGGGTCAGTCGGCAATCCACGAATATGCGGGGGCGCGAGTGTAAAACCGTAAATAGTCAAGGGCCTACTGTATCACATGCTCACGCATACATTGTGTTGTGCAATTTTATTTCATGCTTACCTTCACCAATGGGTGCGGCAGGGTGGCATAATGGTTAGCACGTCCGCGTCACAACAAGAAGGTCATAGATTCGATTTCCAGTTCGGGTGTTTCTGTATGGAGTTTGCATGTTCTCCTTGTGCTTGTGTGAGTTAATTCCAGATACTCCGGTTTCCTCCCACTTTCCAAAAATATGCACAGTACGTTGATTGTCTGTTCCCAATTGCCCAAAGGTATGAGTGTGAGTATGAAATCCAGAGTGTGTCCCGTCCTCACCCAGAGTTGGCTGAGATGGACACCAGCCTCTCTGCAACCCTAATTAGGATTAAGCAGTTCAGAAAATGAATGAATGAATGGTTGAGATTGGTTGTATGCTTCTGTGTGTACCTCTGTTAGCACAATAACTCAAAAACTAATGTATCCATAAAAGTTTTATCAAATGTGCATCTTGACCCAACAATGGAGTCAATATATTTTGAGTGTGCTCTGCATCTGAATCCAGGAGAGTTTGAAGGATTTTTAGCCTTACTATGGCCTGAATTGAAAGTGTACTGATTGCACTGCCTTGGTGAAGGTCTGCACAGTGAGTGCATTTCTAATAGATACAGCTGTTTAGCCTTTTTATAATCATATAACTGAGCAAGGTGTACTTAATTCGTGGGTTAGTTAATCATTGTACGTTTTGTTAATGTGCATGTTTGTTATGTTTATCCATATTTTCTCCAGAAAATGCGCAGTGAGGCAGAGGGCAAACAGCCTGTCTTTGATGCCCTTGAGGGAGAGCTGGCTAAGGCTACTGCCGTGAGCGAGCGCATGGGCCAGGTTCACAGAGAGAGGGACGTTGAGCTTGATCACTACAAGCAGCTCCTGTCCAACCTGCAGGACCGCTGGCATGCTGTTTTTACCCAAATCGACCTCCGACAACGGGAGCTGGAGCAGCTGGGGAGGCAGCTTGGATATTATCGTGAAAGTTATGATTGGCTTATTCGCTGGATCACGGACGCTAGACAAAAGCAGGAGAAGATCCAAGCCATTCCCATCACTGACAGCAAGACTCTGAAAGAACAGCTGGGTCAAGAAAAGGTACAATTTTATACAAATTCTTTGTTTACAAACATCACCAGACTGGAGTGAACAATGCGAGTCTAATCAATTGCATTTCTCATTATGTTATAAATTTGTAAAGTAAATCTTTTAATCTTAGACAAGGAATGTTGTGGATGTTTTACTTAACAGAAACTATTGGAGGAGATTGAACAAAACAAAGAGAAATGTGATGAATGTCAGAAATATGCCAAGACGTACATCGACACCATTAAGGTAAATGCATTAGCTTGCATTTTTATATGAAGTCTCAAATCATGTTCTAGAATATTAATGAGAGTCTGTCTCTTTCAGGATTATGAACTTCAGCTGGTTGCCTACAGGGCACAAGTGGAACCACTGACTTCACCTTTGAAGAAAACTAAGATGGAGTCTGCCTCTGATAACATCATCCAGGAGGTGAGTAAATTTTCAAGAACTGCTGCCTTTACTTCCATTTACCTTCATAAATTTCATTCTGTTTTCGTTTCTGTAAGATATTGACATATACTGTACATATAAATACTTAAAATCTATTCTTAAAATGTTTTTCCCCCCTTTCTCAATAGTATGTTACACTGAGAACACAGTATAGTGAGCTGCTGACTTTGACCAGCCAATACATCAAGTTCATCACAGACTCATTAAGCCGCCTAGAAGATGAGGAGGTGCGTGTGTTGTTAAAGAGAATTAATTGCACCAAACAAAAATAACATGCTAACTCTAAATGTCTAGCAGGTCACTCACCGACAAAACTACATATTGTATACTGTATTAATGTATGGATGACTGGGCGTTCGGTGTTATTCAGTGTTCAGAAAAGAAACATCAGTAAAATGGGGGGGGGGGGGTGACCATCACAGACCATCTGAAAGAGTTGAAGAATCTAATCTGTAAGATATCTGTAAGAGTTGAAGAATATGTCAGAATACATAATAGGCAGTGGTGGCCCAGTGGTAAGGTGCTGGATTACCAATCCCAAACTTGGGGAGTTCAAGCCGCACTGTCAGTGGTTGTCACTGCTGTCCCCCGAGTGCAGCTAACTGGGTTATCAAAGGCCAGCCATATCTCTCATTGTCAATAGTGAGGGGCATGCAAAAGAACCATTGCTGACTTAATGCAAAGCCATCAGTGTGTTTTTGCCCTTTGATAGCCTGTCAAGCTGTTTAGGGTGTCCTCTGCCCTTATCCAGAGTCTGCTGAGATGGGCATCAGCCTCCCTGTGACCCTAATTAGTCTTAAGTGGTTCAGAAAATGAATGAATGAACATATAACGATATGATGTATCTGAAATAGTTAGAGTTATACAATCAGGTCTATGGGGCGCAATGCCATGTCAGAAAATTGTATAGAAATAATAAAAGATTAAATAATAAATTATATCCTTGCCGTATAAAACTGTCATATTAGGTCTCAATCATACCTTAAAATAATTTAGGTGTGTATATAAAGGCTTTTCTTTTATCCTTTTCTTCTTTTACGCGACTCTCTCTCAGTATCAGTCAAAGCTGGGGTTTCTTACCTTTCACTGAATAACAAATTTCTTTCCCCATTTTCTAACCCTAACCTTTTTATTTCTTTGCTTCTCTTAACTGCTTGCCAGTGCTTTGTCATGATGATTGCTTATCTTGTTTGGGCACTGAAGAGGTAAACATTTCACTTTGGTCCTACCTTTTGGATTTTTCACTTTATTCTTCTCTTAAGTTTCATTATGCGTCTTTTTAAAAAGAAATTATCTAATCCTCACTTTTACTTGTAGCAGTTACAGCTATAGTAATGTAACTGTAGTGTAATCTGAATTGTCAGAGAAAGAGCCAAATATTAGGTATAATTTACATTTTTATCTGATCATATCTAGTCTTCAGAACAGACAGTGAGAATTAGATATACAATATTTTTATGTATATCAAATAGACACTTTTTTTGGTTGGCTGCACTGCTTTAGTAAAGAATTCCTGCAGTAACAACATACAGATAAGCCAAAACCATGCTTTGCTTTTGTTATACAGTAGGCTCTTGACATTTGCGGGGGTTCGGTTTCGAGCCCTCCCGCGAATCGAGATAATCCGCGAGTTCTGTACCCGGAAGTAAAACCCCATGTATGACGTCACATGCGCGAATGAGCAGCTGTAAGTAAAATACTATGTATCTATTACATGCGCTGAAATATGCTTCTTAAACACATTCTATATACAGTCTTACTCATTAATACAGTATTAATGTAGTAAAATATAGTACTGATTAAGAAAAACTTTTCAATTACTGTTATATTTATTGATGCTAAAATATAAACATTATACAGCATACGCATAAAACACCTTTTAGTGCATTCTTTTTATAAACATACAGCACTGTAGTAAAATGTCCACTAGAGGAACGTACTGTATTGCATTAGGCATGAGATGACTGAATTCAGGTATTAACTGCATTAAGTCCGAGCAGCTCAGCCACGCCCCCCTAGCCAGAGCCGAAGTACAAAACAGAATTTTAGAGTGATAGAGTAAGAGGCGTTACAAACCAAAGAAGAGGTTATGTTGATGTGAGCTAATCCTCTGGTGCAGAGGTGAGCCTGCTTTTGTTTATTGGGAGTAAATGAGAATAGTGAATTCAGGTGTGTGCTCCCTAGCAGATCAACTACGCCCCTCAGGAAGTAAACAGTACGTTAGAGGCACAGCGCCAAAATCAAAGTCCCTCAAAACACAGACCATAACAAAAAGGACATAAAAGAACAAGAAATGTAATAAATTGGATAAACAAAACACAATGAGAAACATGCTACACCACAGTAAATAAAATATAACACACAAACATTTTAAACATTGCCTTAGGTCATGTATTGGAATAATAATTTAAAAAGACTTTAATAGTGGAGTGTTTTACAACAGTTCAAACGATTACTGTATTCCTCTTCAGCAATGACGTAACTTCAGAGGAAACTGTCGTTTCTTCCGGAGAAAGTCTTATTTCTTCAGAAGAGACATCCAACCTCATTACCGTTTTCTGGTGCTTAAGCAGGCCTTTGAGTGACATCATAGAACTTAACTGGTAATTAAAACACACTTGAAAAAGGCTCATTGCCAACTTGTGCGCGAATGAGGAAAAAGGGGCGTTACATCACCTCAACCAATCAGCAGGAAGGAGGACAGCCATTAGCTGAATTTGAATCACGTGCGAGCTGCTCAGCAGTCCGTGAATACTCAAACCGCGAATAGTCAAGGGTCTACTGTACTGTATATAGCATTTCCTACATTTCATTTACTTTTAGGAATTATCCCTGTCGTAGATTATTTTTTTTCTCTGTTCTATTTAGTTTATATACTTTCAATTTGCTATGTACAATGCCACATATATTAAACATTTTTATACCATGGTACATATGAATTCTGACTGGTCAGAAGTTATCATACAGTGGTACCTCGGTTCTCAACCACAATCCGTTCCAGACAGGTGGTTGAATTCCAGTTTGGTTAAATTCTGAATCTTTTTTCCCCATTACAAATAATGTAAATGTCTTAATCTGTTCTGTCGTATTTCGAATAGAAGTTAACGGTGCCGTAACTCATACCATCGGTCCGCAAATTAAGTGAAAAATGATTGAATAAAGTACACTAAAATAAAAACCACAATACAGTTAAATTTTTACCTTTGTGGTGGTGAGCAGTTGGTATATGAATAGGAATATTATATACGTTGAAGAGGGAGAGAGGAGGAGGATCCCCTTCCATAACAGCTTCAGGTGAATCAGCCAAAGGTGTTTTTTCTCTTGCTACTCACTTTGGCGTGGAAGACTCTTCTTTAGAATGTCCCTTTCTTTTCTTGAAGAACATTTCTAATGTGGCTTGTTTCTGCCTTCTTATCAAAACCTTACGGAAGTGGCTCATGATCTCATAGTTAAAGGTATTCACAGCGCTGCTAGCTTTAGCTTTATAAGGGTGATACGTAGTATCAATGACTTGCGGACTTCCAGGAAAGCGTGCATTTCCCCTCCCTCTCTTTCTCATTTTTTCTATTTTTTATTTTTTTTCCCGTTCATTCTCGTTTTTTTCTCACGCTTTTTTAGAGTTTGACTTACGGATTTTGGTTGACTTCCAGGACAAAAAAATCCTGGATTTTTTGGTCGAATTCCGATTTGTTCGACCTCTAAATCATTCGAGTACTGAGGTTCGACTGTACTACAATCGTATCTTAAGGCAAATGAAAGGCATATTTTAATCTACAGAATAATGTACTAAAATCATCTTTATAGTAAATACCTCACAAGAACTAGCTGTCCAACGTGTACTGCGCCCTCGCCCAGCATCGGTTCAGATGGGCGCCAGACTCCCAATAACCATAGTTAGAATCAATCGGTTCGGAAAATGAATGATGATGAACTCACAAGAACTAGTATGGTGGACATTTGCAAAATTTAAGACAAGCAGTAAACATTTTTCTTTCATTTTATTATTTAACAAACACACATATATAATAGTTCACTAATTTTCAAGATCGTATTAATGGCAGTCTCTCAATGTTTTATAACAGTCAGTAATGTACGTACAAGTATTTTCAAGTCTTAACAGAATACATGGCACTCCACCAACATAATGATAACGTTAACTGATTTTTATTCTTTTAATCACTTGTACAATAGACGATTAATAGTATGTCTATGAACCCCTAACACTACAAGAGTATTTGGCCAGATAGTTATGTCCAATTAGTCACCAGTAAGGAATACCATCATGATTATCAAAAAGGGAAAATGTGGGGCCAGCGTAGCATACAAATCTGGAGTCTTAAGTTCCTGGTGGGAAAAAAAAGCTTGTGATGGAATAGCTGCTGATAATTATAGCTGCTATTACATTAGTTGAATTAGTGTCTAACATATTTATGGATATTATATAATAATTGTTTGTACAACATTAACATGAAATAAATAAAAAATGCAATTTGTTGTTCTTTAGTAAGTGAAATAATACAAACACCATGGTATAAGAAGAATAAAACACACTTAAATTCCAGAGTTGTAAAGTCTCTTCTAATGTAGATTATTTTTTTATACGAGTATTCTCTGGCATTTTATATGCCACATCCATATAGATTATTAGAAATATGTTTAATCTCTGTAGAGAAATACATTGTCAATGTGCCAATAAATGAACCATTCTAACTCATCAGTATATTTACATATGCAAAGCTTCACTGGTCATTTTGGATAGCTGTTTAATGGCTGAAAATGATGGCACTGCAATTGTTGCATGATTTTGTCAGTAGCTGTGAAAGAAATGTCTGTTGTCTCCATACATTAATCATAACTCATTGTCATGCCTTAATTGATTGCAAGTTTGTTTTCAGAAAACTGACCTTAACATTTGTCATGTGTGCATCTTTCTTTGAGCTAAAAAAAAAATAACCTTAACCATAATCATAACATCCTGTCATGCTTGCTCATAATCATAATTTTCTTTTACCGTTTGCTTCCACTAATACAGAAAGCTGCTGAGAAACTTAAAGAGGAGGAGAGGAAAAAAATGGCTGAAATGCAAGCTGAGTTAGAGAAACAGAAGCAGCTAGCTGAAGCTCATAAAAAAGCCATTGCCAAATCTGAGAAAGAGGCTCAGGAACTCAAACTTATGATGGAAGAAGAAGTTAGAAAGAGAGAGGTTGTTTCTGTGGATGCTGAAAACCAAAAGCATAATGTTCAGCAAGAGTTGCATGAGCTCAGAATAATGTCAGAGCAGCAGGTCAAACTAAAAAATCAGCAGGTGGAAGAGGCTCATCAGAGTCGAATCAAAATAGAGGATGAGATACGTATTATCAGACTTCAACTGGAAACTACATTAAAGCAGAAATCCTCTGCCGAGGCAGAATTAAAACAGCTAAGAGACAATGCCGCTGAAGCGGAGCGACTCCGTAAAGCAGCACAAGAGGAGGCGGAGAAACTCCGCAAACAAGTCACTGAAGAAACTCAGAAAAAACGCAAGGCAGAGGAAGACCTAAAGATGAAATCTGACGCAGAAAGGGAGGCTGCTAAGCAGAAGCAAAAAGCCTTAGAGGAGCTGGAGCAGCTCAGGATGCAAGCAGAGGAGGCAGAGAGGCGCATGAAACAGGCTGAGGTTGAAAAAGACAGACAGATCAAGCTTGCTCACCAAGCAGCACAGAAAAGTGCCGCTGTTGAGCAGGAGCACAAGCGCATGTCTTATCTTGAAAAGACCTCAAAACTAGAAGAATCACTGAAAGAAAAGCACGGAACTATCCTTCAGCTGCAAGAGAAAGCTGAACGCCTCAAAAAACAATCCGAGGAAGCAGACCACGAAAGGGAGACTTCTGAAAAAGAGCTGGAAAAATGGAGGCAAAAAGCCAATGAAGCCCTTCGCCTAAGGCTTCAGGCTGAGGAAGAAGCCCACAAAAAGTCTCTTGCCCAGGAAGAAGCAGAGAAACAAAAAGAAGAGGCAGAACGTGAGGCAAAGAAACGGGCCAAAGCTGAAGACTCTGCTTTGAAGCAGAAAGATATGGCGGAGCAGGAACTCGAGAGGCAGAGGAAACTGGCTGAATGTACAGCTCAGCAGAAGCTCTCTGCAGAGCAGGAACTTATCCGATTAAGGGCTGACTTTGAGCATGCCGAGCAGCAGAGGTCCCTACTTGATGATGAGCTTTACCGATTAAAGAACGAGGTAAATTCTGCTGTGCAACAGCGGAAGCAGCTTGAAGATGAACTGGCCACCGTTAGAAGTGAAATGGACATACTTATACAGCTTAAAGCTAAGGCTGAGAAGGAAAGTATGTCTAACATTGCAGAGCGAAAAGAGCTTCTTGAAACTGAAGCTGCTAAAATGAGGGAACTTGCAGAAGAAGCAGCAAAACTTCGTGCAATTGCTGAAGAAGCAAAAAGGCAGAGGCAAGTAGCCGAGGAAGAAGCTTCCAGACAAAGAGCAGAAGCTGAAAGAATACTAAAAGAAAAACTTGCAGCAATCAATGAAGCTACTCGTCTTAAAACAGAAGCCGAGATAGCTCTTAAAGAGAAAGAGGCAGAAAATGAGCGTCTCCGAAGGCAAGCTGAAGATGAGACGTATCAAAGGAAAGCTCTTGAGGATCAAGCATGCCAGCACAAGCAAGACATTGAGGAGAAAATAGATCAGCTCAAGAAATCTTCTAATAAGGAATTAGAGAGGCAGAAAGCAATTGTAGATGAAACACTTAAACAGAGAAGAGTTGTTGAAGAGGAGATCCGTATTTTAAAACTCAATTTTGAGAAGGCATCATCCGGTAAATTGGATTTGGAGCTTGAGTTAAATAAACTTAAGAATATTGCAGAAGAAACCCAGCAGAGTAAGTTGCGGGCTGAAGAAGAAGCAGAAAAATTCCGTAAGCTTGCTTTGGAGGAAGAGAACAGAAGGCGCGAAGCTGAAGAAAAAGTTAAAAAGATTGCTGCAGCAGAGGAAGAAGCAGCTCGACAGCGCCAGAATGCCCAAGAAGAGGTCGCGCGTCTGAAAAAGAAGGCAGAAGATGCCAGAAAGCAGAAGGAGGAAGCTGATAAAGAAGCTGAGAATCAGATTATTGCTGCAAAAATGGCAGTGCAGAAATGTAATGCTGCTGAACAACAAGTCCAGAGTGTCCTTGTGCAACAAAAGGAAGATAACCTTGTACAATTGAAATTGAAGGAAGAATATGAGAAAGCTAAAAAGCTAGCAGAAGAAGCAAATAAGGCCAAAGAAAATGCAGAAAAAGAGGCAGCTCTTCTTCATAAAAAAGCAGAGGAAGCAGAGCTTCAGAGGCAAGCTGCTGAAGCTGAAGCTGCCAGACAAGCCAAAGCACAGGAGGATGCTGAGAGACTGAGAAAAGAGGCCGAGCTTGAAGCAGCCAAACGTGCTCAGGCAGAAGCTTCTGCGCAGAAACAGAAACAACAAGCTGATGCAGAAATGGCAAAGCATAAATTGCTGGCAGAACAAACTCTTATTCAGAAGTCTCAAGTTGAACAAGAGCTTACTAAGGTGAAACTGCAGCTGGATGAAACTGACAAACAGAAATCCCTTCTTGATGAGGAGCTTCAGCGCCTTAAAGATGAGGTTACCGACGCTGTTAGACAGAAGGCCCAGGTAGAGGAAGAACTCTTTAAGGTTAAGATTCAAATGGAGGAGCTCCTCAAACTCAAGCTCAGAATGGAAGAGGAGAATCAGCGACTTATCAAAAAGGACAAAGATAACACTCAGAAGTTTCTGGCTGAGGAAGCTGAGAGCATGAAAAAGTTAGCTGAAGAAGCTGCTAGACTCAGTATAGAAGCGCAGGAGGCTGCACGCTTGAGACATATAGCAGAGTCTGACCTTGTTCAGCAAAGGGAATTTGCTGAAAAAATGCTTAAAGAAAAGATGCAAGCGATTCAGGAAGCCTCTAAGTTACGAGCTGAAGCAGAAATGCTTCAGAGACAAAAAGATTTGGCACAAGAGCAGGCTCAGAAGCTGCTTGAAGACAAGCAGTTGATGCAACAGCAACTTGAAGAGGAGACCAAAAAACTGGAAGAACAACACTTAATCAGTATCAAAGAAGCTGATGAGCTACGTAAATCAATTGCTGAACTTGAAAATGAAAAGGATAAATTGAAAAAAGATGCTGAAGAATTGCAGAAAAAGTCTAAAGAGGTATTGTAATAATCATGGTGTAAACATGCGGCTTATGTCACTAACGCGTACCCACCCCCCTCCCCGAAAACTAACCGTGCTTAAATAAGAATATATTTATCTGTCGTGTTCTCTAAACAATTTGTTTAATTAAATAGGTTTATGGGTTCTCTCTGTTTATACTAATTGTATAATGAATATATTATCTGGTGTTTTTATAGAATGCGCTTGAAATGTGTAGAGAAATTTATCATGATCTAATAATTATCTTTTTGTCCTCTATAGATGGAAAATGCACAACAGGAACAAATTAAACAGGAGAAGACAATTCTTCAAGAGACATTCATCTTAGAAAAAGAGCAGTTGCTGAAGAAAGAAAAACTAATTGAAGATGAAAAACGGAAACTAGAAAGCCAGTTTGAAGAAGAAGTTAAGAAATCCAGAGCTCTTAAAGAAGAACAAGAGCGCCAACGAAAACAGTTGGAAGAGGAGAAGGATAGATACCAGGCTACCATGGATGCTGCTCTTCGGAAACAAAAGGCAGCCGAAGAAGAAATGCTCAATAAACAAAAAGAGATGCAAGAGCTTGAGAAGAAAAGGCTTGAGCAGGAAAGGCAACTTGCTGAAGAAAACCAGAAATTACGTGAAAAGCTTATGCAGTTTGAAGTTATTCAGAAACAACACATTGAAATACAGAGCCAAAGTAGAGACATGAATGGACAGAGTGTTGAAATGGACACTACAAACGGAGACTCTGCATTATCTTTTGATGGCATTCGTGAGAAGGTTCCGGCACGCCGCCTCTTAGATGTAGGCCTATTAAGTGAAAATGATTATGATAATTTAACCAAAGGCAAGACAACAGTGCATGAGCTTAGCCAGACAGAAAAACTTAACACAATGCTTAAGGGCACTAACTGTATTGGGGGATTGCTTGTCCATCCAAACAAAAAAATGCCTATTTATCAAGCCATCAAAGAGAAGAAAATAGCTACTGGAACTGGTTTAATACTACTCGAAGCACAAGCAGCATCGGGATACATCATTGATCCTCTTAATAACAAAAAGTTATCTGTCAATGAGGCGGTGAAGGAAGGTCTTATAGGCCCTGAACTTCATAACAAAATGCTGTCCGCTGAGAAAGCTGTGACTGGTTACAAGGATCCCTATACAGAGGCAAAGATTTCACTGTTTGAAGCCATGAAGAAAGGTCTTATTTCGGAAGACGAAGCCATCAGACTGCTTGAGGCTCAAATTGCTACAGGAGGAATCATTGACCCAGTCAATAGCCACCGTGTACCAATTGAAACAGCCTATGAACAAGGACAATTAAACGCAGAGATGTATAAAGTTCTGCTGGAGCCCTCCGATAACACAAAAGGTTTCTTTGATCCAAACACGCAAGAAAATCTCACATACTTGCAGTTGATGAAGAGGTGCATCACAGACCCTGAGACGGGATTGCTTCTTCTACCTATTTCAGAAACAGCTGCCCTTAACGCCAAAGCATTTACTGATGATGAAACTCAGGATATGTTCAATAAGACAACAGTCTCTGTGCCATTTGGAAGATTCAAAGGAAAGACTATTACAATTTGGGAGATAATTAATTCTGAGTACTTTACAGAAGACCAGAGAAAGGATTTAATTCGCCAGTACAAAACTGGCAAGATTACAGTAGAAAAGATCATCAAGATTATAATCACTGTTGCAGAAGAAAAAGAGAAAGCCAATGAGTTTGAATTTAGTGGCCTTAGAGCACCTGTTCCTGCAACAGAGCTACTGGAATCAAAAGTTATTGACAAAGATCTGTATAACAAGTTACACAAAGGAAATACAACTGTTAAAGAGGTTTCTGAAATGGAATCTGTACACAAAGCTCTAAAGGGTTGCAACTGTATTGCAGGTGTAGTCATTGACTCAACTCAAGAGACAATGTCATTTTACCAAGCTTTGAAAAAAGATGTAATGAGGCCAGGTCCTGCTCTGGCTTTCTTAGAAGCTCAAGCTGCAACTGGGTATGTAATTGACCCTGTGACAAAGCAGAACCATACAGTAGATGAGGCTGTAAAAGCAGGTGTTGTTGGCCCTGAATTGCATGAAAAATTGCTGTCTGCAGAAAGAGCTGTTACTGGCTACAGGGATCCTTACACTGGAAAAACAGTGTCTCTCTTTGAGGCAATGAAAAAAGAATTGATTAACAAAGATCAGGGAATCCGATTTCTTGATGCACAACTGGCAACAGGAGGTATCATAGACCCAGTTAAAAGCCACCGCATTCCACAGGACATTGCCATCATACGGGGATATTTTGATAATGAAACATTTAAGATCTTGACTAACCCAACAGAAGACATCAAGGGTTTCTTTGATCCAAACACACAAGAGAATGTCACATATCAACAGCTCCAGAAAAGGTGTATTACTGACAAAAAGACTGGGCTTCAGCTTTTACCCTTGTCTGAACAAGCAATCAATGCCAAAGAGGAACAGAAGTACACTGAAGAACAGACCAAAGATACAATGAAACAGGCATCAGTAGAGATCCAGAGTGGTCCATTTAAAGGCAGAAAAGTTACCATCTGGGAAATAATCAATTCTGAATATCTTACAGAGGAACAACGACTTGATTTACTCAGGCAGTACAGATCTGGAAAAGTGACAATTGAGAAGATAATAAATATTATAGTCACTATTGTGGAGGAGAAAGAAACCAAGAAACAAGAACACTCCAGTTTCAAAGGACTCAGGGCTCCTGTCCCAGCTAAATCCCTTTTAGACTCCAAAATTATTGATAAATCTACCTATGAATTGCTTCAACAAGGAAAGAAGACTCCAGATGAAGTCAGCAAAAACAACTCTATTAGTAAATACCTACAAGGCTCAGACAGCATTGCTGGTATATACCTTGAACCTACAAAAGAAAAGCTTGGCATTTATCAAGCAATGAAAAAGAAACTTTTGAGACAGGACACAGGAACTGCTCTGCTTGAAGCACAAGCTGCTACAGGTTTCATGGTGGATCCTGTAAATAATCAGTTTCTTACAGTTGACGAGGCTGTTAAAGCAGGTCTTGTGGGACCAGAACTTCATGAAAAACTTCTCACTGCTGAAAAAGCTGTGACTGGTTACAAAGATCCATTCACAGGCAAAACGATTTCTTTGTTTCAAGCCATGCAAAAAGAACTTTTATCCAAAGACCATGCCATGCCTTTCTTGGAAGCACAGATTTCCACCGGAGGAATTATTGATCCAGTTAACAGTCATCGGATCCCCACTGATGTGGCATGCAAGCTGGGATATTTCAGCAAGGAAATGGCTAGCATTACAGCTGAACCCTCAGACATACTCAAGACCATCTCTGATCCTGACACTGATGACAATGTCTCATATAAACAGTTAAAAGACAAGTGCATGACTGATCCTGAGACAGGCTTAAACCTCTTTAGACTCTCCAAACCACAGGCACCCACAGTGGTTGAAAAGACTTACCTTTATACTGAAGAACAAACACAGAGTGATCTATCCAGTACTCAAGTTGACCTTCCAATTGAAGGTCTTGCTCAAGGGTCAAGGTCCCTCTGGGATGTCATAAACTCAAATCTGCTGCCTGAAGAAGAAAGGACAAAACTCATGGAAGAATATCGTTCAGGCAAAATAACTAAGGAGAGAATGATTATTATAATTATTGAGATAATGGAACAGAGAGAAATTATCAAAGGGGAAAATATTAAGTCTTGGAATGTGGGCAGACGCCGGGTCACAATTGAAGAACTCTATAATGCTCGTATAATTGATTTGGAGACATATAACTTGCTAAAGCAGGAGAAGAAGACCATTAATGAGATCATGGAGTTGCAGAGTGTTAAACAATACCTGTTTGGCACTGGCAGTATTGCTGGCGTGGCCCCTGACTCAAAAACTAAAACCAGCATTTATCAGGCATTAAAGAAAGGGCTTATGAATCCAGAAGATGCACTTGTCCTTTTGGAAGCCCAAGCAGCCACTGGGTTTATCATTGATCCTGTCAAGAATGAGAGGCTCACAGTTGATGACGCAGTGCGCAAAGGTGTGGTAGGGCCAGAAATTCATGACAAACTCCTGTCAGCAGAAAGAGCAGTCACTGGCTATAAGGATCCATACAGTGGCAAAATTATTTCCCTATACCAGGCAATGAAAAAGGATCTTGTACCAGACGACTATGCTTTGAGGCTGCTGGAGGCTCAGACAGCAGCTGGTGGTATAATTGATCCAGAACTCCACTTACATCTGCCAGCAGATGTTGCTACACAACGTGGCTATATCAACAAGGAAACATATGAGAAACTTAATGATGAAGTTAAAGGATATGTTGATCCTGTTACAGAAGAGAAACTCTCATATGCACAACTGCTCAAGAGATGTAGGGTTGATACAAATGGACAGTATTTACTACCATTAGCAGAAAAAAGACTAATGTTTAAGGGTCTCAGAAAAGAAATCACAGTGGAAGAATTGATACACTCACAAATTATTGATGCAGAAACTGTCTCCGCACTTAATGAGGGTCTGTTAACGGTTGAAGAGGTGAGCCAAAGGCTAAAGAAATACCTTGAGGGCACAAGCTGTATTGCAGGTGTGTTTATGGAATCAACTAAAGATCGTCTTTCAATTTACCAAGCCATGAAGAAAAATATTATCAGGCCAGGGACTGCCTTTGAATTACTGGAAGCTCAAGCAGCTACAGGATACATCATTGACCCAATTAAAAATATGAAATTGACAGTTGGTGAGGCTGTGAAGATGGGAATTGTAGGCCCAGAGTTTAAAGATAAGCTCATGTCTGCTGAGCGTGCTGTAACGGGTTACAGAGATCCTTATACAGGCAAAACCATCTCACTCTTCCAGGCTATGAAAAAAGGTTTGATACTCAAAGATCATGGAATTCGTCTTCTTGAAGCTCAGATAGCCACTGGAGGAATCATTGACCCTGAGGAGAGCCATCGTTTGCCAGTGGAGGTGGCTTACAACCGTGGATTCTTTGATGAAGAGATGAATGAGATTCTCTCTGATCCATCTGATGACACCAAGGGCTTTTTTGACCCAAACACTGAGGAGAATCTAACCTATCTCCAGCTAAAGGACAGATGCATTATAGATCCAGAGACGGATCTCTTGCTTTTACTCTTAAAGGAAAAGAAACGAGAGAGGAAGACCTCCTCCAAATCATCTGTGCGGAAACGTAGAGTGGTTATTGTTGATCCTGAGTCAGGCAAAGAAATGTCAGTGTATGAAGCCTATCGTAAGGGACTCATCGATCAGCAAACATACCTGGAACTTGCAGAGCAAGAATGTGAATGGGAAGAAATAACAATGACATCGTCTGATGGTGAAGAGAAGTCCATAATCATTGACAGAAGGTCGGGTCGCCAGTATGACATTGCTGATGCTCTGGCAAGAGGTCTTATTGATCAATCTGCACTTGAACAGTATCGTTCTGGCAACCTTGCCATTACAGAATTTGCTGACATGTTGTCTGGAAATATGGGAGGCTTTCGTTCTCGGTCATCATCCATTGGGTCTACCTCAGCCTATCCAATGAGTCCCCTGCCATCCATTAAAACACCCTCAATTATGTGGAATGATCCAACAGAAGAGAGTGGGCCTGTGGCTGGCATTCTTGATACAGACACTCTAGAGAAGATTTCAGTCACTGAAGCAATGCACAGAAGCATAGTGGACAGCATCACTGGTCAAAGACTGCTGGAGGCACAAGCTTGCACTGGTGGTATAATAGACCCATCAACTGGGCAAAAGTACTCTGTTGTTGATGCAACCACAAAGGGACTTCTAGATAGGATAATGGTTGACAGAATGAATCTTGCGCAGAAAGCCTACAGTGGATTTGAGGATCCTAGAACCAAAGTGAAAATGTCAGCTGCTCAAGCTCTTAAGAAAGGCTGGCTGTATTATGAAGCTGGTCAGCGTTTTCTGGAGGTGCAGTATCTTACTGGTGGGCTTATTGAACCAGAGGCTGAAGGAAGAGTCCCTCTGGAAGAGTCCATCAAGAAAGGCATTATTGATGTCCGCACAGCCCAAAAGTTGAGGGATGTGAGTGCTTATTCCAAATACCTTACATGCCCCAAAACTAAACTGAAGATTTCTTACAAGGATGCAATGGACAGAAGCATGGTTGAGGAAGGAACAGGGCTAAGGTTGCTAGAAGCCTGTTCACAGTCTAGTAAAGGCCTTTACAGTCCTTTCAATATCAGTGGTGCTGGGTCTGCTGCTGGCTCAAGATCTGGATCCAGGACAGGTTCCAGATCAGGTTCAAGGAGAGGTAGCTTCGATGCTACTGGCTCCAGCTTTGGCATGAACTTCTCCTCATCTTCCTATACATCTAGCAGTTATTCTCGCAGATTCTAATACTGCCCCTGCTATGGACATTGCCCAAAGTATCACACTAATATCAGTGATTCAACTTTGTTACTCTATTGAGGTTAAGTTTTAAATTAATTTCCCCTCTACACACTACAACTGCAGAACAAAAATATTTATTCAGTTTAAACGGCATGGGATTTTTTTTGTTTTGTTTTGTTTTTTGTTTGTTTGTTGTTTGGTTTTTGTATCTTTTATTTTATTTCTTTTTTTTTTTTTTTTTTTTCGGTAGAAAAGTGCATTCCATAAACTACTGTTATGTTCTTATTGGGGACTGTCCCAGTTTATGTAGTTTGGGTGCTCATGTCCTGTGCATTGTATAGTCAACCATGACAATTATTCATCCTCAAAATTTTATCTTAACTTCAGATCATTTGTAATACCTGAGTAATGATGAATGTTTTTGGGCCATAACTCAAATTTACTGCTGATTTTACAGGACATGTTATAACTACATTAACTATCTTGTAAGACTTTTTACAGTGAATACTTTTATTAACTACTACTTCTAGCTTGCATGTGTACTTTAATTTAAGATGTCATTACTTTTTTCTTGGATTTGTTTTCAAAAAAAAAAAAACAAACAAACAGGAAATATGCTAAAATGGACAAGAAAATAATGTTAACACGAATAAGGTATACACATGTCCTTTTGTTTATGCAAGTATGTGGCCGGTTTAACACACCATGCCATCTTGGAAATAGTAGTATTGTGCAGATAATATTGCTGAATGTATAGACAGAAATGTTCACGACATTTTGATGTTAACACTGGAGAAGGAAAGCACACTTACAGTGACATGAACAATGCCACTATTTTGCATCTCACAACCCACATTTGTCACCGAATGTGGAAATATTTGCTTTATTTATTAACATCTAAATATTCTTTATAAAACAAAAATTAATAGCACCAGTATCCCCTACCACCTTGAAACACCTATACAGTTCAGTCATTTCATTCAAGTGGTCCTGGTATATTGTGCCAAGAAGAATTAAGATGCCTGACCCTACCTCTACTCATAACATCTGGATTAATCTGAACGTGATGCTGAGCATTTGATACTTGTAAGTTAAATCAACAATGTATTTTTAATCCAGACCTCTTTAAATTATTTGACAATTTCATAGGTTCAAAGTTGCAATATTTTTAGCATAGCATACGTTATACATGTGTCTAATCCTTATGATTTTTAATGAAATTTCTTTTCCTCAGACTAGACTTAATTATTATATCAAGACTCAAGTGTGCAACTGTCGGTGATCATTTTGTTTTTTCACTCCCTTTATTTTTCTCCAGCGTTTATCTCTAACCAAAGCTGTAGTACTGGAAGAAAGTGTTGGTGTGCTCTTAAGCTGTAACATTGATGCTTGCCAGCAGCCTTTGGCTCCAAACATTCAGGTAAGTCCTTTTAAATGTCAAATTTAATTTAATTTAATTACATGTCTGGGTTCTTTATGCATACATGGTGGTCTAGTACACACTCAGTTTCATATATTTATGTTTCCATTATTTTTTATTTGTTTATTTTTGTTGTTGCTTATTATGCATCATTTGTTTTTGTGTTTTTAGATCTCCAGCGAGCCTTTCATTCCTTTCTTCTGTTGTTTCTCCGGTATCATTTGCTCAGAAAAGGTAGAGGATAGGGATTCCCAGAAATTTTCCCTGAATATCATAACAGCAGTTGACCGAACATTTTTTTTATGGCATCACCGTCCGTATTGTTCACACATTAGCTTAATTTTGGCAAAAATACTACATGTGAGCCACTGTTGTCAAATTTTTGCTGAGAGATATGTTGACAGTAATGTTTCACGTCCCAAAATTCTTCTAAGCTCATTCACATCTTCATTTCACAGTTATATGGGTCGTTTGAAGCATATGCATTCCCCTGATTCCCATTTTTTTCAGGGTGTGCTGCTGTATTTTACAGTATACATATTAGTGTGGTAGGTTATATTATGGCAGTAATTTTTGTTTCATTTTTAACAAAGATATTGAGTTTTTCCCCCTTGACCAGTGTTTATTCTAATCCACCCTTTATTTCTTTAAATTACTTGACTTGTGTATATCTTCATCTTTTGGTTTAAATTTTCTTTATTTTGATATCATGCTCTGTAATATATTTGCTTTGCACGGTTTGCTAACACAATATGACATTTTAGAAAATTAAGCTAAAGCATTGCCATATATGAATTCAAAGATAAATGAGGTTTAAACCTTATTACAAATGTTATGAAATCTAAACTGACTTGTGCATGAGGTATGTAATGCTGGGATGAAGTTACTTTGCTTTTAAAAATAACCTCAAATTTTAATGTAAATAAAAGGATTACAGAAATATCATCTATGTCTGCAGTTATTTAGTTTGTTTTACTGTTTAATTTAAAGATATGTACACATTGATCTACATATAACTTACATGAAAATATGAATATACATGTTGTCAGAGATTCCACTCATGAGCCGCTCAATTTCTTACACATGTTCTTTGAAAATTTCAAGGCTATTTATTACAAAAAAAAAAAAAAAAATCAGGTGATTCAATTTTACATATGCATGTACTGTATGGTCTTTTGAAAGGGAAAGTGGACAAGACGGTGTTGAGGCCAGCGATGTTGTATGGTTTAGAGACAGTGGCCCTGGGAAAAAGACAGGAGGCAGAGCTGGAGGTAGCAGAGATGAAAATGTTGAGGTTCTCTTTGGGAGTAACGAGGATGGATAGGATTAGGAATGAGTACATCAGAGGGACAGCACATGTAAGACGTTTTGAAGACAAAGTCAGTAAGGCTAGATTGAGATGGTTTGGACATGTACATAGGAGGGATAGTGAGTATATTGGTAGTAGGATGCTGAGGTTGGAACTACCAGGCAGAAGGCCGAGAGGAAGACCAAAGAGACGATTCATGGATGTGGGGAAGGAGGACATGAAGGCAGTTGGTGTAAGAGAAGAAGATGCAGAGGATAGGGTGAGATGGAGGCAGATGATTCGCTGTGGCGACGCCTGAAGGGAAAAGCCGAAAGGAAAAGAAGAAGTACTATATGGTCTTTTATAACTCAGAAGACACTGGTGTACATTATAATGCACAGTAAAAGGTATTACCTCCGAACCTTTGTTGTTACCATATTCATGTTATATATACTGCTGAGGTTTAAAATGAGGTAACATGTACAGTGCAAATTCAATTTCTTATTTATTACCTTAGGAAAAACCACAATAAAAGGCCAACCTTGATCTTCCCAAATTATCAAGGAATTTACCCATTTCCCATGAATTTGATCCATAAGCACACTGTTC
>CM045728.1:29022349-29062349 GCA_024760905.1 Plotosus lineatus | reverse complement strand
TCCTTACTGTTCAACCTATCATACAAGTCATCATCGCCCTCTGTTTGGCCTTTGACACTGCTACCTTAAGCCTTCACGCTGTGTCTCCTGTACTCCTGTTTACTCTCTTCGGTCCTCTCAATGTCCCACTTCTTCTTGGCTAACCTCTTCTTTTGTACACACTCCTGCACTTCCTCATTCCACCACCAAGTTTCCTTATCTATTTTCCTTCCAGAGGACACACCAAATACTCTCCTACCGGTCTCCCTGATCACATTGGCTGTGGTTGTCCAGTCCTCTCGAAGCACTTCCTAACTACCCAAAGCCTGTTTGAACTCCTCCTTGAAGACAACCACGACACTCTTCCTTTTCAGCTTCCACCACTTTGTCTTCTGCTCTACCTTTGCCTTTTTCACCTTTCTCACCATCAGTGTCATCCTGCACACCACCATCCTATGCTGTTTGGCAACACTCTCACCCACTACTACTTTGCAGTCACTGACTTCCTTCAAATTACATCGCCTACACAAGATGTAGTCTACCTGTGTGCTCTTACCTCCGCTTTCATAAGTCACCCTATGCTTCTGTTTCTTCTGGAAGAAAGTATTCACCCCAGCCATTTCCATCCTTTTTGCAAAATCGATCAACATCTGTCCTTCTGTGTTCCTGTCCTGGATACCAAACCTGCCCATCACTTCCTCGTCCCCTCTGTTGCCTGCACCAACATGTCCATTGAAGTCTGCTCCAATGACCACTCTTTCACCTCTCGGGCTACTCTGCATCACTTCATCTAACTCACTCCAGAATCTCTCCTTCTCTTCTAAACTTACATCCTGCCTGTGGGGCATAAGCACTAACAACATTGCCTATCACGCCTTCAATTTCTAACTTGAGACTCATCACTCTGTCTGACACTCTTTTCACTTCTAGAACATTCCTGACAAACCCCTCCTTCAAGATGACTCCTACTCCATTTCTCTTCCCATCCACACCATTATAAAACAGTTTAAACCCTGCTCCTCAGCTTTTAGCCTTTCTACCTTTCCACCTTGTCTCCTGAACACACCCAGTATGTCCACCTTCCTCCTCTGCATCATGTCAGCCAGCTCCTATCTTTTCCTTGCATAGTTCCAACATTCAAAGTCCCTACTCTCAGTCCGAGGCTCACGCATTTCCTCTTCTCTCTCTGCCTACGGACACGCCTCCCGCCTCTCCTTCTTCGGCGTCTTCGACCAACAGTAGTCAATTTCCATCAGCACCCTGTTGGTTGACAGCACTGATAGCGATGCGTTGTTAACCCAGACCTCGACCGATCCGGTATGAATTTTGTTTTGATCATTTGCATTTTTAAATGTGGCAGAAGTTTCGCCGGATGCCCTTCCTGTCATAACCCTCTGCATTTATCCGGGCTTGGGACCGGCATAAGAGGAAGAGACACACTGGTTAGTGCCCCCGCCTCATGGCTGCATTATATATATATATATATATATATATATATATATATATATATATATATATATATATATATATATATAGGCTTTTCTGAGTAGATCCTTCCGTAGGAGAGTGCTCAATACTTTTTGGTAGAGCAAAGAACAAAAGGACAGGACAAAGACTTTCTATTGAAACTCCATTTATCACTACAGATCTGTTTTGAGGGGTGGTGAAACCATCCTCTCTCTTCAGGTGATTATAGAAGAATATATCCTTCTATAATCACCTGAAGAGAGAGGATGGTTTCACCACCCCTCGAAACAGATCTGTAGTGATACATGGAGTTTCAATAGAAAGTCTTTGTCCTGTCCTTTTATATATATATATATATATATATATATATATATATATATATGTAATGAGAGAGAGAGAGAGAGCACTGTGAAACAATGCTATATACTAACACAAACTCTGGTCTTTTGTAACTTTCAGCAATTTATAGACAATAGAACAAAGTGGGTATAAGTACAGTCATGCAAAAAAAAATTGGACACCCTATTAAATAATCAACTCTTTACTAAGAAATGTTCACATAGCAATGTCCAATCTTCTTTTTGATTATTTCTGGAGAAGAAAGTGACAAGAAAACATCATAAATTAAAATATTTTTACACATCAAACAAAATATATGAACAATGCATATTTCAATAGAGGAAAAAATTAGGAGTCCACATAAAATGGCCATAATCACACACAGGTGTATCAGATTAGGTGCACATGATCAGAACATCGTTACCCAGAATACTGAAGAAGGCTTGTGCTATTTAAACCTCAGACATTTAGTTTGGTGTACTCCTGTCTGATGATGTGAGACTGAGCACCATGGTGAGACCCAAAGAAGTTTCTGAGGCCCTCAGAAAGACTATTGTGAATACCTATGAGTCTGGTAAAGGATTTAAAAAGATATTAAAAGAATTTGACATCAGCCGTTCCACCATCTGGAAAATTGTTTACAAGTGTAGGACATTCAAAACAACTGCCACCATGCCCAGGTCTGGCTGTTCAAACAAGTTCACCCCCAGAGCAGACCGCAATATGCTAAAAGAAGTCATAAAAAATCTTGAAATATAATCATAGGGGCTACTGCAGGCTCTCGCTACTGTCGATGTGAAAGTGCCGGACTCTACTATCAAAAAAAAGACCACACAAGTTTGACCTTCATTAGAGGTGTGCAAGGAGGAAACCTTTGCTCTCTAAAAAGAACATTAAGGCCAGACTGAAGTTTGCCAGAGAGAACAAGACAAGGACCAGATCTTCTGGAATAATGTTCTTTGGACAGATGAGCCTAAAAATTAAAGCAAAAGTGTACAAGACGGTGTTGAGGCCAGCGATGTTGTATGGTTTAGAAACAGTGGCACTGAGAAAAAGACAGGAGGCAGAGCTGGAGGTAGCAGAGATGAAAATGTTGTGGTTTTCTTTGGGAGTAACGAGGGTGGATAGGATCAGGAATGAGTACATCGGAGGGACAGCACATGTAAGACGTTTTGGAGACAATGTCAGTGAGGCTGGATTGAGATGGTTTGGACATGTACAGAGGAAGGATAGTGAGTATATTGGTAGTAGGATGCTGAGGTTGGAACTACCAGGCAGAAGGCCTAGAGGAAGACCAAAGAGAAGATTTATGGATGTGGTGAAGGAGGACATGAAGGTAGTTGGAGTAAGAGTAGAAGATGCAGAGGATAGGGTGAGATGGAGGCAGATGAATCGCTGTGGCGACCCCTTAAGGGAAAAGCCGAAAAGAAAAGAAGAAGAAGTACAGATGAGTCTAAAGTTTAATTATTTTTACAGAACAGAAGACATTTTTGGAGGAAATCAAATACAGCATTCCAAGGAAAGAACCTCATACCAACTGTGAACAATGGAGGTGGAAGTGTCATGGATTGAGGATGCTGCAGACCTGGCAGGCTCAGCATCATAGAATCCACCATGAATGCTACTGTGTGTCAGGGGTTGCTTGAAGAACATGTAAAACCATCTGCAAAAAAAAATAAAGGAAAGCAGACGTGGAACTGTACATTGCAACATGACAATGATCCAAAACATACCAGTACATCCACCAAATGACTCGCTGAAAACTAAGACATGATGAGTCCTGGAATGGCCCAATCAAACTCCGGATTTTAATCCCATTGAGATTCTGTGAAGTGACTTGAAACAGGTTGTGCATGCAAGAAACCCCTAAAACATCTCTGGTTTATAATCTCTGGTGATTACTGGTTCACCACTCCTAAGATTGATGTCATAGATTGGTAAATGGCAGAAGAGTCTTACCAAAATAATTTCACCGAAAGGGAATAACAGGGTGTCCTAGTTTTTCCTGCGTTGAAATGTGCATTATTGTTCATATCTTTTGTTTGATATGGAAAAAAATGTTAATTTCTGTTGTTTAATTACAATTAAATCACTTTCTTCTGCTTTCTTTTCTGGTTTTCCTTTTTCTCAGGGGTCGCCACAGCGAATCATCTGATTCGCACATTTGATTTGGCATAGATTTTTTACGTCGGATGCCCTTCCTGTCACAACCCTTTAGCAAGGGACAGAAACATGCTGACGGCTTTGCAGCTACTCTTTACGAAAGTCAGCAATGGTTCTTTTACATGCCTTTAACCATAGACAGTGAGGGACGTGGTCCGCCTTTGATAACCCAGTTATCTGCACTGGGGTGACAGTGACAACCATGTGGGGACTCAAACCCCCAACCTTAGGATCAGCGATCCTACGCCCTACCACTGCCACCACAATTAAATCACTTTCTTTTCTAGAAATAAATAAAAACAAGAATGGAAATTATATGAACATTTCTTATATATACATTCATACATACATACAGGGATCCTTTCTGCGGTTAATTGGGACCGAGATCCTACCCCCACGTGACTGATGTATATGGACATGTATATGTGTCAATAATATCAATATCATATAATATCAATAAATACATATTCAATGCTATAAATGCTCATAATAACAAATATTCCAGAATTAAGCATAAAGATGTAAATAAAATATAAATACACACACATACAGATGTGCACGCACAGACTCAGATGCGCACCTTACATAAAAATGTAAATAGTTTTGATGGGGGTTTTGGGTTGTTTCTTGTTTTTGTTTATTTGGGGGGTGTTACATAATTGGTCTTGTTTTGCAGTATTTTCCTTAATTTTTTTCCCCCTATTCTTCCTTAATTTCCTTATTTTTTAATTCAATGAATATTTTTTAAAAACTGCGATTCACTGAAGCTGCATGAATTGAAGCATAAAGTAGCGAGGGATCCCTGTGTATATAATCTTCTTCTTCTTTTCCTTTCGGGGTCGCCACAGTGAATCCATCTGTCTCCATTTCACCCTATCAAGTGCATCTTCTTCTCATTCCTGTGTGTGTATATATATATATATATATATATATATATATATATATATATATATATATAATGTATATACTAGCCCTTCTCAAAAAATTAGCATATTGTGATAAAGTTCATTATTTTCTGTAATGAACTGATAAAAATTAAACTTTCATATATTTTAGATTCATTGCACCTCAACTGAAATATTTCAGGTCTTTTATTGTTTTAATACTGATGATTTTGGCATACAGCTCATGAAAACCCAAAATTCCTATCTCAAAAAATTTGCATATTTCATCCAACCAATAAAAAAGTGTTTTGAAGACAAAAAAAGTCAACCTTCAAATAATTATGTTCAGTTATGCACTCAATACTTGGTCGGGAATCCTTTTGCAGAAATGACTGCTTCAATGCGGCGTGGCATGGAGGTAATCAGCCTGTGGCACTGCTGAGGTGTTATGGAGGCCCAGGATGCTTCGATAGCGGCCTTAAGCTCATCCACAGTGTTGGGTCTGGTGTCTCTCAACTTTCTCTTCACAATATCCCACAGATTCTCTATGGGCTTCAGGTCAGGAGAGTTGGCAGGCCAGTTGAGCACAGAAATACCATGGTCAGTAAACCATTTAGCAGTGGTTTTGGCACTGTGAGCAGGTGCCAGGTCGTGCTGAAAAATGAAATCTTCATCTCCATAAAGCTTTTCAGCAGATGGAAGCATGAAGTGCTCCAAAATCTCCTGATAGCGAGCTGCATTGACCCTGCCCTTGATAAAACACAGTGGACCAACACCAGCAGCTGACATGGCACCCCAGACCATCACTGACTGTGGGTACTTGACACTGGACGTCAGGCATTTTGGCATTTCCTTCTCCCCAGTCTTCCTCCAGACTCTGGCACCTTGATTTCCGAATGACATGCAAAATTTGCTTTCATCCGAAAAAAGTACTTTGGACCACTGAGCAACAGTCCAGTGCTGCTTCTCTGGAGCCCAGGTCAGGCGCTTCTGCCACTGTTTCTGGTTCAAAAGTGGCTTGACCTGGGGAATGCGGCACCTGTAGCCCAGTCCACTGCTTCCTCAGGTCCCCCAAGGTCTGGAACCGGCCCTTCTCCACAATCTTCCTCAGGGTCCGGTCACCTCTTCTGGTTGTGCAGTGTTTTCTGCCACACTTTTTCCTTCCCACAGACGTCCCACTGAGGTGCCTTGACACAGCACTCTGGGAACAGCCTATTCGCTCAGAGATTTCTTTCTGTGTCTTACCCTCTTGCTTGAGGGTGTCAATGATAGCCTTCTGGACAGCAGTCAGGTCGACAGTCTTACCCATGATTGCGGTTTTGAGTAATGAACCAGGCTGGGAGTTTTTAAAAGCCTCAGGAATCTTTTGCAGGTGTTTAGAGTTAATTGGTTGATTCAGATGATTAGGTTAATAGCTCGTTTAGACTACCTGAACATGATATGCTAATTTTTTGAGATAGGAATTTTGGGTTTTCATGAGCTGTATGCCAAAATCATCAGTATTAAAACAATAAAAGACCTGAAATATTTCAGTTGGTGTGCAATGAATCTAAAATATATGAAAGTCTAATTTTTCTCAATACATTACAGAAAATAATGAACTTTATCACAATATTCTATTTTTTTGTGAAGAACTAGTATGTATATATATATATATATATATATATATATATATATATATATATATATATATATATATGTCTATATATGTCTGTCTGTCTTCCTTTCGGCTTTTTCCATTTTACTCGGGAGTCGCCACAGCGAATTATCTGATTCGCACGTTTGATTTGGCAGGGGTTTTTACGTTATTGTCACAACCCTTTTAGCAAGGGACAGAAATACGCTGACGGCTTTGCAGCTACTCTTTACGAAAGTCAGCAATGGTTCTTTTACATGCCTCTCACCATAGACAGTGACAGACATGGCCTGCCTTTGATAACCCAGTTAGCTGCACTGGGATATATGTATATATATATATATATATATATATATATATATATATATATATATATGTGTGTGTGTGTGTGTGTGTGTGTGTGTGTGTGAGAGAGAGAGAGAGAGAGCACTGTGCTACAGTGGTCATCAAGCAACTTTTGCTGAAGTTAGTTTTAGACATAACTGTTCCACTTGCCCATGAACATAAATTAATCCCTCAGGCAGAAACCAAAGGCCAGGTGCTTCTCAGTAACACCATGTGAAAGTTTGAAATCAGTCCAATTACTTTCCTGTCCATTGGATATTGCATCCTTATTAACACCCAGTAGGAGTCCTGGATGTGATGAACTCGACAAGCTGGCCATCAATGATGTAGAGGAAACAATCCAGGAGACTGACAACCACACATCCGAGTGTCACCAGCAAGAAACAGAATGAGGATGAATGCAAGGACCGAGATCTCTCAGTCAAGAGGATACAAGCACCAAAGTTCAATAGAATGGATGGAGCCATGAGTGTTTCAAAGAGCATCACAAAAGAAGAATTCTACTGCAATCATAATAAAAATACAAAAGAATACCTAGTACACCTACCACAAGTAGCTTTGAAAGCTCATAGTAAAGAGAAGTTATATTTTTAAAAAATTAAGATTCTCTTTCTACATCAATGGTTGGTTGGAATGATTTTCAGGGTACACTCCCACTTTCTCTTTTCAGGCTAATCATCATGCAGAACAAAAAAATCCACCTCTCAGTGTATGGCTTTGGTAATGGAACCCTCAAATTGGGACTCACTGTCTAAATTTTCAAGTTAAATAAAATAATATCTGAATCATGCCAATAGATAGTCAAAACTATCCTTCAAAATAATACACATTTTTATGACCTAACTTTGTGTACATTTTAAATTGTCAGGGTTTTGTCTGCTCAAATTTTAGGGTTTAGGAAAGCACATAATTTTGGGAAATTAATGCATAACAGAGTGAAATGTCTTCATTCTGCTAGAAGTATTTTGTAGCATGTGCAAAATCCTAAATCCCATGGACAAAAAGTGAAAGATTTAGAGGGTATTTTTGTCCCGTTGCCAAACTCCGAAAAACCGGTGATCCATAAGCAAAGTTGTTCAGCTGTGGATCCACAGCAAAGTTTAGTGAGATGAGGTGAACAAGGTACAGTGAGCAACACTCCAAGGAGATGGGTGTCTTTCCCACTTGTCGCCCACCTTACCCAAGAAAGGATCATAGTTCAAACACATGTGTTGGAGAACTGAGTTTAATGCTCGTGGGTACTGTAATGGATATACATGTTCAATCACATGTCTGTAAAATTTCTCTCTGAGTTGACACCAAAGAGAACATCTGTGTATTGAGACATGAGCCAATCACTGAAAGGCTGACAAAAATGCAGATTAAATTCAGATGGAAGTTCAGGTGAAACAACTGAGAATATTTCCTAAAAAAAATCCAATTGCACAGTAGGAGGCAGACACTTCTGCCGTTTGGTCCAAATTACCTGACCAACAGAGAAGACATTAGGGAAAACTAGACTACAAAAACATGATCAGGTTAATTTCAAGACTGAGGGTGTATTCAAAACTGGAAAATTCCTGTCTCGGGAAGAAAAACTCCTTTCTCAGGAAGATGTCTTGCAGGCAGGCAGCAAAGACTTTCTGAAGAGCAGTTGAGATGCCTTCAAACTGCCTGCAGTTAAAGCATCATTGATCTATCCTTAATGCTGCCTATTACCCTGGAGTCAGAATGCCAGCTCCCTCCAGGTGTAGAAACAAAACAGCAACTAAACAAAACAAAAAAAAGCGAGGGGGAGAAAGGTAGCAGATTGAGCTTCAGTGAAAAGTAAATTTTGTGGGGGATTTTTCTCTTATATTTTAAAAAAATTACAGAAAACACTTCCATTTTAAAGCATGTAAAGTTGTTTGATGGTATTTTTAGGGTATTGGTTCATGATCTACCTGGCAGTATGGTTAAGTACACTTCCGCAAATGCCATCTTAAAGGAATGCTTATAATGAGTGGTCAGAGAATACACCTTTAGTCTAAAGTCTTGACTTATTGGCAAGCTTTATATTATAGCAACATACATATATACATTATAGCTTCTGTTTCAAAGCCAGCCTGAGTGACACAGAAGATATATACAGTACAGTATATCCTAAATTAACACCGGCTAATAAAAAACAATGCAAGTGAAAATTCCATAAACTGGAGCTGCTCCCCCTCATGGCAGTCAGAGGCATTGACACAAAAACTAACCATAACATTGCTTCAGCTGTGTGTGTGTGTGTGTGTGTGTGTGTGTGTGTGTGTGTGTGTGTGTGTGTGTGTGTGTGTGTGTGTGTGTGTGTGTGTTTTATTATTCATTTGTTTGAAAGTGTATTTTTGTGTTCCATTTCAGGATGCAGCAGGAAAAAGATATGGGTAAGTGACTGCACACCCATGTACATGACAAGTGCACAGTAATGTCCAATTATCCTTAAGAATCAATTGAGTATCCAGAGTGGTGGCGCATATACAGTGATGGTTATGTAGCTAAAGGGAATGTGAAACAAGTACCTATTAATTTGGAATTATTTTTCCCCTGAAAACAAATATTGCTTACTCGGTTAACTTGTTTATTTGTTGATGGATTTCACATTATTTCCTACAGCAGAAAAGCATGCACTGGTTTCTCACTTCTTCTTTTCCTTTCTGCTGTTCCCTTCAGGGGTCGCCACAGCAAATCATCCTCCTCCATCTCACCCTGACCTCTGCATCTTCTTCTCTGACTCCAACGACCTTCATGTCTTCCTTCACCACATCCATAAATCTCTTCTTTGGTCTTCCTCTAGACCTTCTGCCTGGTAGTTCCAACCTCAGCATCCTCCTGCCAATATACTCACTATCCCTCCTCTGTACATGTCCAAACCATCTCAATCTAGCCTCTCTGACTTTGTCTCCAAAACATCTTACACGGGCTGTCCCTCTGATGTACTCGTTTCTGATCCTATCCATCATCGTTACTCCCAGAGAGAACCTCAACATTTTCATCTCTGCTACCTCCAGCTCTGCCTCCTGCCTTTTCCTCAGTGCCACCGTTTCTAAGCCATACAACATCGCTGGCCTCACCACCATCTTATACACTTTTCCTTTCATTCTTGCTGACACTCTCCTATCGCACATCACACCGGACACTTTTCTCCAACCATTCCAGCCTGCCTGTAAGCGTTTCTTCACCTCTTTTCCACACTCTCCATTGCTCTGGATTGTTGAGCCTAATACTTAAAATCATCCACCTTCGTTATCTCTGTTCCCTGTAACATCACCATTCCTCCTGGGTCCTTCTCATTCACACACATGTATTCTGATTTTCTGAGGCCAACCTTCATTCCTCTCCTTTCCAGGGCATACCTCCACCTCTCTAGATTTTTCTCCACTTGTTCACAGCTCTCACTACAGATCACAATGTCATCTGCAAACATCATAGTCCATGGAGATTCTTGTCTCACCTTGTCTGTCAGCCTGTCCATCACCATAGCAAACAAGAAGGGGCTCAGAGCTGACCCTTGATGCAGTCCCACTTCCACCTTGAATTCGTCGGTCACACCAACAGCACACCTCACCACTGTCTTACATCGCTCATACATGTCCTGCACCACTCTAACATACTTCTCTGCCACTCCAGACTTCCTCATGCAATACCACAGTTCTTCTCTTGGCACCCTGTCATATGCTTTTTCCAGATCCACAAAGACACAATGCAGCTCCCTCTGACCTTCTCTGTACTTCTCTATTAACATCCTCAAGGCAAACATTGCATCTGTGGTGCTCTTTCTTGGCATGAAACCAAACTGTTGTTCACAAATGCTGACCTCTGCCCTTAGTCTAGCTTCCACTATTCTTTCCCATAACTTCATTGTATGGCTCATCAACTTTATCCCTCTGTAGTTGTCGCAACACTGCACGTGTCCCTTGTTCTTAAAAATGGGCACCAGCACACTTCTCCTCCATTCCTCTGGCATCTGCTCACTCTCTAAGATCTTGTTGAATGTTCTTGTCAGAAAATCTACTGCTACCTCTCCTAGTCACTTCCATACCTCCATAAGTATATCATCAGGACCAACTGCCTTTCCATTCTTCATCCTCTTCAATGCCCTTCTCACTTCACCCTTACTGATCTTTGCTACATCCTGCTCCTCAATGGTCACCTCTTCTACTCTTTTCTCTCTCTCATTTTCCCCATTCATCAGCTGTTCAAAGTACTCTTTCCATCTTCCCAGCATACTTCTGTCATCAGGCACTACATTTCCCTCTCTGTCCTTTATCAATCTGACTTGCTGCACGTCCCTCCCATCTCTATCTCTCTGCTGTACCAACCTGTATAGATCATTTTCTCCCTCCTTACTGTCCAACCTAGCATACAAGTCATCATACGCCCTCTGTTTGGCCTTAGCCACTGCTTGGCCTTAGCACTGGTTTCTCACGACAAAGTAAAAAATGAGTCATGTTACCGTTTCACTTTTCTTTGAAACCAATAAGCTTATAACCAATGAATGGTCATCATGACAGAGTATCTGAGCAAATTGTTTAAGCCCACTCATTCCCATGTTCCTCAGTTGAATTAGCCAATTGCAAAAATCCCATTTTCAGTCCCTGCAGATAATTTTCCTCTAATAGTGTTATGGCATTTTTACACTGTTCACCTTAATATTTCCACTAATATTTTCCCTTTTCGAAAATGGCAGTAGAGCATTGTAAATTGGTATTTCCAAATTATACTTAATACAATTGTCTGGCTCTGTAGCAGAACCATGCCTTAAACTGCTGTTTTTATACCATAGTTTTTATGGTACGTTGCTCATTTTCAATGTCTGTGCTACTTCACTATGCTGATTTTATAACTAATGTTTGTGAACAAAGTGCAAGAATAAAAGATTTATGTATATTCATTTTCTAAGCCATTTAATCCTAATTAGGGTTGCATGGCAGTTGCCACCCATCTCAGCCAACTCTAGGCAACGGCAGGGTACACCATGAACGGCTCGTCAGATCATTCCAGGGACAACACACATACAACCATTCACACTCACTCTCATACCGAGTAATTTGGAACAGCAAGTCAGCTTATTGTGCTTGTTTTTAGTATGTGAAAGGAACCCGGAGCACACAGAAGAAGTCCAGGGAGAATATGCACACCACACAGAAAACCCAGGACTCGAACACAGGACCTTCCTCTTGTGAGGCTGACGTGCTTACTAATACACAACCACGCCGCCCTCACACAAGAGTGTTGACTGTAAATATTGACTGATGCTTACCAAACTGCTTTTTCCTTTGGTATCTTACAGTAGTTACTTACACTGATTAAAATGATTTGTGTCAGTCAATGAGCAAAACATATCTGTCAGTTATTATAAGTCAAATTTCGAAAAAATGTTTCCAGTCAACTGTAAAAATGTATAATACAGTATTTCTGCAGGTGACATTTCACATATGAATTACCAACACTGTACCTACAATTTTAAATTAGCTGATATGAAAAGCTAGTTAAATTTAAGGTGTCTCATAGTATTTTGCTCTCATATACAGGGCCCATAATTAATATGTAGCTGAGAGGTGACCCCACTGTCCAATCAGTTCTGTCTACAATGTAGGGTTTGGCTCTAATGTTCACATGCTGGTATTTCCTATGTTGATGGAAAAGGCTTAAAAACTGCACAGTAGAAGTACCATGTTCTCCTCTCAGATACAGTCATTTGTTATAACCTATAAAGATAAAGTCTGTTGGGCTTTTTACACTCAAGCCTAGTGGCTCATTAGGCTGGTGCTTATCCCCGGTTTCTGTAGCATGAAGCGACCAGGAGTTCAACTCCTCCTGGATGGGATGCTAGTTAATTACAGGTTACCTTCCCAGTATATTTTTACTGGGACCCATTTGTACTGCTGGGTGAACAGAGGCACACTTGTGGTGAAGACCTTGCCCAGGGGTCTTAGCACAGTGGGGGTCTAACTGGGATTTGAACTTACAACCTTCTGATCATGAGTGCAGCACCCTAACCACTATACCACCCGCTCCACTCGTTATAACCCGTACCTCTGTGTAATTCTTTGCTTCTACCGCTTCTACCTGATGACCAAAGTTGTGGCCCAACAGAAGCATACAACCTCTAGTTCCTACTCTTTCAGTTTGTGTTGTGTAGCATCTGCATTTAACCAAATCTTTGACAAACTTGTTTAATTGGTGAACAATATTGCTTAATGCATATTTATTTTTCGACTCTGATGTATTGTTTTGCTTCTTGCAACATGTACTGTTTTCTAGCTGTTGTGCTATTATATGTATAAGTCAAATTGATAATATTTTTAAAAATATAATTAAATATTAGCATATATAAATGCTGTTTAGCTGTTGAATATGGTCCCAAATTTAATATGTATACAACATAAGAGCACTGAATTGGAACGAATCAAAGTATGAAAGAATGTGCTCTGCATGTCTTCTGACACTTCCCAGGACAGACACAGAGGAGTGGAGTCAGTGGCAGAATGAGTTTCGAGGGCAGATTCGGGCACTGCGCCACTGGCTGAAGAGCATGGAGATGAGACTGCCTCCTGTGGATCCACCAGTGAGTTCCAGTAACCCAAGCACATTCAGTAGCTTCTTGGTTTACAAATGTGAACAGTTATATCATAGTGAGGAAAAGGAAATGAGGTAAACTGAAACTTTCAGTTGTATTCAGAAGGACTGAGCAAAAGCAACATATAATAATGAGCTGGGTGGTGTATCTGTACCGTTAGTAGCCTATGCACGCTTAAGTTGGGAAATTGAAGATAAGTGTACCCTTTAAATATTTGCACAAGCGTAAATCATGAGTAGAAAATGGGCAAAGTAAATTGTATTTACTAAATGTAAATTGGGTGTGTGGACAAATGCTCACAGGACAAATGCTCACAACCATAATGAAAAAACAAAGATTTGCTCACATCATCTTTCTTTTTTCTTTGTTCTAATAATTGCATAATACAAAAAGATCACAATGTGTTATAAAAATTCTTTATTCTTATAAATAGATAATGCTAAATTAACTCGTTAGGGTTTAGAGTTAGGAGTTAGGGTTTAGGGTTAGGGGTTAGGTTTAGGGTTTAGGGTTAGCGTTATGTTGTGAGCAAATGTCTGTTTTTCATTCAGGTTGTGAGCATTTGTACTGTGAGCAAATGTCCTGGAACCAGCAAATGGATGTGTAAATTTTCTGTTATGTTAAAAACACTGTATGACAGTTTAATCTGAAAGTTAAGGATTGTAATTATAAGTGAGTGGGAAAATAATATCTTTATAAAGTAAGCAGTATCAACAACAGAGCAACTGTTAAACTCCACTCTATAATTTTCTTAATCACTGGCCTTAGAATCTTCTTCTTTTCCTTTCGGTTTTTCCCTTCAGGGGTTGCCACAACGAATCATCTGCCTCCATCTCACCCTGTCCTTTACATCTTCTTTTCTTACACCAACTACCTTCATGTCCTCCTTCACCACATCCATGAATCGTCTCTTTGGTCTTCCTCTAGGCCTTCTGCCTGGTAGTTCCAACCTCAGCATCCTACTACCAATATACTCACTATCCTTCCTCTGTACATGTCCAAACCATCTCAATCTAGCCTCTCTGACTTTGTCTCCAACACATCTTACATGTGCTGTACCTCTGATGTACTCATTCCTGATCCTATCCATCCTCGTTACTCCCAAACAGAACCTCAACATTTTCATCTCTGCTACCTCCAGCTCTGCCTCCTGTCTTTTCCCCAGGGCCACTGTGTCTAAACCATACAACATCACTGGCCTCAACACCTTCTTGTACACTTTTCCTTTCATTCTTGCCGATACCCTCCTATCACACATCACACCGGACAGTTTTCTCCAACCATTCCAACCTGCCTGCACATGCTTCTTCACCTCTTTTCCACACTCTCCATTGCGCTGGATTGTTGAGCCTAAGTACTTAAAATCCTCCACGTTCCTTATCTCTGCTCCCTGTAACCTCACTGTTCCTGTTGGGTCCTTCTCATTCACACACATGCATTCTGTCTTACTGAGGCTAACCTTCATTCCCCTCCTTACCAGGGCATACCTCCACCTCTCTAGATTTTCCTGCACTTGTTCTCTGCTCTCACTACAGATCACAATGTCTTCTGCAAACATCATAGTCCATGGGGAATCTTGTCTAACCTCGTCTGTCAGCCTGTCCATCACCATAGCAAACAAGAAGGGGCTCAGAGCTGACCCTTGATGCAGTCCAACCTCCTCCTTGAACTCTTCTGTCACACCGACAGCACACCTCACCACTGTCTTACATCGCTCATACATGTCCTGCACCACTCAAACATACTTCTCTGCCACTCCAGACTTCCTCAATGCAATACCACAGTTCCTCTCTCGGCACCCTGTCATATGCTTTCTCCACATCCACAAAGGCACAATGCAGTTCCGTCTGACCTTCTCTGTTCTTCTCTATTAACATCCTCAAGGCAAACACTGCATCTCTGGTGCTCTTTCTTGGCATGAAACCAAACTGTTGTTCACAAATGCTGACCTCTGCCCTTAGTCTAGCTTCCACTATTCTTTCCCATAACTTCATTGTATGGCTCATCAACTTTATCCATCTGTAGTTGCCACAACTCTGCACATCTCGCTTGGTCTTAAAAATGGACACCATCACACTCTCCTCCATTCCTCTGGCATCCTCTCACTCTCTAACACCTTGTTGAATGTTCTTTCAGAAAATCTCCTGCTACCTCTCCGAGACACTGCCATACCTCCACCGGTATGTCATCATGACCAACTGCCTTTCCACTGTTCATCCTCTGTAATGCCCTCCTCACTTCACCGTTACTAATCTTTGCTACTTCCTGGTACTCGACGGTCACCTGTTCTACTCTTTTTTTTCCTCTCTCTCATTTTCCTCATCCATCAGCTCTTCAAAGTATTCTTTCCATCTTCCCAGCACACTTCTCTCATCAGTAAATACATTTCCCTCTCTGTCCTTAATCACTCTAACTTGCTGCACATCCTTCCCATCTCTATCTCTCTGCTGTGCCAACCCGTATAAATCATTTTCTCCCTCTTTACTTTCCAACAGTGCATACAAGTCATCATGTACCCTCTGTTTGGCCTTTGACATCGCTACGCCTTACGCTGTGTCTCCCTGTACTCCTGTTTACTCTTTTCGGTCCTCTCTATGTTCTACTTCTTCTTAGCTAACCTCTTCCTTTGTACACACACCTGCTCTTCCTCATTCCACCACAAAGTCTCCTTATCTACTCTCCTTTCAGATGACACACCAAGTATTCTCCTACCTGTCTCCCTGATCACATTAGCATAACCCGGCACTCTTCCTTTTTCAGCTTCCACCACTTTGTCTTCTGCTCTGTCTTTGCCTTCTTCACCTTCCTCACCATCACCACCATCCTATGCTATTTGGCAACACTCTCACCCGCTACTACTTTGCAGTCACTGACTTCCTTCAAATTACATTGCCTGCACAAGATGTAGTCTAGTTGTGTGCTCCTGTCTCCGCTTTTAGAAGTCACTAATATGCCTCTTCTGGAAGAAGGTATTTACCACAGCCATTTCCATCCTTTTTGCAAAATCTACCAACATCTGTCCTTCTGAATTCCTGTCTTAAATACCAAATCTGCCCATCACTTCCTCGTCCCCTCTGTTTCCTGCACCAACATGTCCATTGAAGTCTGCCCCAATGACCACTCTTTCACCTCTGGGGGTACTCTGCATCACTTCATCTAAGTCACTCCAGACTCTCTCCTTTTCTTCTAGCTCACATCCTGCCTGTGGGGCATAAGCACTAACAACATCGAACATCACACCTTCAATTTCTAACTTGAGACTCATGACTCTGTCTGACACTCTTTTCACTTCTAGAACATTCCTGACAAACCCCTCCTTCAAGATGACTCCTACTCCATTTCTCTTCCCACCCACACCATAAAAAGCAGCTTAAACCCTGCTCCCAAGCTTGTAGCCTTGCTTGCTTTCCACCTGGTCTCCTGAGCACACAGTATGTGCACCTTCCTCCTCTGCATCATGTCAGCCAGCTCTCTACCTTTTCCTGCCATAGTTCCAACATTCAAAGTCCCTACTTTCAGTCCTAGTCTCATGCCTTTCCTTTTCTCTCTCTGCCTACGGACATGCCTCCCGCCTCTCCTTCTTTGAGGTCTTTGACCAACAGTAGTCCAATTTCCACCAGCACCCTGTTGGTTTACAGCACTGATGGCGGTCATTGTTAACCTGGGCCTCGACCGATCCGGTATGACATTCTTTGTTGTGATTTGCATATTTTATTTGGCATTTGTTTTATGCCTGATGCCCTTCCTGATGCAACCCTCTGCATTTATCCGGGCTTAGGACCAGATTGAGGGAAAGAAACTGGTTTGTGCTCCCCTGTACCCCCACGGCTGCATTAATCACTGGCCTTCGAATGTTTGTGTGTAATGGAGGTGATAAGGGTATTGTTGTCTAATGCTAAAATGTCCCCATGGCACAGGACGCCTTTTTTCTTTAACTGAATATCGTCTCATGTGTGTATGTATGAGTATGTATGGGTGTGTATGGGTATGTGTATGTGTATGTATGGGTGAGTGTGTGTGTCTTGTTTGGGTGTGGGCATGCACACACACATTTGACTGTTCTTTGCTGCCAGTAAATGACATTACAACATAGCACCAGGGAACGAGAGAGTGAGGTGAAGTTCGTCTGAGGAAAGGACACTTGTAGACAGTCTATTGTGCTATGAGTAGTTTGGGAGAGTGGGGTGGAGTACAGCATTGGAGGCCTTTTCACACATGGAAGAGCACACAGAAAGCACATTAGTTTCAGATGGAAGGATGAAGAAGAAAAGAAAAATGGGATCTTGCAGAAGAATACTTCTGTCTGTGTAAACCCTGGTGTAACATCTGTTGTCATCTGTTGATTAAAGTGTAGCTATAGTTTTATATATACACAAGAAGAAGAGAAAGAATTTGTAATATAATAATTTTGATGAGTAACTAAGCAAAAGACTAGACTTGATTTAGGTGCACATTGTAAGCATCTGTTTTCGTTTGACATTGTGTGGTTAATGCATTTGTTGAGATATTTACACCATTAATGTCTTCTTTAAAACAGCCATTTTTATATCTATAGCAGGAATTTCAAATTTCTATGAATTTTTTTTAATTTATGGGACATTTTGCCTTGATCATCCTATAGTTCTATTAATTCCAGGTTGATATCATAATATTTTATTATCTTACTAGTACACACATATCTGGCATAAAATAATTATAAAAAAACATTTCCCTTGCACTTATGTATCAATCAAGTTAATTGTGATGTTCTAGGACAATACTCTGTGTGTAATTTGTACGCTCAGTGCATATGATGATTCAAGAAGATTTCAAAACACTAATCAATTGATGGCATGTCTGACCCGAGACAGTTCTGTTTATCACATTTAAAGTCAAACCTACACAGTGACATTTAACACAATTCAGCGTCTGTCATTCCTTTCCATTGCCATCATGAATGTTATGTAATTACCCTCCAGTCAATAGCGTTTAATAATATAGAAAATGGGCCATCATGGTGACACGTCCACCTCACACAGTCTCCCACAGTCCAACACTCTGGTTTTCTCCCATAGTCTAAAAACATGCACAGTAGACTGATTAGTGGTTCCAAATTGCCCTTGGGTGTGAGAGAAAGAGTGATTGATTGTATGAGTGTTGGCCTTGTGATGATCTGGTGAGCTGTACAGGGTGAACCCAACCTTCACCCAGAGTCGACTGAGCCGGGTGCCATCCTCCCCACAACCCTAATTAGCATTAAGCAACTTAGAAAATACATTTATAAATATGGAAAATGCAGTACACCATAACACAAAACTAATCTGTTTCAATGTTTAATTATTTAATTTTATGATTTTTTGAATGCAAGTCTGAAGGCTACATTGACTGTTTTTTTAATCTTCAAACATATAACATTATTAGAAAACTGATTAAGGTTGTGTACTTGATAAAGGTCAAGAATAGTTTCATATATTCACAACAGAATAGTATATTGTTAGAATGCTGGTGTCAAGATGTTGAAAAGAATAAAATAGCATGCTGGACATTCTCCTGAATGTGATTCACACTTATTGTTTTGTTCAGTAGAAACATTAAAATGAGCTGAATTATAATGACTTTTATTTCAGATTCTGAGCATGTACTGAGCGCTTTATACCTGATAGAGAGTGAAAATGCTACATGTTATAGCTAAATGTTTGTGAACACTGACCCATCGCATCCATATTTTCCCTGAATTATTGACATGATGTAATGTCTTTGCATGCTGTAGTCATACCATTTCCCTTTCATGGAACTATGACACCTGAACATATTCCAACTTCATAACATCCCTTGGTCAAGTAGTTATTATAACAGCAGGGGGAGATGTTAGCATGGAAAGGCATATTGGTCAGGTATCTACAAACTTTGGCGATACTGTATAGTATATTTGTTTTGCATTCATTTCATCCATATACATATTTCTCTATATCCTGCACTTCTGGTTTTGCCTTGGTAATAACCCATGTCTGCTTCTCTGCTGTCTGGCATAAATGGAGTGAGGATACAAGAGTGTGTGGCATGTAATTCTGAACAATTTCTTTCTTCCTTTTGGCTTTTTCCCTTTCTCAGGGGTCACCACAGCGAATCATTTTGTTCGCACATTTGATTTGGCATAGTTTTTTTTTTTTTAACGTCGGATGCCCTTCCTGTCACAACCCTTTAGCAAGGGACAGAAACACGCTGACAGCTTTGCAACTACTCTTTACGAAAGTCAGCAATGGTTCTTTTAATGCCTCTCACCATAGACAGTGAGAGACCTTTGATTAACCCAGTTAGCTGCACTGGGGGGACAGTGACAACCCTGTGGGGACTCGAACCCCCAACCTTAGGATCAGCGATCCTGCACTCTACCACTAGACCACCACTGTCCCGTAATTATGAACAATGTTAGCTGGAAATATTTCAGATATTGAAATGTTCATACAGATTTCTCAACTTACTCAGATTTCTGATCTATGGTGAAATACATTATATTTATGTTTGTTAAACTTCTCCTGAGGGTAAATGTTCTGTAAAACATGTTTTATAAAATCTGTCACCATTGTAACAATGTACATGGCATGGAGCACCTTTAATACAAAAAAATAGTTACTCATGCATTATATAATGCTTTCTTCTTTTTGATCCCCTGTGCATGGGCCTCTTTTCTCTCTATCCCTTCTGACTTCGTGCTCATATTGAATAGCTGGATAAAGAGCGTGTCTTAATAGTTTCTCTTCATTGAACTCTGTAAGGAAAAATCTGTATCTGAAATGAGCACTAAATGCATAACATGCAGTCACAGATTGCTAGGAAAGAATACAACATCTTTTTTTTGATGAATCTCCAATAATGATATACAGTCGGCCCTCTACTTACGCAATTAATCCGTTCCAGTGCCTTTTTCGTAACCTGGAGTTTTCGTAAGTAGAGGTGCATTTTACTTGTAAAACGCATGATTCATGCCCAGGCTCTAAAGGCTACCCCATGATCCATTTAAAAATGATAAAATTACACTACTTTTGTATGAAATATGTGTTAAAAGTAAAATAAAATTGCATATTTATCTTTTTTAAATCACTCGAACCACCCATGCAATGCTTTAAAGTCTGGGGGTTGCTGGTCTGAAGAACCCTCACCCCCACCCACACCCTGCTTCACAAGGTCCTTAAATATGGCAGTTGCTTTTTCCGAAATAATTGCCTCCGTGACTGTATCTCCGCTTTTCAGGTCTCCTTCTGCTTCAATATCATCCCGATTGTAGAGGGGTTTTTCGGCCATACTCCTTCGCAATTTCGCTCAACCACATCCAACTTTCGTATTTTTTTATTATCTCCTGCTTCACTTCGATTGATAACGGAGCCCGCTTCTTCTTTTTGGTGTCACCGGGAGTCACTTTTTTGGGTTCCATGATGGATAACAAAATATAACCCTGCAATGATCACGCTCAAAAAAACTCACTAGCCAACAGTCCCGTTCAACTCTCCTTCACGAACAAGCAGGAAGTATGCGGACAGGAATGGGTACAGTTCAGCTCCCTCCTGGCCAATGGGAGGCCAGCGGGGCGGGATATTGGAAGCCAGCCAATGAGACAGCAGCTCACGCATTGGAATGGCACGTTTGAATGTTTGAATGGTGCGTTTGAATTTTTGACTGGCGCGTTTGCCGTTTTTCGTAAGAAGAGGTTGTTTCTTATACAGAGGGTGAAAATTTAGGAAAACGTTTTTCGTAACCTGGATTTTTCGTATTCAGAGGTTTTCGTAAGTAGAGGGCCGACTGTACATTGGAAAAAGAACATCCCAAAACATTTGAAAATAAAAGTTTTAAATGGGAATATAAGGCACTAATTTTCTGTCACATGAAGCTGTTGAAATAGTTACAGCCTGCACTTGTACAAACCGCAGACATTAATTAGCATCTGACAGCGGTGCTCCAACTTGTTCTCTACTGCAAGTCTTCCAACAAAAGAAGCATATCATTAATGCACATTCTGCAATATGACTTGAGTTATATTTATTTACCTTATTTTTATGGGGCAGTGGTGTCTCAGTGATTAAAAGTTTAAGTTAACTGATTAGAAGGTCAGGGGTGCACTGCCACCATTGGGCCCTTCAGCAAAGCTCATGACCCTCAACTGCTCAGCTGTATGAATGTGATTGAAATGTCATTCATTGTGGATAAGGGCGTCTATCAAATGCCCATTTAATTTCTTTTTCTGTAACCGCTTAATCCTAATTACGGTTGCAGGGAGGCTGGCACCCATCCCAGCCGACTCTGGGTGAGGGCAGAAAACACCCTGAACAGCTCGCCAGGCAAGGTGGAAACACGCCGACAGCTTTGCATCCTACTCTTGTTGAAAGTCAGCAATGGTTCTTTTACATGAACCTCACACCATAGACAGTGAGAGACATGGCTGGCCTTTGATAATCCCGTTAGCTACACTGGGGGTCTATCAAATGCTGTAAATGTAAAATGTTGAGTGTTTCACAGAACTGGTGGCATGTTCAGGGTGTACCCTACCTTTATCCCGAAGTCAGCTGGTGTTGGCTCCAGCTTCCAGCATGACCCTGATGGATAAGTAGTGTGGATAATGGATGGATGGATGGAAATTCTGAACACCTGCCCAGGCAGATCAAGAATAAATTTAGCATGACAGAAATGTTCTTCCAATGAATACACTATGCATGGCTGGAGAATAGATGAAACTGAAAGCATTTGAAGTTGTTCATTCTTTATTTCCATCCCAGTGACTCAGCTTCTAGACATCCCAGCAGGGAAGACCCCATCCGTACAAACAGTCTCTTCTGGGAAGTGAACTCTGGGGTGATAAATTACTGTGTTTGTCAAATAGTGCTTAGTTTTGACCCCCCAACTCAAAAGAGATCCTTTTGTACATATTCATTTATCACTTAGCACAGGCCTCACGTGAGACGCATGGAAAGAGCAATGTCTGCTCAAGTGCTAATTATGGTGTACTGGAGGGACCATTGAAGTCTTATTCAATTTAAAGGCAGAGGAGTGGGTGAAATGTTGGGGGAGGGGAACAAGTGAGTAGCATTAATCCACTTTGGTGCTTTCAGGTCTTCAGACACTTGGGGGGTTTGATCAAATTTAGCCTTATCTGCAGCCCATTTGCCATCTCACAGATTCTACCATGCAATCTGTCTCATAAAAATACAAAAGTTATTCATTTCATGAGGTATTATAATTATACATTAGATAGGAATCTACATGGTGTTTATTTATCCAACTGTAATCAATTTAATTAAACTTCTTTTTATATAATAAAGGCCATAGTATTAGGTATTTAATATAATGTCTATGATAGTTGTTTATATAATTAAGCTGAGAGCAAGCTTTTGTTTATTTTGTCCTGTCCTTTTAATTTATTACATGGTAGGAGGAGCAGATTGAGTCAGAATGGTGAAAGCTGTGGTCTTCGACAGTGGACAGAGGCAGACTTTGTTAGAGGGGAACAATATAATTACCTCACTGAGGAGATGACTGTGTAGGGATCAAGGATCAGGTGTCTCACAGACTGCAAATTTTGGCAAGAGCAGAATCAGACCATGCCAAATTACTGATGGTCACAGACACCAAACTGCAAGTTCACACGTTGCCTTTTTGTCTACAAGGCAATACAGTACAGCACCATCATGAAACATTCACCTGTCTATAGGGTTAACTTGATTCAAATTGAAAACGAGTATAAAGTGATAAAAGTATTGTCGTTCTCAGAGGCAGAGCGCATGTGTTGTTTAGTTGTAATCTTGATCATATTCATATTTGCTGTGATGAAACACATGGGGGCTGGTGGTAATAATGACAAGAAATTAACTTAAAAAATCAGCACTTTATGGATTATCGATGGCTCAAAACGTACAGATATCAAATTCATTTTTGAATTCTAACTGTGCCCTGGATCTGTAAAATGTGGAAAATTTTAATAGTAAAAGGATCCATTAATTGAGGTTTAATTGCATTTTAGCTACGAAGTAATGTCTATACAGGGATCCCTCGCTACTTTGAGCTTCAATTCATGCGGCTTCAGTGCATTGCGTTTTTTTTTTTTTTTTTAATATTCATCAAATTAAAAAATAAGGAAATTAAGGAAGAATAGGGGGAAATTTTAAGCAAAGTGCCACAAAGCAAGGCCAATTATGCAAAAATTTTTTTTTTAAAAACCCAGACAAACAAAAAAAAACAACCCCCCCCCCCCCCCCATCAAAAGTACTATACAGACGCTCCCCGACTTACATTTATCCGCTTTACGGTTTTTTTTTATATTTATTTGATTTTACGTTTAAAAAAAAAAAAAAGTCAAATTTTGAGTACAAGATGTACCTACGTAGTATGCTGACGTAATGACGCAATGACGTAATGAACCTGCATCCATTGTTTACAAACAGCAGACTGAACGTGCCCTGCTGCTTCCCAGTTCACTGCGTGTTACCCTTGTGCTAAGACGTCGTCTCTGTGATCTTTGTGTTTACACTGTTTTGCAGACTTTTGTAACCCTAAGCAAATTTGGTTGGTCAGAAGTGTAAGCCTACTACCATGGATGCAAGTTTTCCGGCATATGCCGGAATTTCCGGTTTTCCCAAGATTGAATTAACAATCTGCTCGGATCAGCGCAATCTGCCATGCATACTCAGTTAAGCATAGAGAGTTGTAAAATGAATGAAAACTCGAATCCAGAAAAGAAAGAGAACTCTCCGCTCTTGCTGGTGATTCACATCAGTGCAGGCTGAGTACTAAACAAGTATTCAACGGTGCCCTTGCTTACTTGAAATAGCAGAAGTCTGTATAACCCACGCTTTGTCTCAAGCATAAGCAAGTGAACTACTTTCGGTGGAGCACCTCACATATCATAAGTGTTGATTGGCTTGTTTTAAGATTCATGTAAAGTGACTTGGCTCAGCTTCATGTAAAGTGACCATCCGTCGACCATCGGAACCATTTACAAGCAGAAAGATCGCATCACAGAGAATGCTAAACGTTAAATACGATACTGTATTTGATATTTGATGAGTGAATTTGATTAAATTTAAAATTATTTTGCTTGAATTTAATTTATTTGAAATTAATTTTGATATTATTTGATATATTTTATATTATTTTACAAAGTGATGTTTATAATAATTGATTTAGGGGTGTTTTATGAGATACGGTAATGGTATTTATGAACATCATACATCACTGGAACATACAGTAACAGCTTACGTTTTTTTTTTTCAACTTACGTTTCAGCCATTCGGAAGCAAACAAAAACCTACATTGTGGAGTGTCTGTACTCATATTTTTATGTGAGGTGCGCATCTGAATGTGTGTACGCACATCTGTGTGCATGCGCTTGTGTCTGTATGTGTGTGTATTTATATTTTATTTACATCTTATACATTATTTTTGAATGTTTAGTTGTTGTTATAAGAATTTATAGTGTTGAATATGTATTTATTGATATTATATACGCATATACATGCAAGATTCCCCATGGACTATGATGTTTGCAGATGACATTGTGATCTGTAGTGAGAGCAGAGAACAAGTGCAGGAAAATCTAGAGAGGTGGAGGTATGCCCTGGAAAGGAGAGGAATGAAGGTTAGCCTCAGAAAATCAGAATACATGTGTGTGAATGAGAAGGACCCAGGAAGAACGGTGATGTTACAGGGAGCAGAGATAACGAAGGTGGAGGATTTTAAGTACTTAGGCTCAACAATCCAGAGCAATGGAGAGTGTGGAAAAGAGGTGAAGAAGCATGTGCAGGCAGGCTGGAATGGTTGGAGAAAAGTGTCCGGTGTGATGTGCGATAGGAGAGTGTCAGCAAGAATGAAGGGAAAAGTGTACAAGACGGTGGTGAGGCCAGTGATGTTGTATGGCTTAGAAACAGTGGCGCTGAGGAAAAGGCAGGAGGCAGAGCTGGAGGTAGCAGAGATGAAAATGTTGAGGTTCTCTCTGGGAGTAACGAGGATGGATAGGATCAGCAATGAGTACATCAGAGGGACAGCCCACGTAAGATGTTTTGGAGACAAAGTCAGAGAGGCTAGATTGAGATGGTTTGGACATGTACAGAGGAGGGATAGTGAGTATATTGGCAGTAGGATGCTGAGGTTGGAACTACCAGGCAGAAGGCCTCGAGGCAGACCAAAGAAGAGATTTATGGATGTGGTGAAGGAAGACATGAAGGTCGTTGGAGTCAGAAAAGAAGATGCGGAGGACAGGGTGAGGTGGAGGCGGATGATTTGCTGTGGCAACCCCTGAAGGGAGCAGCCGAAAGTAAAAGAAGAAGAAGAAGAAGATACATGCACGTATACATCAGTCAGGGTAGTTGATCCTACTTCGTGGAATTTGGCGGTCGCGGAGGGATCTCAGTCCCAGTTAACCGTGGACAATGAGGGATCCCTGCATATACACTCTGTACTGAAATCCTACCAAAAACATAATTATACCTCTTAAGTGCAACTGCAGTGAACACCATGCTATAGTTAGCACTCTCAGAATACATTTAAAATTGCCTATATCCAAATGAAATGGGGCATTCCACACTTTCTCATGAATATTCAATTTCGACTTCATTATCTAAATTCCTCTGGAGGGCACTATAGCAAAGTCTATAGAAATCATGCAAACATGCACTGTTTCTGAACCTAAGCTCAATAAGGGTAAATAATTTGACCTCGCTGGATTGTGCCATTGAATTTTCTTTCCCAAGACAGCCTTAACAAGAGGCATTGTTACTCTTATTTTTTTCATCCTTGCTTCCTTTTGTGCGTTTTATATCCCCCAGTGTCTTACTTGGGGGATGGGTCAAAGTTAATAATTTAAGTGCTTCGTGTAGTGGGTGGAGAGTCTCCTCATGCACAATTCCCATTGATAGATTCATGTGAAGAGGGCATATGTATTCTGTCTAGCTTTTATCTCTCTCTCCTGTTCCACTGCCTGTTTCCACTCTCAACTGCTCTGCAGGAACCCTTCCTTTCACCCCAGGAGTGGTCTCTTCGATGGTTCACACTAAATAACCCAACCATATTGTCATCCTAAAGGTTGTATCAGAGCTTGAAGCTCAAGGTTGAGGAGGTTTTTCCCAATTTCTCTTAAAAGCTCTCTTATGTCATTACTCTCCCATAGCCTTGTCATTCTATTATAAGGGCTTATTGTCCCCAGAGGTGTGACATCTTTTGTTTTCAAAGGGTCACACCCACATGTCTCTGCTATTAGAATGAAGATAGAATGAAATATCTACAGAGAATTGAATAGTGAGAAAAGTGAGCTCACAGCTACTAAAAGAACTCCTTCATGTTATAGCATAAGTATGATAATGACAGTTTCTGTAAGTTGAGATGTGTGCAGTCTGAAAAAAAAAGCATGTAAGGTTAATTTTCAGCAGAACTTTGGGTGTGGCTTAACTAAGCTGATTTTATAACAGCAAAATGGCAATTAACTATGAGCCTCATCTGCGTGATTTGTGTGATTGATGTGCTGTAGAAAATTGGTGGAGTGCAGGTGCAAAATGACGAGTGTGTGTGTGTGTGTGTGTGTGTGTGTGTGTGTGTGTGTGTGAGAACAGAAAGCATTTGTTTGTGTGCTTGTGTATGCAGCACCTGTGCACCTTCTCTCCAGGGATATGCCACACCTGCTGATACACCTGTCTCCTCCCAGCTCTGTGTCTTTCCCTGTTTCCCCCATCTCTCTCAACATACCCACAGGACTAAGGCTTATGTGAGATCTGACACCTTGCTAGAGTACTAATAGTTCCTCCTCCCAGAGAACCCATGGTGAACACAAAGAATGGTTTGTGTCTTTTGCTCAAAAAGTGCTTTATTTAATGAATAGTTAGGTGGCTGCATGTGTTAACCTTTTTGCTCAGGTTCTGTGAGAAGCTGAGTGTACATTAGACACTAGACAGGATGCCTGTAAAATAAATACCAACTTCTTTTTAATATCACTATTGATGTTTGGAAGTTTGCAGACAGGAAGCAAGTTGAAAAGTAATCGGAGATGTTTTGCAGTAATTAGCACTCCTTTGTAGCCATGGTGGAGGTAGTCTGAAGGATTTGAATAGAGATGGGGGTTGTGTGTGGCGCTGCAAGAGAGGGGGTCCCTCCTATTGTAGCCTGTCCTGTTAAGGCTTGCACTTGCTGTATGAGGAGGGAAAGGGAATAAGAGCATGGGCGAAATAGTCAAGGGAGGCAGCTGTCACTTAACATGTGAATGTTAAGGGGCAGCTTGGGGTGCTTATATCGCATTTTTTTTTTTTTTTTTTTTTTGCCTTTTCTCTTCACAAACAGTGTGAAGTTTGGGAGGCAAAAGAGGATCTGGGGGAGGGGCTAACCAATGGAGGGAAAGAGGGAGCCACGGAGATGAGAGACTGCGCCGCTGTACAACTGTCTAACACAAGAGCCCAAGAGTTCATACAACACACCGCTGGCTTAAAGACCAAGCTCTACCCAGATCTATGAATGCAAACCATACTTTATTTCTGACCTGGAGACAAGTGGACTACAGCAGAAACATTGGATTCTAGTTGGTACACATCCCATCAATTGGCTCAACGAGGAAGGAATTTCTTTATCGGAGAGGGTGTAACAAAGAGGACAGAGAGCGTTGATGGGAGGGGGAGGTTGAACCCAGGGAAGGACATTGTTAGCCTGTGACTGTGGGCAACGGAAAAGCATGACCTATAATGTGTGTTTGTGTTTAAAAGTGTGTTTATAAGTCAGGGGGTGTACACATAGGCACAATATGTGTATGCCTATGTATGAGTCTGCCAGTGAACAACCAAGTCTTTCAAAGGATGCTAAAAATTTTTGTTCTCTGGTTTGAATGCAGAAGAACCAATGGAATTGTCTCATTAGGTGTTTGTCCTCTGTAGCCAGTGGTAAGTATGAATCAGTGTCCTTAACGGTCAGCAACCGTCAAATCTTCAAGACTGGGATGGGCTCTTTCAAACATCCTCACTACACTGCCTCAGCAAAGGAAAGGTGCCCAGTGTGTGATCCTATGAGGATGGTTCTTGTTTGAGTGAAAGGGAGTTTGGTATGACTTCATTAAGAACGGGTGCAGCTTGGGGGAATTTAGTTCCCATTAGTTTTCTCTCTGTAAAGCATGGCTGTGTGCTTAGCCCTTTGCTGTTTGTGTGAGTATATTTTATTCTTGACAAAATATGATTGATATTTGATTTAGAACGTATTTTTCTGTAGCTCAGAGAGGGGAAACAATTTAATTCATATAATCAAATTTGATTTTTTTTTTATGTACTATATGTCCACTGAATACTTGTGAAATAATGTACAGTATAGTGGCTTTGAAAGAAATACAGGGTTGTTTTTTTTTATTTTTTTTTTTATCAGAAGCATAGTGGACAATAGAAATCTAAAACAAAAAAAATTATGATGGATTATTCATTGGCATTATCTGTTGACTGTCAGTCTAAGTAGGAGATCACATCATGAACAATACCGTTATGGGCTTTTATGTGTCCCGTGGGAAAACCAGCATCCTTCCTTTTTAATTAGGGAACCCACTATCTTGATTATTACATGAAACCACCTACTGGAATATATAACTTTGATTTATCACTGTAATCAATTACAAATAAAAAAAAAAATATATATATATCTATATATACAATCGCACAGAGCAAATAAACACAAGTGCAGTCACTGCCCTGTGATCCCACACACCAGCTGCCACCATTTATTTGCCATATCGAGGTCAAACAAAGGTTTGGTCTTGTTATGGTCGCCTCTGGCAATACCCACAGTTATGGAACACTAAAATAGCTCTTGTGGCTATGAAAAATTATGAGTGGCTGAAAAAAATGTCCCCAAATTTTATGTGATAGTATGAGATTTAATATCTCAATTATTAATTACATTACTGACAAAATGGTTTCCAGATTTCGGCATTATTGGAAATGCTGTAGATTATCAATGAGAATACTTTACCATCAGTCGGTTAATTTGATTTACTGAGACTCTGCCTGTGATATGCTGCAAAAATCAATACCAAGATGGGAGGTCTTAAACAACAGACTTTTCTCGCGCTATGGGAGGTGGTTTGGGTCATCTCTGATAATGACTATGCTGTGAGACACACTGTGTGTTATACCCATAATAGAATTCCTGTGATTCAAATTAGTGAAATGAAGTTTGATAATTCTGAATTTACAGTTTGTTTGGCACCATTTCTAAACCAGTAAAGCAGGTATTTTATTTAAATGCAGATGAAATGCTCTTATAATGGAGTCTAAGATGGTACTGGATATGCATCCAGTAAAAGGAAATTCAAATATATCACGTACTGTGTCAGTTTATACTGCAGATTATATAAATGAATTACTGAATGATCAAGGGGTATCTGCGTCTTGTATTTGAGACTGTGTGTGTTTGCGTGTGTGTGTGTGTGTGTGTGTACATGTGTACATGCTAAAGGGTGGCACAGTGGCATAGTAATAAGCACGTCTGCCTCACAGTAAGACGGTCCAGGGTTTTTTCTTCCAGGTACTCTGTTTTCCTCCCACAACCCAACAGCATCCATATTATGCATATTCTTCTTTTCCTTTCGGCTTTTTCCCTTTTTCAGGGGTCGCCACAGCGAATCATCTGATTCGCATGTTTGATTTGGCATAGGTTTTTACGAAGAATGCCCTTCCTAACACAACCCTTTAGCAAGTGACAGAAACATGCTGACGGCTATGCAGCTACTCTTTATGAAAGTCAGCAATGGTTCTTTTATATGCCTTTCACCATGGACAGTGAGAGACATGGCTGGCCTTTGATAACCCAGTTAGCTGCACTGGGGCGGGGGAACAGTGACAACCTTGTAGAGAATGGGACTCGAACGCCTAACTTTAGGATCAGCGATACAGTGCACTTTATCATCAGGCCAACACTGCCCCATCCATATTATTATGCTAATTGGCTGTTCCAAATTCCCCTAGTTGTGAATGTGATCATAAAAGTTTTTTATGTCTGTGTGTGCACCGCAAAACATGAAACCTCCATACAGAAATGCACTTGAACGCAGAACCTTCTTGCTGTGAGGTGGACATGCTTACACGATGCCACATGCCAACATAACACGCATTATGCAAACCAAAAATAGTTGTTGAAACATTGTTTTTCAGGACTCAGCACTACTCCTTCTTTCTTTTCCTTTTGGCCTTTCCCTTTTTCAGGGGTCACCACAGCGATTCATCTGATTCGCATGTTTGATTTGGCATAGGTTTTTACGTCGGAAGCCCTTCCTGACACAACCCTTTAGCAACGGGAAGAAACGCGCTAAAAGCTATGCAGCTGCTATTTACGAAAGTCAATCAGCAATGGGTTTTTTACACGCCTCTCACCATAAACAGTGAGAGACATGGCTGGCCTTTGATAACCCACTTAGCTGCACATGTTGAGAGGGGGGGTTGGAGTGAAACTCGAATCCCCAACCTTAGAATCAGCGATCGAGCCAGCGCCCTTTACCACCAGACCACCACTGCCCCAGGACTCAGCTCTATATATATATATATATACCTTTACCTACCTTACTATATATATATATATATATATAATAAAAATAAAGGACAGGACAAAGACTTTCTATTGAAACTCCATTTATCACTACAGATCTGTTTCGAGGGGTGGTGAAACCATCTCTCTTCAGGTGATTATAGAAGAAGTATTGAGCACTCTCCTACGGAAGGATCTACTCAGAAAATCATATATATATATATATATATATCTGCACACACACACCATAATAAATGGGAAAAGTGGGTAGGGTGGAGCTGAAAACCTATTCCTTTAGCAGTCCTTCTTCTTCTTCTTTTCCTTTCGGCTGTTCCCTTCAGGGGTCGCCACAGCGAATCATCTGCCTCCATCTCACCCTATCCTCTGCATCTTCTTCTCTTACACCAACGACCTTCATGTCCTCCTTCACCACATCCATAAATTTTCTCTTTGGTCTTCCGCTAGGCCTTCTGCATGGTAGTTCCAAGCTCAGCATCCTACTACCAATATACTCATTATCCGTCCTCTGTACATGTCCAAACCATCTCAATCTAGCCTCTCTGACTTTGTCTCCAAAACATCTAACATGTGCTGTCCCTCTGATGAACTCATTCCTGATCCTATCCATCCTCGTTACTCCCAAAAAGAACCTCAACATTTTCATCTCTGCTACCTCCAGCTCTGCCTCCTGTCTTTTCCCTAGTGCCACTGTTTTTAAACCATACAACATCAACACCGTCTTGTACATTTTTCCTTTCATTCTTGCCGATACCTTCCTATCACACATCACACTGGACACTTTTCTCCAATCATTCCAACCTGCCCGCACACGCTTGTTCACCTCTTTTCCACACTCTCCATTGCTCTGGATTGTTGAGCCGAAGTACTTAAAATCCTCCACCTTCATCATCTCTGCTCTCTTGCCGTTCACACACATGTATTCTGTCTTACTGAGGTTAACCTTCATTCCTCTCCTTTCCAGGGCATACTTCCACCTCTCTCGATTTCATGCACTTGTTCTCTGCTCTCACTACAGATCACAATGTCATCTGCAAACATCATAGTCCATGGAGATTCCTGTCTAACCTCATCTGTCAGCCTGTCCATCACCATAGCAAACAAGAAGGGGCTCAGAGCTGACCCTTGATGCAGTCCTACCTCCACCTTGAACTCTTCTGTCACACCGACAGCACACATCACCACTCTAACATACTTCTCTGACACTCCAGACTTCCTCATGCAATACCACAGTTCCACTCTCGGCATCTGTCATATGCTTTCTCCAGAGGCACAATGCAGCTCTCTCTGACCTCCTCTGTACTTTTCTATCCTTTTTATACTTTTAACATCCTCAAAGCAAACACTACATTTGTGGTGTTCTTTCTTGGCATGAAACCAAACTGTTGTTCACAAATGCTGACCTCTGCCCTTAGTCGAGCTTCCACTATTCTTTCCCATAACTTCATCGTATGGCTCATCAACTTTATCCATCTGTAGTTGCCACAACTCTGCACATCTCGCTTGGTCTTAAAAATGGGCACTAGCACACTTCTCGTCCATTCCTCCGGCATCCTCTCACTCTAAGACCTTGTTGAATGTTCTTGTCAGAAAATCTACTGCTACCTCTCCTAGACACTTCCATACCTCCACCGATATGTCATCAGGACCAACTGTGTTTCCACTCTTCATCCTTTTCAATGCCCTCCTCACGTCACCCTTAGTAATCTTTGCTACTTCCTGGTTCTCAATGGTCACCTCTTCTCTTTTTTCTCTCATTTTCCTCATTCATCAGCTCTTCAAAGTACTCTTTCCATTTTCCCAGCACACTTCTGTCATCAGTCAATACATTTTCCACTTTGTCTTTAATCACTCTCACTTGCTGCACGTCCTTCCCATCTCTATTTCTCTGTTGTGCCAACCTGTAAATAATTTTTTCCCTCCTTACTGTCCAATCTATCATACAAGTCATCATACGCCCTCTGTTTGGCCTTTGACACCGCTACCTTCACTTTACGCTGTGTCTTCCTGTACTCCTGTTTACTCTCTTCAGACCTCTCAATGTCACACTTCTTCTTAGCTAACCTCTTCTTTTGTACACACTCCTGCACTTCCTCATTCCACCACCAAGTCTCCTTATCTCCTCTCCTTCCAGATGACACACCAAGTATTCTTCTACCTGTCTCCCTGATCACATTAGCTGTAGTTGTCCAGTCATCTGGAAGCACTTACTGACCACCCAAAGCCTGTTTCTACTCCTCCTTGAAGACAACATGACACTCTTCCTTTTTCAGCTTCCACTACTTCGTCTTCTGCTCTGCCTTTTCTGTCTTCACCTTCCTTACCATCAGCATCATCCTGCTCACCACCATCCGATGCTGTTTGGTAACACTCTCACCCACTGCTACTTTGCAGTCATTGACTTCCTTCAAATCACATCGCCTACACAAGATTTAGTCTACCTGTGTGCTCCTACCTCCGCTTTTATAAGTCACCCTATGCTCCTGTCTCTTCTGGAAGAATGTATTCACCACAGACATTTCCATCCTTTTTAGCAAAATCTATCAACATCTGTCCTTCTGTGTTGCTGTCCTGGATATCAAACCTGCCCATCACTTCCCTGTCCTCTCTGTTACCTGCACCAACATGTCCATTGGTGCAGATTTCAATGGACACGTTGGTGCAGATTTCAATGGACATGTTTCCTGCACCACCATGACCATTGAAGTCTTCACCAATGACCATTCTTTCACTGCTGAGGGTACTCTGCATCACTTCATCTAACTCACTCCAGAATGTCTCCTTCTGTTCTATCTGACACCCTGCCCATGGGGCATAAGTACTAACAACATTGAACATCACACCTTCAATTTATAACTTGAGACTCACCACTCTATCTTACACTCTTTTCACTTCTAGAACATTCCTGACAATCCCCTCCTTCAAGACGACTCCTACTCCATTTCTCTTCCTGTCCACACCATGATAAAACAGCTTAAACTGCTCCTAAGCTTCTAGCCTTACTACTTTTCCACGTGGTCACCTGAACACACAGTATGTCCACCTTCCTCCTCTGCATCATGTCAGCCAGCTCTCTACCTTTTCCTGCCATAGTTCCAACATTCAAAATCCCTACTCTCAGTTCTAGATTCATGCCTTTCCTCTTCTTTCTCTGCCTACGGACACACCTTCCACCTCTCCTTCTTCAACCTTTCGCATCCAATAAAGTCTAATTCTTAAAAAGAACAAAGTCTTCCTTATTATAAAATAGTTCAATTCCATTTTGAGTTGCTTTTTGTGAAAAGCTTGTAAGTACAGCTCTAGCTGGTTAGTATGAGCTCAGCTAGTTAGTTGAAGGCCTGCAGTCCAGTAGAATTTCAGTTGTCCAATAAAATTGCTCGCAGGTCCAATAAATTGGTCTAGGGTCAGCTAAAAATTTGTATTCCATTAAACTTGTATTTATTGGAATAAAGTTTTATTTTTAAAAAGTTAAAATAACATGAATGGGTTCTTTCTATAAAATACTTTAATTGGATATGTTTCTGCTTTTCATGGAATTAGTCTAGACTGAAAAACTGGCATCATTCACGAGCCAAATGACTGGAAGCTATTGTTAGTTTACTTACAGTTTCCGAAAAATAAGTCAAGTTTGGGGGTTTAAAAACTGTCTAATTCTTGAAAGGTCACAATATATGAACTTATATCCTAGAAATAGTTTAACAAGTCCTTGCACAGAATTGTGAGTATCTAATGTCCTAGACAATCAAAAAAAAGAATGTCACATGGGTCATTGACCAATTTAAGTTCAGTGATTGTCCTGACTGGTTGACTGCTGACAATCGGCCCCATGTATTTAAAAACCCTGGAGAAAATTTAGAGAAAACTTTATTTTATGTGTCCTTTTTCTTGTTCTATTTCCTTCCTCCACGTTCAAACAGTTAATGTCCCCTATGCTCATCAATCCAATTTCTTCAAAAACACAATTTTACAATAAAGTAAGAAGGTCTGGATACGCTTAGGTGACACAGAAATCACATTAGAGAATTGCTGCAGTTTGAGCACTTCGGGTACTATATTTTTTACTGACTTGTCTTCACCACCGAATGTATATTCATATACATTCATACATTACCTCTTTTGTAAATTTTAAAAACGCAGGATTCAGTGTGAGCCACATTCGGCGATCAAAATTTGTGAAATGGCCATCTGTTCAGTAGCGAAAAGAGGTATAATAGCATTAGCATAGATTTTATAAGTTGGTGTCTCAAATAATACATTTTAAACACACACTTCTTGTACTGTTGTGTTAAACCAAACGACTATTTGTTGCAAAGCCAGTCACACTTAACCTTTTAACAGTTTCCAGTTTATTCCTTAGTGATAAAAGTCCATCCTTAAAGAATCCTTCAAGCTGAAACTATGTGACCTCTGTGGATTGAACAGAGTATTATCATTGACACCAGAGAAAGGGTCATGCCTAGCATGACATCGTTGATGAAACTCTGTACGCGGATTCTGGTTGCAAATTTTCCAAAACCAATTACAGCATCCTATAAAAACCTTCATTTCAATAAAACGGAAGTACAGCACCCTGTACGTGGGGCCAGTGGTTCGGGTGCTGGGCACATGATCAGGAGGTTGTGTGTTCGAATCCCAGTTAGACCCCCACTGTGCTAAGACCCCTGGGCAAGGTCTTAACCACAAGTGTGCCTCTATTCACCCAGCAGTATAAATGGGTACCAGTAAAAAATATACTGGGGAGGTAACCTGCAATGGACTAGCGTCCCATCCAGGAGGAGTTGTACTGTACTCCTGGTTGCTTCATGCTATGGAAACCGGGAATAAGCACCAGCCTGACGAGCCACTATGCTCGGGTATAAAAAAAACGCCCAACGGACTTTACCCCTTTTACAGCACCCTGTACAGTTATATAAAGTTGATGTTTCTTATTACTGGAAAAAAATTTAATCATGAAAATTTACTTCAGCCTATCAGACACTGCTGCTTTTTTATTTTAATATTTGTCGCAATATATACAGTACTCCTCTTCCACATTTTTTTTTTTGGCACTCAATTCAATATCCCAATCCTGTTTGCCAAAATAGTAGTACATTAAAAAAAAATAAAATAGAAGCCCCTCCTTTTGAGACAAGGAAATTTAGCAAACTTCTTATGGCTGTCATATTTGATCAGAAGATGAATGCTTTCCCAATGCCTTCTTGGGGCCTGTCCTGGCAGGGGACACTAATTCTGGCTGACATAGCAAACAGTGGGAATCCTGGAAAGCCTGCTTCATAGACAAGCCTGCCACTTGCATTTCCATGCCCCAAACCTTCAATACATTGTTTACGTTTTAGTGAACTTTAAATTATAATTGCTTGTGCATTTATTTTGGATATGTACTGGATTAGAACTGAGACAGTGTGTCCTATGCTATTTTTATCGCTTGTTTGTAAATAGTTTTCCCTTGGAATTGTCAAGAGTTTAACTGAATTTTTTGGTGTGCAGTCTAGTTGAGCTGCTTACACAGAGTTTTTGTTGAAGAGGCAGAAGTGTTTGGGATGAAGGTTAAAATATGCAAGTACACTCATGCTGAGCACCCTTTTATTTTAGGTAGCTGAAGCGACTTCTGTATGCATGGCCCAGGGGCCTTCTTGCCTCACAACTTATTCGCCTGTAGGCTGAAGGATCATGGGTAACCTCATAAGTAGGCCCAGCTGTCTGGGTCAGAAGTCCAAGCAAGTGAGGACAAATGAAGCCTTTCTTAAAGAATGCTACCAGCGGCAGAGGGAATGGCCTGTCCCAGAGCCTCCGAAAGAGGAGGAGAAAATCGATGATTTGGACCAAATCCCTCCACAGGTCCCCACTCCAGACAAAAACAGAAGTTCACCTGCCCCTACTGTCACAACCACCAGCACGTTGGATAACGCATGGAGGAGCACACCTTCCCCTGCCAAAACACTATACAATGGGTCTTTGCCAAGGAGGACCAATATTCCTGAGTTCAGGAGATCACCTCTGGGACAATGTGGACCAGCAGAGTCAAGAGGCACTCTACAGAGAAGGGACTCTGGAAGCCCATGGTCATGGAAAACCCTGGGCAACCGAGAAGTCACTGAAGTCACTGAAGTTACAGAAACTATCGTGACAGAAATTGTGGAGGTGACAGAATATCCACCAGGACAGAAAGGCGGAGATCCTGTTATTACCAGGACGGTTAGGGTCCTCACAGGAGCGGCTGAAGAATTAGCAGAGGTTGTTCCGATTTTTTGGTTTGTTTGTTTGTTTATTTATTTATATTTTTGTCAGCTTTCTATGTATAACATTCTTTTCGTGTGATGTATGGGACTAAGTTAAAGGATTTTGTGACAAATTATGTTAATGCAGTGCCACATTGCTCCGATGTTTAGGTATTCTTTATTCTTTCAGTTTATGTTCTTTCATTTATTTTAAAATAGAAAAATAAATTATTTATGGCTGATGATATTATTACAACAGGATTGAGAACAATATCCAAGAACACGGATTACATCAACAGTTCAACTGGAGGGTTAATTCACTCCACAGTGACGAAAACTAAAAAGGTTTCATTAGCTAATATATTTGTAAATCAAACATTTATAATTCAAATAGCAAATAAGGAACATGCATGTGTTTTTGCTCATCACTGCAAAGTCACGAAAAGTCCAGGAATTAGGTCTGGATACATGGAAGTTGCTGTTGATACTTTTACCACATTATTTATCCACTGGAGGATCAGCAGCTGAATGACATCTAATGCATATGTTTGTGAATGCTTGATGTGTTGGAATATGATATTTTCTTTATTCCAGAGTACCCGGAGTACTTTGGCTCTGACAGATGGATTTGGGGATCCGGAAACGTTTATGCAAAATCTGCAGGCATTATTAACATGGGTTTGTGAGATTGAAGAGCTTGTGGCAAATCAAAAACCTCCCTCATATGAATTTAAAGTAGTGAAGGCTCAGCTTCAAGAACAGAAGGTATGCCTACAGACAAATAAACCTATAATAAAGTATTGTTTGTTATTAGTCCACAGTTCTACTTAAACAGCTGTGAATTTAAATGTGATTTTAACCTTAAAAGCATTTTTTTTTTACTGTGAAACTTCACTTCTCCTGAGAATTTCTTGATCACCATGAAATCCTGAATGCTTTTGTGTGCACTTCAGGGAAACTTTTCACTTCTTAGCCTGAAATAGTTGTCTTTTGTTGGTGTACTGAGTAAGGTGAAACATGCCTGGATAACCACAATGAAGCCCTGATACATGAGACACAGTCTTTCACTAAGACTGAACAAGGCACATTTTAACTGATAGAAATCTCTTTGTTTGCAGATTGCATCCTTTCCATGCTACATATTCTCTCAAATATAAGCTGCTTACTTTTAAATGCAAACAAATTATATTTTAATGTGCAAGAATACAAAACAAAAGTATGCTGAGGTTGGAACTACCAGGCAGAAGGCCTAGAGGAAGACCAAAGAAGAGATTTATGGATGTGGCGAAGGAAGACCTGAAGGTCGTTGGAGTAAGAGAAGAAGATGCAGAGGACAGGGTGAGATGGAGGCGGATGATTTGCTGTGGCGACCCCTGAAGGGAACAGCTGAAAGGAAAAGAAGAAGATGTATAGAGACAATGAGTACATCAGAGGGACAGCCCATGTAAGATGTTTTGGAGACAAAGTCAGAGAGGCTAGATTGAGATGGTTTGGACATGTACAGAGGAGGGATAGTGAATATATTGGTAGTAGGATGCTAAAGTTGCAACTACCAGACAGAAGACCTAGAGGAAGACCAAAGAGAAGATTCATGAATTTGATGAAGGAGGACATGAAGGGAGTTGGTGTACGAGAAGAACATGCAAAGGATAGGGTAAGATGGAGGCAGATGATTCACTGTGGCGACCCCTGAAGGGAAGAGCCGAAAAGAAAAGAAGATACGTACTGGTCCTTCTCAAAAAATTAGCATATTGTGATAAAGTTCATTTTTTTTCTGTACTGTACTGATAAAAATTAGACTTTCATATATTTTAGATTCATTGCACACCAACTGAAATATTTCAGGTCTTTTATTGTTTTAAGACTGATGATTTTGGTATACAGCTCATGAAAACCCAAAATCCCGATCTCAAAAAATTAGCATATTTCAGGTCGGGAATCCTTTTGCAGAAATGACTGCTTCAATGCGGCGTGGCATGGAGGCAATCAGCCTGTTGCACTGCTGAGGTGTTATGGAGGCCCAGGATGCTTCGATAGCGGCCTTAAGCTCATCCACAGTGTTGGGTCTGGTGTCTCCCAACTTTCTCTTCACAATATCCCACAGATTCTCTATGGGCTTCAGGTCAGGAGAGTTGGCAGGCCAATTGAGCACAGTAATACCATGGTCAGTAAACCATTTAGCAGTGGTTTTGGCACTGTGAGCAGGTGCCAGGTCGTGCAGAAAAATGAAATCTTCATCTCCATAAAGCTTTTCAGCAGATGGAAGCATGAAGTGCTCCAAAATCTCCTGATAGCGAGCTGCATTGACCCTGCCCTTGATAAAAACACACTGGACCAACACCAGCAGCTGACATGGCACCCCAGACCATCACTGACTGTGGCTACTTGACACTGGACTTCAGGCATTTTGGCATTTCCTTCTCCCCAGTCTTCCTCCAGACTCTGGCACCTTGATTTCTGAATGACATGCAAAATTTGCTTTCATCCGAAAAAAGTACTTTGGACCACTGAGCAACAGTCCAGTGCATCTCTGTAGCCCAGGTCAGGCGCTTCTGCTGCTGTTTCTGGTTCAAAAGTGGCTCGTGCACGGTGGCTCTGGATGTTTCTACTCCAGACTCAGTCCACTGCTTCCACAGGTCCCCCAAGGTCTGGAATCGGCCCTTCTCCACAATCTTCCTCAGGGTCCGGTCACCTCTTCTGGTTGTGCAGCGTTTTCTGCCACACTTTTTCCTTCCCACAGGTGTCCCACTGAGGTGGCTTGATACAGCACTCTGGGAACAGCCTATTCGCTCAGAGATTTCTTTCTGTGTCTTACGCTCTTGCTTGAGGGTGTCAATGATGGCCTTCTGGACAGCAGTCAGGTCGGCAG
>CM045728.1:28662349-29017349 GCA_024760905.1 Plotosus lineatus | reverse complement strand
CATACAAAGATATTTCACATAATGTATGTTTCCAAATTTGAGGCAGGTGGCATAGCGGTTAGCACATCCACCTCACAGCAAGAAAGGTCTAGGTTTGAGTCTTAGGTTACTTGCTTACATGGGTTTCCTCCAGGTACTCCAGTATCCTCCCACAGTCCAAACACATGTACAGTAGGCTAATTAGTTGTTTTAAATTGCCTCTAGTCGTGAGAGTGAGCATGAATGATTGTGTATATTGCCCTGCAATGGTCTGGTCAGCTGTTCAAGATGTACTTTGCGTTCTTTCAGTGCCATTCCAGTGCGGCCCTAGTAAGATTAAGCAGTTTGGCAAGTGAGTAACAGAATTTGTGGCAACAGGTTTGAGAACACCCACATTTGGGAGTCATAGTTGGATGTCCACTTATCTTTGGCCATATATTGGATTAGGGAAAATTCTTGACTTTGTTTTGGTATCGTATGTTTTAGTAACTGAGCAGTGCTGACCTGGAGTAGCGTGTTGGATTGCTGATCCCAAGGTTGGGGGTTCATGCCCCACTGTCAGTGGGATGTCACTGTTGTCCCCCAATGCAGCTAACTGGGTTATGAAAGACCGGACATGTCTCTCACTGTCTATGGTTAGAATCATGTATAAGAACCATTGCTGACTTTTGTCAAGAGCAGGCTGCATTTCTGTCCTGCGACAGTCTGGAGAGCTGCCCAGGGTCTACTGACTGAATGAATGAATGAATGAATGAATGAAGTTTAGCGGCACTTTCAACACATATAGTGTTTTATATTGTGCCAAACATGGTTATTTTATATTAAGTACAATGACTAAGAGTTCAATTTCAAATTGCAAACGATTAATGAAGCTAAGGTAAACCAAATCATTTTTTTCGAACAATCAATTTTCACGTAAAACACAATCGAAAGATAGAAAGGTAATATTAATAAAAAATGAATCTGGCTAAGGATGTAAATTCCTATACATTTTCAAGCAACAGTAAAAGTTTGTTGTTATTTCGGCGGAATTGCAGCACTCTAGCAATAGAATTCATACAACTATACCACAAATTCAAAATTTATAAAACATTTCACTATCTTTTAAAAACTGCAGGATTACTGAAGCATTAAATTTAGTAAAAAGATCATACAAGTTGTTAACGTTAAAATGCTGGAACCTAGTCTCAGCAAAATCTGTGCAATCTATTAAAATGTGCTTGACAGTGAGGGGGACTGAATAAGTGTCACACACAGGCGCAGGCTCCCCTTTCAATAAATAGCTGTGTGTAATGTAGGTGTGGCCAATACGAGTTCTGGCCAACACTACTTCTTCTCTTCTACTAGTTCTACTTGAATAGGGATATAAACATTTTACACTGGGCTTTATGAGATGAAGTTTATTGTTAGTCTCTTCATCCCACTGGCTCTGCCAGTGACTAAAAACAAAATTATTTAGACGACACTTTAAGTCAGTATAGGGGACCTTGTTCTCAGAAACATGATGATTAAAAGCTTCCTTCGCTAGTTTATCGGCCTTTTCATTACCTTTGATGCCAACATGACTGGGGCACCAAGCAAACACTATATTTTTTCCACTCTCAATGAGATCATGGCACCTTTGTAAAATCCTTAAAAGTGTAGGGTTATCAAAATCATTACCCTGTAAGGCAGTTAAGCTAGACAAAGAATCTGAGAACATAATAAAATCTTTTCCATCATAAGTCGGACCTGGACATTCAAACCATTGGTGACTGTAGCGGCTGCTACTCTGTTGTTATCCTTAGAGCCATCTGTATAAAAAGCCCTAAAATCCCTATACAGATCTCTCAATTGACCAAACATCATCTGGAACACTAAAGGATCCAAATAATTTTTAGGAAACTCAGATAATGACAGATTTACATGTGGTCTCTTTTATTTCCAAGGTGGGATATCAGGTATATCATATGGTTCTATATTCTTGAGATCTGGACACACAGCTTTAAGTAAATCTTTAATTCTCAAAGCAAATGGACGAGCTCAGGGTGTACTCTGTCCACGCCTGGAGTCAGCTGAGATGGGTGCCAGCCTCCATATGACTCTAATTAGGATCAAGAGATTGAGAAAATCAATAAATAAATGGATATTTTAGTAAATAATGAAAACAAATAATTGCTCTTTGAAATGTACAATTCATTAAACTAAACCTGTTTACTCTGTAGCCATCCAGGAGCGGGTGAGCAGCCTGACCAACCAGTGGAAAGAGACACAAAGGCAGTGTCAGGAGAGGGAGAAGTGGCTTGTTCACCTTTTGGATTTGGCTACAAGGTTCTGGAATGATATAAGCAGCATGACAATTGGGCTGACTGATGCCCAACAAACTCTGCTGGACCTAAACTCGAGCAGAACAGATGCCGAAACAATTCAACAGAGCCTGATCATTATGCAGGTACTATACTGAAGTTCATACATGCAATTATAATCCATTAGGACTTTAACTTGTTTCAAAAATACAGTATTAATTTGAAATCCTTCTGATCAGCCTAAAAAGTAGAAATAATTTTTGTTTGAAAATGTAAAAAAAAGAGTCTTAGTACCTTAATGAAGCTAGTTCAGTTGTGTTGGGTCAAAAGACCTCTATGAAAAAGCTAAAAACGAGACACAGTTTCTCTTGCCCGGATGCAGGTCACCGGGGTCCCCACCTGGAGCCAGGCCTAGGGGCAGGGCTTTAAGACAAGCGCCTGGCGGTCGGTCTTCTGCCCATGGAGCCTGGCCTTGCCCAGCCCAAAAAGAAAACATGGGTCTGCCCTTCCATGGACCCACCACCTGTGGGAGGAGCTATAGGGGTCGGGTGCACTGTGAGTTGGGTGGCAGCTGAAGGCATGAGTTGTGTTGGATCGATCCTTGGCTACTGGCCCTGACTCTTGGGACATGGAATGTCACCTCTCTGGTGGAGAAGGAGCCTGACCTGGTGCGTGAGGTGGAGAGATATCGACTAGATATAGTCGAATTCACCTCAACACATAGCATGGGCTCTGGAACCATCAATCTCAAGAGGGATTGGACCTCATTCTATTCTGGAGTTGCTCATGGGGATAAGCGGCGAGCCGGCGTGGGCATCCTTGTTGCCCCCCCCCCATCTTGGTGCTCACACGTTGGGATTCTCCCTGGCTGATGAAAGAGTAGCTTCCCTCTGCCTTCACGTGGGTGGGGGGGGAGGCAGAGCCTAGCTGTTGTTTGTGCTTATGCACCAAATGACAATTCAGAGTAATACACCCTTCTTGCAGTCTTTAGGGGGTGTTTTGGAAAACACTCCACCAGGACATTCACTTGTTGTCCTGGGAGACTTCAATGCTCATGTGGGCAATGATAGGGTGACCTGAAATGGTGTGATCAGTAGGTACGACCTCCCCAGTGTGAACCCGAATGGTGTTTCGTTGTTGGACTTCTGTGGCTCATCACAGTTTGTCCATCATGAACACCATGTTTGAACATACGGGTGCCCATAAGTGCACTTGGCACCAGGACACTCTAGGCGGCAGTTGATGATCGACTTTGTAGTTGTGTCACCAGATTTAGGGCCGCATGTTCTGGAACCTTGGGTGAATAGGGCAGCTGAGCTGTAAGCTGATCACCACCTGGTGGTGAGCTGGCTCAGATGATGGGGGAGGCCGCCCTCCAGACCTGGCAGGCCCAAGCATGTAGATAAAGTCTCCTGGGAACTTTTGGCAGAGTCTCCTGTCAGAGGGGCCTTTAACTCCCACCTCTGACAGAGCTACAACCACATTCTGAAGGAGGCAGTTGACATGGAATTAGAATGGGACAAGTTTCATGCCTCCATTGTTGAGGCGGCAGCCCATAGCTGTGGCCGGAAGGTCATCAGTGCCTGTCATGGTGGTAACCCCCGAACCTCGTGGTGTACATCTATGATGAAGGGAGCTGTCCAGCTGACAAAGGATGCCTATCGGGTCTTATTGTCCTGTGGGACTCCCGAGGCAGCAGACAGGTACCGTCAAACAAAACGTGCTGCAGCCTGAGCTGTTGCCAATGCAAAATCTCAGGCATGGAAGGAGTTTGGTGAAGGTGTGGACAGTGATTATTGATTGGTCTTAAAAAGGTTCTGGACCGCCATCTAATGCCTCAGGAGGGGGAAGAAGTTTTCCACAAATACTGTTTACAGTGGAAGTGGGGAGCTGCTCACCTCGACTGGGAATGTTGTCAGAAGGTGGAAGGAATACTTCGAATATCTCCTAAATCCCACCAACACGTCCTCCATAGAGGAGAAAGACTCTGGGACTTTAGGTGGGGTCCACACATCACTGGAGCTGAGGTCACTGAGGAAGTCAAAAAGGTGGGCGGGCTCCGGGGGTGGATGAGATCCGCTCTGAATATTTCAGGGCTCTGAATGGTTTAGGACTGCCTTGGTTGACACATTTCTGCAACATCGCGTGGACATCAGGGGCCATACCTCTGAAGGTAGTCCCCCTTTTTAAAATGTTTCAATTATTGTGGAATCACACTCCTTAGCCTACCCAGGAAAGTCTATGCAGGGGTACTGGAGAGGAGAATCCAACCAATAATCAAACCTTGGATTCAGGAGGAAACATGTGGTTTTCGTCTTGGCTGCAGCACTCTCTACCAATTCTATACACTCTACAGGATCCTAGAGGGGCATAGGAGTTTGCCCAATCTGTTTTGTGGATTTGGAAAAGGCTTTCGACTGTGTTCCTCGGGTTATCTCGTGGGGCGTGCTCCAGGAATACAGCGTTCCAGACCCGTTGCTACGGGACATTCAGTCGCTATATCACTGGAGCCAGAGATTGGTCCAAATTGGGAACAACAGGTCAAATTTGTTTTTGGTGAAGATTGGAGTCTGCCAAGGCTGTCTTTTGTCACCAATTCTCATTCATCCATTCATTCATTCATCGTCTTCCGCTTCTTGCGGGGTCGGGTCACAGGGGCAGCAACCTAAGCAAAGAGGCCCAGACATCCCTCTACCCAGCCACTTCCTCCAGCTCTTCCGGGGGGACACTGAGGCTTTCCCAGACAAGTCGAGAGACATAGTCCCTCCAGCATGTTTTGGGTTGACCCTGTGGTCTCTTCCAGGTTGGACATGCCCGAAACACCACACCAGGGAGGCATTCGGGAGGCATACTAACCAGATGCCCGAGCCACCTCAACTGGCCCCTCTCAATTCTGTCACCAATTCTGTGCATAATATTTATGGACAGAATTTCTCGGCACATTAAGGGGCTCTGGTGTGGTGGCCATCGGCTCTGTTCTCTGCTTTTTGTGGATGACATTGTCCTTTTGGCTTCATGAATTCAGGACCTCCAGGTGTAATAGGAGATATTTGCAGTCGAGTGCGAAGCGGCTAGGATGAGAATCAGCACTTCTGAGGCCGAGGTCATGGTTCTCATTTTTAAAAGGGTGCAATGCACCCTCCGGGTCAGGAATGAAGTCCTGCCCCAAGTGGAAGAGTTCAAGTACCTCAGGGTCTTGTTCCACGAGTGAGAGAAGGATGAAGCGGGAAATCAACAGATGGATCGCTGCAGCCTCTGCTGTAAAGTGGAGTCTGTACCAGTCTGTTGTGGTGAAGATGGAGATGAGCCACAAGTCAAAGCTCTCAAAAGTCAATCTACGTTCCAACCCTCACCTGAAACGAGCTTCCTTCGCAGGGTAGCAGGGCACTCCCTTAAAGCTAGGATGAGAAACTCAGCCATCCGGGGAGAAATCAGAGTAGAGGTGTCTCAGATATCTGGTTAGAATGCCTCGGAATGCTTCCCTGGTGTGGTGTTTCGGCCAGGTACAATTGGGAAGAGATCCCGGGGTCAACCCAGAACATGCTGGAGGGATTATGTCTCTTGGCTGGTCTGGGAACACCTCGGTGTATCCTCGGAAGAGCTGATGGAGGTGGCTACAGAGAGGGACATCTGGACCTCATTGCTTAGGCTGCTGACCCCGCGACCCAATCCCTGATTAAGTTGAAGATGATGATGATGGTGTTGGGTCACTTTCTATTCCTCTTTTGTGCTTCATTCTTAGACATTGAGAGAGGACATTGATGGACTACAAGGAGAACTAGACACACTTGGGGTTTGGGGAATGGAGCTAATGTCTGCATGTGGAGACACAGAGAAGCCAGAAGTAACAAAAAGCTTAGATGAGGTCTGTATGACATGTAGAAACTTTAGACACCAATTACTACCAGACTCATGAGAGATGGGCAGTGCTAACTTCTGGTTTGTTTGTGGTTGGGTGTTTGTGTGTGTGTGTGTGCTCTACCAATTTTTCAGCTCTACTGCACGTGGAACAATTTAAATAAGATCTGGACCGAGTGTCACAATAAGTTAGAAGAATCTCTACAGCTGGCATTAAATTATCAGGACACACTGCAGGTATGTGCTTAATAAAACATATAAAGGTAATATTCTAAATAGATCATTATATTCAATTTTGGTTGAAAGTTGTTGGTTTTTTTAAATGAATTATTTATTTTGCACATTGTTCAGGCTAGTTTGTCCACTCATATAACATGTACAGTATCTTCTGGAGATTTATATTTGCATTATATGAGATTTGCAAGCTGTTGTAATCATATATTTATATATATATATATATATATATATATATATATATATATATGTATATGTATATGTATATATATATATATATATATATATATATATATATATATATATATATAAATAAATAGTTATTCATAATTATTGGCACCCTTGGTTAAGATGTGTTAAAAGCCTTAAACTAAATTATATGTTTATTACAGAATCATACTATCCCACTGAAAATTGTAGCAAAATATAAGCTTCAACTCAAGTGAATTTTAAGGGGAAAAAAATCCCTGACTAATAAATAATTATTTTTCATAAAATAACCTGTTTTTTCATAAAATAACCCTAATTATTCTGGGGTAAGAAATGTAATTGAAGTATTTCTGCCATTTCCACAGTAGTTTACAAAGTTGAACAGAATATCTAGGAACATTTAATTAGTAATTCACCACTTCCTGTTTCCCTGGGGTATAAATATGATATAACACATAGGCCATTTCTCTGATCCACTGTTCAACATGGGAAAAGCAAAGAAAGACACCATTAGAGTAAGGCAGACATGTGTCAATCTTCACATGTCAGGTAATGGCTACAAGAAAATAGCCCCTCACCTGTACCTGTACATAGCTGCTGTCAGAGGAATTGTTACGAGGTTTAATACAACTGGATCAGTCATAAACAAGCTTGGACGAGAACTTGAGGTTATCTTGCCACCACACACAGCGAACTGAACATTATAAGAAATGAAATGTTCTCTAAAAGCTTACTGTTAAAAAATTGCAAAAATGGTATCATCTTGGGGTCACAAAGTCTCCAAAACAATCATCAGGCGCCATCTACATCCCAACAAGCTGTTTGGATGTCATGCATGGAAAAAAAACTTTTCTCACTCACAACCAAAGTGGCAAACGTCTGGAATTTACTAAGTGGTACTGGGACTTCATCTGAGACAGGATGCTTTGGACAGATAAGACCAAGATAGAGCTTTTTGAAAACAAACACTCTAAATGGGTCTGGCGAAACAAACGATGAGTTTGCAGAAAAGCACCTCATGCTCACTGTGAAGTATGGGGTAGGATAGGTGATGCCCTGGGCCTGTTTCTCTTTTAGAGGCAATAGGTACCTTGTTAGGGTGCATGGATGGCATCATGAACGATTTTAAATACCCAGACATTTTAAATCAAAATCTGGTGGCCTCTGCCTGACAACTAAAGATGGGTTGTCACTGGGTCTTTCAGAAAAAAATTGCCCCAAAACATGGGGCCAACTCCACACAGAAATGGTTCACCAGACATAGAATCAAGCTCCTCTCATGGCCATCTCAGTCCCCAGACCTCAACCCTATTGAAAACCTGTGGAGTGAGCTGAAGAGGAGGATGAGGAGGAGAAGACCCAGGTTGCTGAATGGTTTAGAGCAGGGGTCGGGACCCTATGGCTTGCGAGCCAGACGTGGCTCTTTTGATGAGTGCATCTGGCTCTCAGATAAATCATGTGGCCATTCTTAACAGAACAACTAATACATAATTTCTCTGTTCTTTAAATAAAAATACAGGAAAATAGCTATCAAATAAAACAAAAACATAAATAAATCTCAAAAGCATTTCAATCTATGGCATTTCAATCTATATCTATGAATCTATTTTCAATGCCATTTGTCTCTGTGGCGCGCAGTGGGGAGCCAATTATTTCTATACTCCAGTATGTGGGCGGGGTTGAGACCGTGAAACTAATTTTATTGGATTATATGCAACAGCCTGCCCAAGTTGTTTTTGGGTAAAGAGGTAAATTTCCCTCGTTTTGATCAGTTCATGTGCTAGAAGCCAAGCAGAGCTGGCAAGCAAAACACACATGGACAGAATGAAAAAAACTTCAACCTGCAGACTAGCTGATTGCCAAAACTTGGGACGCGCTTCCTGTCACATAAACATTGCAGTGTGAGTCCTGTCGTATTGACCATGTTTCGCTCCACATGCGCACGCGAGCAGTCCTTCTCACACCTGAAAAGCATCAAGACCAACCTGCAGTCACGTGTAATAGATGGAAGCCTAAACGCCTGTATGAAGCTGAACCTCAGCACGTATCAACCAGACTATAAAGCCAACAGCAAAACCATGCAGCACCAGAAGTCGCATTAATAGTAAGAAGTCCTTTTCTTATTAATAAATAACTTCGTTATAACAATGTTATTTAAAAGAAATTCAGAGTCTTATTATACTCTAAAATTGTTGGTCTCAGTATTAAAAAAATATAATAGGCTCTCAGAAGATTAGATTTTAAATTGGGTTTTTTTTGGCTCTCTTAGTCAAAAAGGTTCCCGACCTTTGGTTTAAAGAGATGGTGCAAAGAGGAATGGTCCAAGGTCCCTCTTTGTGTATTCTCGGATCTTGTGAAACATTGTAGGAAAAGATTAGGTGCTGTTTTGTTGGTTAAAAGGGGGTTGTACAAAGTATTAGCATCATGAGTGCTATCAATTGTGGTATGATTTCATGTAAAAGAATTATTTCTGAATGTGGGTCGTCCCCCCCCCACACACACACAGAATAAATGCACTTGAATTCAAGGTGGTATTTTCCTCTTTTTTTTTCTTGTGGTCCTATATTATTTGTGTGATGTAGTGGTTAGGATGCTGCATTCATGATTGGGAGGTTGTGTGTTCAAATCCCAGTTAGACCCCCACTGTGCTAAGACCCCTGGGCAAGGCCTTAACCACAAGTGTGCCTCTGGTCACCCAGCAGTATAAATGGGTGTATAAATAAAAAAATTAAAAATACCGGGAAGGTACTATCGTCCCATCCAGAAGGAGTTTTACTCTTAGTCACTTCACACTCATATTCTTTTCCTTTCGGCTTTTTTCCCTTTCTCAGGCGTCGCCACAGCGACTCATCTGATTCGCACATTTGATTTGGCATAGGTTTTTTACATCGGATGCCCTTCCTGTCACAACCCTTTAGCAAGGGACAGAAACACGCTGACTGCTTTGCAGCTACTCTTTACGAAAGTCAGCAATGGTTCTTTTACATGCCTCTCACCATAGACAGTGAGAGACATGGCCCGCCTTTGATAACCCAGTTAGCTGCACTGGAGGGACAATGACAACCCTATGGGGACTCGACCCCCAACCTTAGGATCAGCGATCCTCCGCCCTATCCACTAGACCACCACTGTCCACTACAGTTCTCAAATAGTGCCCGGGGGGGGGGGGGGGGGGATGCCGGGGGGGGGGGGGTAGTTTGTTTTGTCGTATTAGAATAAAGTGTAATTGTACATCCACTACAGCAGTTGGCAGTGGATTCCTCAGTGTCAGAGTGTGCCCAGAAGTAAAATAAGAAGTGATGTTAATAAACCCACCATGTAAATTTTTAACAGGGACAGAAAGAGAGGCGGAGAGAGAAGAAGAAAGTGAGAGAAACGAAAGTCTCCCGAAAGTTAAGTTGAGGAGGTATGAGGAAGCGGATGTAGCACTCGGCTTCACTGTGCTGCGGTGAGAAACGAGGAAAGACCGCTGTGTTTACTGTGTCTGAAAACCTTGGCAGTGGACAGCATGAAGCCAAATAAATGCAGGTGTCACTTAAAGCCATCTCACGCTGATGAGCCTCGTGAGTGTTTTCACTGAAAACGTGCCGAATATTTCCAACAACCATCCCACTTTTTGAATGCTGCTCCTGCAAACCAGCGAGCTCTGTTAGCATCAGATAAGGTGGAGTACTAAACTGCTCAGTGCAGAAAACCCCATAGCAGAGCAGAGGAACTGATCCTACCTGCAGCACACACGGTCTCTGTCATGCTGGATGACATCACTGCTGTGAAAATAAGTGCAGGTCCCAGTTCAGCATTGAGCAGGAGCTGAGAGTTTGGTATCGTGCTTTAAACCCTGCTTCGAAAAGCTATGCACTGAAATAACGTGCTCATTGTACCATTAATATGGACTTAATCATTTTGACAATAAATAAATAAATAAATAAATAATAAAAATAATACAAATTGTTTTCTTCATTTTTGTTTTGTAGGTTAAAGTGTTTTATAGATTGTGCTCCTGAGTTAATATTGCTGATCAGTTTTAATTTATTATTTATTGATTTTATTTAATCTTATATTTCACTATCGAATGGTTCAAATTGTAGGTAAAAAATGTTTTTTAAAGACTAAAAAAATTGTTAATAAAGTTATTCTTTGTTGGAAGGTGATCTATATTTCCTCGGGGGGGTGTGACAGAAAATAGTTGAGAAGCACTGCACTACAGAAACTGGGAATAGGTACCAGCCTGATGAGCCACTAGGCTCGGGTGTAAAAAGCCCAACAGACTTTACCTTTTTTTAGCGATATTATTTAGAAAAAAAAACTGAATTTATTAGAAGCTTAAGAACACATCTTCACCAGGGGTGTCTATGTGTGTGTGTGTGTGTGTGTGTGTGTGTGTGTGTGTGTGTGTGTGTGTGAAACACACACACACACACACACACACACACACATACACACGCACACACACTTCAAATGTTGTGTACTATTTGTAGGGGCTATTTGAGTGGCTCAAATCAGCAGAGCTGAAATCCACTGAAGAGTTCTTAGTAGGATCTGATCTTGGATCTGTCAAAGAGCAGCTGTGTGGTCTGAAGGTGAGCCTTATTCCCCCTGGAGAGTGTATACCATGTTCAGTGCTACTAAAATTCCACAACATTCTTGAGTGTCTTTTCTTTTTACCTCTTAGCAAGACCCTGGTTGTTTTATCACTCCCTTCAGGAGTTCAAGCGGGAATTATACCAGAAAAAGATTGAGATCGAGAGTTTGAACCATCGTTTTGTGGGCCATCTCTCTCTGGGCTCTTTGCGTCCTGGCTCTGCTTCACCACTGAGTGATTTTCGTCAGCGCTGGGACATCCTGGAGTCAGAGACTGTCAACCGACAAGTACGACATGCATATATTTACCTATACTCCTTTGACACTGACTGAAATATTTAAGGAATTTTACAATAAAAATCAGTATGTTACAGTAGTTTATGGTGGCAGTCATATGCTGTATGTTTGACTGAGCAGCACCAACTGGAGTGTGCACTCCTGGGCCTGGGCCAATTCCAGAACAATTTTGATGAGCTGCATGCCTGGATCTCACACACTGCTGAACTGCTGCAGGCATCTCGGCCCATCAGCATTGACCTACAGACCTGTGAGATAGAGCTCGCCAAACACAAGGTATATGTATAGAATAATGGATTCTTTATTTCAAACTGGGGTCCAGCACATCCCAACAGGATGCATGAAGCATAGGCAAGAACCAAAAGGGTTCTTTTTTGGTGGGTAAAAACAACCCACATCCATGACAGATATTTTATTTATTACTGATTGTCCCGCTGAATTAAATAGACGAATACTCCAGTAACTCAATACATCAAAAACAACATGGCCATAAATAATGTTACTTGGTTCTAATGACCGTATTGTTCTGTGAGAGTAAACTGTAGGAAAGATAATCCCTATGACTGTAATAAATAAAATTGTACACTTAAAGACCACCTTTAACCTTGACTAAAGCATAAACAGTTTTTTAATTGGTCTGGTCGAGGCTTATCAACATTATATGGCACTAAAATGAAGTATGATGATGACATGAATATATTGATTATTACCGTATTTGACATGTTAAGTGCCCAGGGCGTTTTAAAAATTGCAGTGGGTGGGCGCTTGTTAAAATGTTACCAGAATAATGAAAGAGTGTTACTGGTATTTGTGTTATTTATTTTGTGATATCAACCAAACTACTTACATGAAAGCTGAAAATAAACAGAAAACAGCATAATTTTTAATAAAAGACACCTTACTTTTCCCTCCCTGTGCTGTTCCTTTGAACATTTTCTTGGAAGTAAAATTGAGCCAATCAACAGGAATGTCAACTTTAGCACATGGGACATTGAACCAATCAACACGAACATAAACAAAAGCACATGGCCAGGAATGCCTTTAAATTTATGAAGTTAGTGAGCAGTAGAATCGGGTGAAAAATCCTCGTCATCGCTTTCTGATAGGTCCATATCTGGCTCATCGCTCCATTCATTTAGAGCATCCCATAGTTTTGCTGTAGCAGTTTCTAATAGTTCATCGGTTGTTGGACATTTACCAAGAGAACACAGCAAAATATTTTCCTGTTTTTTTAAAGCATGACAGAACAATCAAATGTGTTGTTACTGATGAACACTACAGACATTCCCCAGTGGCAGGGGGTCTTGAAATACCATGTAAACTCACTTCATAGGGCAGTGAACGTCTCATTTTATGGTTACAGAATCTGATCGAATAAAATTGGTAAGTTTGATCTACAATTTTGCTCCCAGTACACATGGGCGGTTATTCCACGTAAGATCAAAAACATTGTTGGGGGGCGCTTTTTGGAGCAGGGCGTTTATTATGTCGAATATGTTATATATACATTATCCCATCACTGGACTTTTTCTTAAAATAGCGAAAGAGTGATTAAGAGATCATGAGGAATAATTTTCACACATGAACTTGCACAATAGAGTCCTGACCATAACTCTGTTGAATGTCTTTGGGATGTGTGGAGAATAATTTATGTAACGGTTAGATTTCTCTGTCATTGATTCAATATTTTGTTGAAAAAGGAACTGAACTCTTGGATGGAAATTACGGTAATGTTGTGATGTTGCTTAAGTTTGTCAAAATATTGCTTTGATGATTGTGTGTTATAATTATGGCTAAAGACAAGTCGACAAAATAAAAAAGTGCAGGACATCCATTGCCGAGCAGTACTGTACACACTTGAATGATGTTTATCTAATGTTTATAGAGTGGATCTGTGAAGAGTGGGTGAATGCAATGTATTTAACAGTTAAGTACTCAGACTAAGAACCCCTGCAATATGATAAATTGTGCAACAAGCACAAAATTAATTTTGACACATTTATTTAGTTTTCTGTCATCATAGATTTATACTGTACATGAAACCAGGTAAATACAACCCCTATTTTGTGTAAACAGGTGCTGCGCAATGATGTGATGTCACATGTTCATACCGTGGAGTCTCTGAATCAGGCAGGCAGAGCCCTGCTGGAGGGCACGGGAGGAGAGAGCCCTCAGGGTTTACAGCATCGCCTGGAGCAACTGAACGAGTGTTGGGAGTTTGTGCGCTCTGAGACTGAGCGCAGGCAATTGGAGCTGGAGAATTACCTCAGTCAGGTGGGTAGAGTGTCAAAAATATAGGCTGGGGTTGATACAAATGGTTACGGTATGAATGCACTTGACCGACAAATCTAATCTAATAAAGGAATGTAGAATGTACCGAAATTTAATGAATGAATAAATGAATCACACATATTTGTTCTGATTAGACCAAATAGAAATGAATGCAACTTACATAGAGCACATACACTTATAATCTGTTGAAGTAATGAAATGTCTGCAAGTTCAACGATGCACTACTTTTTACTTCAAGGTTCAAGATGTAACAATGGAAATCCAAGATCTTCTGCAGTGGCTGGAGTACACAGATCTGAAGCTGTCCTCCACTAAAACTGTATGGGGAATGCCAGACTCTGCCAGTGAGAGACTCAGTGCACATCTGGTAATGCTACAGACCACAGTTGTCACTTGGATTTGCAGAGTGTTCATGACTGTGTATTTTGAGAATTTTTAATGCAAATATGTGAGGCACTCTACCGAATGTAGGCGATTGTCGCAAGTGACGTATGTTGCTTGTGAGACAAAGCGCGGCTTATCTGGACTTCCGATCTTTCAAGTGAGCAAGTGCGCGTTGAATACTTGTTTAGTACTCAACCTTCACTTGCTTACTTGAAAGATCGGAAGTCCGGATAATCCGCGCTTTGACTCACAAGCACCATACGTCACTTGCAACAAGCGCTGACATTCGGTGGAGCACCTCACATATGGTTACTTTGGTTACTGTTCACAATTTAATGATAGGAATTTAAGAACCTATAAGAATTTTTTAAATATAAAACTGAGTTCTAAAGTTATGGGTGGCACGGCGGCATAGTGATTAGCACGTCCACCTCACAGCAAGAGGGTCCTGGGTTCAATTCCCAGCTCAGGCGTTTCAGTGTGGAGTTTGCATGTTCTCCTCGTGCTTGCTTGGGTTTCCTCCATGTACCCTGGTTTCCTCCCACAGTCCAAAAACATGCACAGTAGCTTGACTGGCTGTTCCAAATCACCGCTAGATGTGAGTGTGAGTACGAGTGGTTGTGTGAGTGTTGGTCCTGCAATGGCCTGATGAGCTGTCCAGCGTGTTCCGCGCCCTTGCCCAAAGTCGGCCAAGATGGGCACCAGCCTCCCCATTACCCTAATTAGGATTAAATGGTTCAGAAAATTAAAGAATGAATGAATGATGTCTAAAGTTGTTCTTGTCTGCGTTTGCAGGAGCTTTGCAATGAGATGGATTCTAAACTGCACGCGTACACAAACATCCGTACCGCTGTCCACAGGATGCTGGAGGGCAGCAACGTGGCCCATGGTTCCAGCACCGAACACAGTTTAAACATCCTGGAACAGAAGTGGAACACTGTCTATACAAAAATGCAAGACCGCAAGGTGATCAAACAGACCAAAAAATTATTAATTTGAACGCTTAAGGTGTCTGAAACTTGGTCTGTTCTAACGTCTGTTTCCCTTTCAGAGAGTAATATATATATATATATTTTTGCTTTTTGTCTCCAGGCTAAATTAACAGAAGGACTTGGTCTAGCAAAGGAGTTTAACAGCAATGTCCAAGATCTGCTGACTAAAATGGCAAAATGTGATGAGTTGATTGGTACCCTGCCTACTCCGAGTTTCATCCTTGACATTATCAGCACTCAGTTTCAGGAACACAAGGTTTTTTTTGTTTGTTTTTATCTAGTCCCAATCAAATGTTACTAATAAAATCTGACCATGCTTTAATGTACTTTGTGCTTATTATGTACTATTTTTTAACTTTGAGGGTATTTTCTTTTTTTATTATAATTTTTGTTGTTGTTGTTACAGATTCTGGTGAGTGAAGTTCAATCATACGGGGAGAAGAAGGCTTGTGTGGAGAATGCAGCCTCACGGCTGGTGGAACTTAGCAGGAAAGATGACTGTGATGTGGTACAGAATCTACTGATAACGGTGCAAGATCGCTACAGAAAGCTCCAACAGCACACCACAGAAAGGGGGAAGACACTGGAGGATGTTAAGAAACAAGTTAAACAGGTGAGTTAGCTCCTGTACAGAAGCCTGAGCCTGATTTCAAAATATAATTCAGCTACAGTTACAAAACCGCGATGATGGTTTCTTTTTTCTGATTAGTCAGATGTTTATTCCTTGGAAGATTCTCTGCCAATAGTATAAGCTGCAAACTAATCATAAGGTTTATACGCAAATCACTGTTGTAACACATTATCATTTTCATGTAATGTCTCACAAAGACTACTGTGGTGTAAGGGCCAATAATAATAATAGTAATAAACAGATTAAAAAACAAATTCTATTTAATATTTAACAAAGGAGAATTATTATCCCCTTATATGATGAAGGTTTTTTTGAGGACACTTTAACACGGACATTTCAAGTGTGAACATATTCAAAATACTTTTTGTTTGGGAATGGGACCTAAAGGTTGCTGGTTTGAATCCCAAACTTAAAAATAGTTTTTTCCTGTCATGACATCATAGTATGGAAAAAAGTATTGTAACCATATTTTATCTTTAAAACATTGTTACACAATTTTTAATTTAAATTTAGATAAATAATCAATATCAAGAAAAGGGTTATTTCTTATAAAACAAGGCTACTTATTCATCAATACCTTCTGTGTTTTGTTTTGGGGTTTTTTTTTGTTTTTTTGTCCTCATTGCAGTTCAGTGAGTCCTGGCAGCTGCTGATGGACTGGATGACCGAAGTGGAACAAACTCTGGACACACATAAGGAGATTGCTGTGTCACATGACGAGATTAAACTGCAGCTCACTGAGCAGAAGGTAACGTTATCTCAGAGGTAGAATTGTATAAATTAACACCACTGCTTAGTAACCTGATTATAATCACCACTAGAATACAGAACCCCATCAACTGTAATAGTACGTTATTTCAACATGAATGCAAAAATTCCATGTGGAATTATATTAAATATTTTATATACAATGACCCCTCTAAACTTCACACTTCAATTCATGAGGCTTCAGTGCACTGCGGGTTTTTATTTTAAATACTCATCGAATTAAAAAATAAGGAAATTAAGGAAGAATAGGGGGAAAAGTTACGGAAAATGCCACAAAACAAGGCCAATTATGCAAAAAAAAAAAAAAAAAAAAAAAAAACCCTAAATAAACAAAAACAAAAAAGAACCCAAAACCCCTCATCAAAAGTACTTACATTTTAATGTGAGGTGCACATCTGAGTGTGCGCACGCGCGTCTGTATGTACGTGTATTTGTATTTTATTTGCATCTTGTGCATTATTTTTGAATGTTTAATTCTTATGATAAGCATTTATAGTGTTGAATATATACTTATTGATATTATATACACATATACATGTTTGTATACGTCAGTCGGGGGGGGTGTTGATCCTACTTTGCGGAATTCGGCGGTGATGAGGGGAGGGGTCTCGGTCCCAATTAACCGCGGAAAGTGAGGGATCCCTGTATTTGTAAGATCAAACCTGCATAAACGAGGACTGTTTGGATCAAATGATATTATTTGTTCACAGGAATTCCATAAACTTTTTCGCTCAAAGAGACCAATGTATGAGGCCTGCTTGAAGAGTGGTCGCACCCTTTTAGGAAAGACTCACAGTCCTGTAGATTCCCAGCATCTTGAGAACATGGTGTCTGAGCTCAGAGACGCATGGGACACCATTAGTGGCAAGTCTATGGAGAGGTACATAGCAATATACATCAAAGTAGCTCAACACATGCATCGTAAATCTGTGCACATTATGATAAAGTTATTTTTGTCTTTTTTTTCCACAGGCAACATAAATTAGAGGAGGCGCTGCTGTTTTCTGGAAGGTTCAGCGATGCTCTCCAGGCACTAAATGACTGGTTGTATAGGGCAGAGCCACAAGTTGCCGAAGATGTGCCAGTTGGTGGCGAGAAGGATTTGGTTAATAGTTTAATTGACAAACACAAGGTACATTTTCACGTTAATTCATAATTTCTCACCTGCACAGATGCACCTTGTGCAAACTGGAGATTCAGAAGTTAACACTGTTACCTTACAATGGGAGAGGTCTGGGTTTCAATTTTATGGTCAAACAGGGCTTTTCTTTCTGAGGTTTCAATGTTCTTTCTATGCTTGTGTGGGTCTCTTCCAAGTCCTATAGTTTCCTCCCACAATCCAAAGGCATGCATATTAGGTCAACTGGCTACTCTAAATTACCCATCATTGTGAATGTGTTAGCCCTGCACTGTACTTGTAACCTCTTAAGGGTGTACCCTACCTGGCTGTAGCATGTCCCTTGACTCTGAGAGATAAGCAATATAGATGATGCATCGAAGGATGGATGAATAGTCCCATTTTACCATTTCTTAACTTTGGCTTGAATTTGTATTTAAGGTGTTCCAGAAAGAGCTGGGGAAGCGTGCTGGGTGTATTAGAACCCTAAAGCGTTCTGTTAGAGACCTGACTCGTGGAAGCACTGCTGATGCACACTGGCTGCAGGCGCAGATGGAGGAGCTAGAGGTTCGCTGGGATGCTGTGTGTAAACTCTCAGTGTCCAGACAGATCAGATTGGAGGCAGCACTACGCCAGGTACTACCCCTTACATCACTGACTGGAACTATGATGTGCACTATACAGTACATGCTTAAATTCCTTTATACTTTGTAAACCCCTACTTTCAACGTTTTACTGTGTAAAGCTGCTTCGTTGTGACAATTGTTAATTGTAAAAATAAAACTACAGCGATCCTTCACTTTCCATGGTTTATTGTGACCGAGATTTCCCAGCAAACGCCGTATTCCGCGAAGTACGTAGGATCAACCCCCGCCCCCACCTGACGTATACATACAAGTATATGTGAATATAATATGAATAAATACATATTCAATGCTATAAATGCTTAGAATTACAATTAAACATTCAAAAATAATGCATAACATGTAAATTAAATATAAATACGCACACATACACATGTGCGCGCACACAGATGCGCACCTCACATAAAAATTTAAGTAGTTTTGATGAGGGTGTTGGGTTCGGTTTTTGTTTTTGTTTTTGTTTGTTTGTTTTTTTTTTAGATAATTAGCCTTGTTTTGTGGCATTTTCCTTAACTTTCCCCCCCCTGTCTGTCTTCCTTTCGGCTTTTTCCCTTTTACTCGGAAGTCGCCACAGCGAATCATCTGATTCGCATGTTTGATTTGGCAGAGGTTTTTACGTCGGATGCCCTTCCTGTCACAACCCTTTTAGCAAGGGACAGAAACACGCTGACGACTTTGCAGCTACTCTTTACGAAAGTCAGCAATGGTTCTTTTACATGCCTCTCACCATAGACAGTGACAGACATGGCCCGCCTTTGATAACCCAGTTAGCTGCACTGGGGGGGCAGTGACAACCTTGTGGAGAGTGGGACTCGAACCCCCAAGCTTTGGATCAGCGATCCAGCGCCCTATACCACTAGACCACCACTGCCCCCCTTAACTTTCTCCCCTTATTCTTCCTTAATTTCCTTATTTTTTTAATTCTCTGAATATGTAAAAGAAAAAAAAAAGCACGATGTACTGAAGCCGCATGAATTGAAGTGTGAAATAGCGAGGGATCCCTGTATATTTAAAAGAAGCAGTCTTTGTCTGTAACTGCTCCTATTTTGTTTTCATATATCAGTGTTCATGTATTTTATCCTTATTAGACAGGACTTATTTTTGAACAAGTTTTTTTAACGGTTTCTTTTCATAGAGTGGAAATAATCTCAGTGAAAAGGCTTCCTGTTCATGTATTTTAAGTCAGCATGCTCTGAAAATGAAGTTGGTAGTGGGAGGAGGGACGGGACCAAAAAGAAAAAAAAAAGGAAAACATGTTTCTGTGGACTCAAGCCCTAACTCTTAAAAAAAAAAAAAAAAAAAAAAAAAAAAAAAAAGCTTTAAATTCTATCAAATACAGTACAGTATGTACTTCTATTCCGTTTGTTCTTTACCTTTTCAGTATTCTTTATAGTTTTCCCCTCCAAGTTGATGTTCGGCCAAATGCATTGCTGTTTTTTGTTTTTTTTGTTTTGTACTCACAGTACTAATATTCTTGTTTTTTTCATCGCCTATCACAATGTGTGATTTTTTTCATATGCAACGGGTGTGGCTATAATACATATTTAAAATCCTCTGATAAATGATTGTTCCTATGAATCCCTCACAGGCAGAGGGGTTTGACCGAATGGTTCATGCGTTCCTTGATAAACTTGCTGACATTGAGAGGGCATTGAAATATGGGGTACTACCTGAAGAAGAAGAGGCTCTCCTAACATTTCTCACACAGCACAAGGTATTAGGGTCCTGCGATGAAACATTCTGAAGATTAAAAATGCATTTCATGACAGCTAAGCATTACTTTCAAACCTTGAACAGGAATCAATGAGGTCTTTGAGTGATCATCAGGTGGCACTGGAATGTATACAAACATTAGGTGAAGAGATTCTGTCCTCCTGCCATCCTGACTCTGTTATTACGATCAAGTCTTGGATAAGTGTCACCAAGACCCGCTATGAGGAAGTGAGTGAATACAGAAATAGCCAAACAAACAGATTACTTGGAAACCTTTTAAGATTATTTTTATAATCTCCTTTCTCTCTCGTTCTCTCTCTCTCTCTCTCTCTCTCTCTCTCTCTCTCTCTCTCTCTCTCTGTGTGTGTGTGTGTGACTCAGGTACAGACATGGGCACAGCAGCAAGCTGACCGAATCCAGACAGTGATTTCTGGTTTGGCCGCTGAGAGAAAAGAGGCACAGCGCCTTCTGACTTGGATCTCCACTGCTGAAGAAACACTGAAGCTCAGAGACCAGGAGCCCTTAACTGAAGACCTGGAGCAGGCAGCAGAACTCATCGTCCAGCACACAGTACAATTGCTTGCTTTCTCAGCTTCAGTACAAACACTTCAGTTGCTATAATATAAATTTGGTGAATGCAATGCAATGTATCTATTTATAGGTTTTTATGGATGAGCTAAAGAGTAAAATAATAGAAGTAGAAAATGCTACAAAATCCTGCAAACACAAGTTAACTCCAAAGCGGTTTGTGTCTCCGAGCCACAAGATACCAACCAGTAAGTATTACCCAGAAATCTTAGTATTTTAAAACAGGAAAAAAAAAATGAATGTACTTTACTTTGGTTTTTCATACAATGTGTGTGTGTGTGTGTGTGTATACAGAAAGGAAAGGCACAACAAAGCCTCAGACCCCAGTCCCATTGCCCCTGGAGAGGCTGGAACCTCACACACCCCAGTTGTGTCAACTTGTCAACCAGTGGCAGAAACTCTGGGTTCAAGCCCACACCAGACAGACCAGACTTGAAGAGCACCAGCAAAGGCTCAAAGAGGTCAGCGGTGTCGATATTTTACTGATGTTATTATTATTGCATAATTGCATCAAATACTGTCTGAACTGGCTATTTGTTCTACTGGTCCATATATCTAATTCTCATAACTACAGACATTTTATTTTCTTTGAAGTGTTTAAATAATTTATATCTTGGTCAGGTCAGGTTTTGCCCTACTACTGGTAGCATGTAAGCCAGTACAACCTGTTGCATGGTCGAGTGGTCAGCGACTAAACTGGCTCCCCCACCAAGGTCCAAATTTGGTGAGTCTGGTGGCTAGCAACCCAGTAGGAATAAAAACAAGACCTATCAAAGGGCGGATGAAGTCTTTAGAGTCAACGGCCAGCTAGCTAGAGATGGTGTCTCAATAAAAACACCCTGCAGAAAGAACTTTGGGCGTCTACTGCTCTTCATATACAGCCATGACAAAGGCTGTTATGGCTGCCGCCTACGCCAGAATTCTGGCACGGCACCCAGATTGAGTGAAATAATTTATCACAGTTTCCGAATATACTGTAAAATGTATGTTGTAATGAAATAATAAGCTAAAGGTATAATAGTTTGTGAGGTGAAATTGATGTGTGAGATTGGATTTTTTTTTCTGATTTACAGTTGGAAGAGTTTGCAAACTTTGACTTCAACATCTGGCGCAAGAAGTACATGCAGTGGATAAGTCACCTCAAGTCTCGAATTTTAGATATATTCCGAAGCATTGATCGAGATCAAGATGGTCGAATTACCCAAAAGGAATTCATTGACAATGTTCTAGCCTCTAGTAAGCAGTATAAAGACTACTTCCTCCCAGTTCTGGTGACAACCCCTGAAACTCCCAGCATCCATTGGCTGATATATCCATGTCTCACTTTTTTTTTCCTATCTGTATCTGACACACATGTCTGTCTTCCTTTCGGCTTTTCCCTTTTTACTCGGGAGTCGCCACAGCGAATCATCTGATTCGCACGTTTGATTTGGCAGAGGGTTTTACGTCGGATGCCCTTCCTGTCAGAACCCTTTTTAGCAAGGGACAGAAACACGCTGAAGACTTTGCAGCTACTCTTTACAAAAGTCAGCAATGGTTCGTTTACATGAACCTCTCACCATAGACAGTGAGAGACATGGCCCGCCTTTGATAACCCAGTTAGCTGCACTGGGGGGTACAGTGACAACCTTGTGGAGAGTGGGACTCGAACCCCCAAGCTTTGGATCAGCGATCCAGCACCCTATACCAGTAGACCACCACTGCCCCTCAATCTATATCTGACACACATATGAGGCCAAAAGACCCCCAAAAAACCTATGGATTTAATTACAGGGTAGCTTTGTTAACAAAGTTACCCTAAAGTGACCCACAACCTGGGGGTTCAACTTCTGGCATGTCAATCAGGAGATGAGCTTAAACAAGGCTGTAACTTGAAGATGTAATTACCCTGATTATATGTAGCAATCATCTGTGGGGGGGGGGTTTTTCATAGTTTTAAAAATCTTACCCTGGATATAGAGGCTAAAGTTTCCCATAATAATTAATTGTACAAATTGGAACACATTTTAATTTACTGTCCTGGATGCTCAACAAACTGGGAGACACTTAACTCCCTATGTCTGCTTTATGCAGGGCAGGAAGTGTTTAGCATGACCAGTGTCAGCTCAGGTTCTTACTTTGTTGTGGAAGGGATAACAGAATTAACCCATTGGGTCTTTCATCAGGTTGCCCAGTTGAATAGCTTTCTGATTATGCTTTTAAGGGTGAGCCTTTCACTTCTATATGAAAGCTCAGTCTGGACGTCATTACTCTAAGCCCCGCTAAAGAATATTGTACTCTGGTCCAATCCAGCGGCTTTTAAAGCGGTATATGAGAAGATTGACCAGTGACGGTATCAATTTAGTTATTGAATTATTCGTAATGTTTCTTGAATATAGAGTCTTTTAGATAAATAGCTGAATAGTAAGAATAAAATAAGATTAAACTAGGTTTTTAGGTTTTAATGTAATTAAACAGTATTAAATAAAGTTTTTAATAAAGAAGTATGTCTAACATTTACGTTTGCTTCTCAATAGAATTCCCAACCAACTCCTTGGAAATGACTGCTGTTGCAAACATCTTTGATGTGAATGGTGATGGATTCATTGATTACTATGAGTTTGTGAGTGCCCTCCACCCAAGCCGGGATCCCTACAGAAGAACAATAGATGCAGACCAGATCAATGAGGAGGTACTTGTATGAAAATCATTTTAATTTTAAGTCTAAAATTTCATTTTAGTTCATCATCAAAATGTATGCAACCTAAAGAGTTTGACAGAATTTTACATTTATATACATTTATTACAATGTAATTCATATAAACAAAGCATACACACTTCTGCAGGTGAGCAGACAGGTGTCCCAGTGCAGCTGCCCAAAGAGGTTTCAGGTGGAGCAGGTTAGCGCTAACCGGTACAGGGTAAGAGTAAAATTAAAATCATGTTCCTCTAATCACAGTTCATGATCTATCTTGAAATGTTCTGAAGTGATATGATGGTACCATCTACAGTTTGGAGACTCTCAGCAGTTAAGAATGGTGCGTATTCTACGAAGTACTCTCATGGTACGTGTTGGTGGTGGATGGACAGCCCTGGATGAATTCCTTGTTAAAAATGACCCTTGCAGAGGTGAATAAATCTCAATGTTCTTAAAAAATTATGAATTTCAGACACTTCCAGAAATAATTACTGTTGTTTCTCAAATAGTAAAAGGACGGACAAACCTGAAGATAAAGGAGAAGTACTTGTCATCTCATTCGTTTGAGGCATCTGGTTGCAGAGGAAGCAAAGGGATGGCAGTTAGCAGATCAAACTCCAGTTTGAGTTTATACAGCAGTGCATCAGCTCCTAGTAGTCCTTTATCTCGAAAGGTCAGGCGCTAATACTCATTTTAGTGAAAATGTTAAAACTTTATGGTGAGAAATAATGTGGACATCATAAAAAAAATGTGCTGTTCCTGTAACAGTTGTTAATATCCCATGCGTACAATTCAGCCTGTATTAACAGCAGTCAATAATTGTATTCCTTGTATCATGTAGGCACTGTTGCGCAGAAGTTTCTCTGGAGAACGATGCATTAGGCCGAGGAGTTCTATAGCTGCATTGGTAACGGACCAGTTCTCTCCAGCAGGAGATGACGACTCTCCTTCACCCACAGGTTTGTCAGTTAGATACATTGTTAGGTAGATGCTCACACACACACACACACACACACACACACACACACACACATCAACACTACATCAGAAAAACTCAAGATGAAAAAAAAACAAATAAAAAGAAAGCCAAGCAGGTAAGCGGCACCCATCTCAGCCGACTCTGACAAATCTCACACCTATGGGAGATTTGGAACAGGCAATTAGCCTCTAACCCTGAGCAAATGTGGGGTACACCTTAAACAGCACACCAGGCTATTATATGGCAACATACGCAACCCTTCACATGCACGCTTGCACTCGGTGGCAATTTGAAACAGCCAATTAGACTAATGTACATGTCTTTAGATTATGGGAGGCAACCAGAGTACCCAGAGGAAACCCACATAAGTACAGGGAGAATCTGTAAACTCCACACAAAAACACTCAAGCCCCAGACTCGAACCCAGCACTTCTTTTGCTGTGAGGCGGATGTGTGAACCACTACACCACTGTGCCACCATTCGCTTGGGACTCAAGCATATAATATCAGTAAATGGTTCAACAAAATCTGGAGAAAATTTGGTGCATAAAGGGTAACTGTGCATACACCTGTGATCTCTGATCTCTCAGATGACACAGCATCTACCATATTTATGTAATATATGGGAAGAGGATTACTTTGGAGGGAAAAAAAACCCTGTCAAGAATTACAATACATACTGTACTCACAAATGCCAGTTAAAACTTTACTGTTCGAAAAGAAAGCCATAGTGGCTGGTAATTGACTTACCAGCAAGAGGTCCAAAAACTCGGGGAATGTACTGGTATACAGCTGTGTCCATGTCGTTGTCAGAATACACTTCTGTGGCGGCAGCATTAATGCAGAAAAATACATTGAGATTTAACATATGCTGCATTCATGGTGGCAAATGTTTCACCAACACTTTGAACAAGACAATGCAAAATACATTCTGCACATATTAGAAAGGCATGGCTAAGGAAGAAGCGGGTGCAGTGCTGAACTAGCCTACCTGCATTCATTACCTGCCCCAAGAAGAGAGTACAGTCGGCCATCGTTATTCGTGGGGGTTCAGTTCTGGCCTTCCCGCGAATCGAGGTAATCCGCGAGTTCTGTACCCGGAAGTAAAACCCCATGTATCATATTACATGTATGAATGATCAACTGGAAGTAAAATACTATGTATCTATTACATGCAATAAAATATGCTTCTTAAACACTTCTATAGACAGGCTTACTCATTAATACAGTATTAATGTAGTAAAATGTAGTAATTATTCAGAAAACCTTTTCAAGTTTGTACTGTGATATTTATTAATAAAATATATAAACATTATACAGCAGTATGTATATATATATATATATATATATATATATATATATATATATATATATATACGTATATATATATATACACACACACATATATATATATATATATATATATATTGTTTATATAAAAAAACATACAGGTACAACACATTACTGACGTTTGGTGCTTGTGAGACAAAGCGCGGCTTATCCGGATTTTCAATCTTTCAAGTGAGCAAGTGAAGGCTGAGTACTAAACAAGTATTCAACGCGCTTGAGAGATTATGTCTCTCAGCAGGTCTGGGAACACCTCGGGTGTCATTCACTAATTGTGAAGTGAATGAAAATTATACATTAATTCATTCATTCATCTTCTGAACCACTTAATCCTAATGAGGGTCACAGGGAGGCTAGCACCTATTTCAGCCAACTCTGGGCGATGACATGGTACACCCTGGACAGCTCGCCAGGCCATCGCAGGCCAACACTCACACAACCATTCATACTCACTCACACCTACAGGTGATTTGGAACAGCCAGTTAACTTACTGTGCATATTTTTGGACTGTGGGAAGAAACCAGAGTACCTGGAGGGAACCCATGCATGCACAGGGAGGACATGTAAACTGCACACAAAAACACCCAAGGTGGGAATCGAACCCAGGACATTCTTGCTGTGAGGTATCTTTTTGGAGTACAGACGCTCCCCGACTTGCGTTCATCCGTTTTACATTTTTTCGATTTTACGGGGGGAGGGGTTTCAAAAAAAAAAAAAAACAATTATGTCAAATTATGAGTACGAGACGTACCTACGTAGTACGCTGACATAATGACGTAATGACGCTGCATCCATTGTTTACAAACGACAGACTGAACGTGTCCTACTGCTTCCCAGTTCACTGCTTGTTACCCTTGTGTTAAGACGTCATCTCTGTGATCTTTGTGTTTACACTGTTTTGCGGATTTTTGTAAGCCGAAGCAAATTTGGTTGGTCAGAAGCGTAAGCCTACTAGCATGGGTGCAAGTTTTCTGGCATATGCCAGAATTTCGGGTTTCCCAAGACTGAGTTAACTATCTGCTCAGATCGGCGCAATCTACCATGCATACTCAGTTAAGCAAAGAGAGTTGTAAAATAAATGAAAACCCGAATCCAGAAAACAAAGGGAACTGTCTACTTTGCTGGTGATTCACATCAGTGCAGGCTGAGTACTAAACAAGTGTTCAATGGCGCCCTTGCTCACTTGACAGACCGGAAGTCCGTATAACCCGCGCTTTGTCTCAAGCACAAGCAAGTGAACTACTTTCGGTGGAGCGCCTCACATATTGTAAGCGTTGATTGGCTGTTTTAAGCTTCATGTAAAGTGACAATCCGTCGACCATCAGAACCATTTACAAGCAGAAAGATCGCATCATAGAGAATGTTAAAGGTTATATTTGATACTGTATTTGATATTTAATGAGTGAATTTGATTAAAATGTATCTATCTGAAATTATTTTGCTTGAATTTAATTTATTTGAAATTAATGTTGATATTATTTAATATATTTGATATTATCTTACAATGTTATGTTTATAATAATTGATTTAGGAGTGTTTTATGAGATACAGTAATGGTATTTATGGATGTATAGTGAACGTCATACGTCACTGGAGCATACAGTAACAACTTACGTTTTTTGGGGGGGGGGGTTTTCAACTTACGTTCGGCTGTCTGGAACCAAACAAAAACGTAAGTTGGGGAGTGTCTGTATTTGTCTACCAGCTTTGCAAATCTTGGGACTGAAATTCTTGCCCATTCTTCTTTGCAAAATAGCTCAAACTCCATCAGATTGGATAGAGAGCACATATGAACAACAATTTTTACATTTAGATCTGGACTTTGGTTGACAATTCTAATACATGAATATGGTTTGATCTAAACTTTTCCACTGTAACTCTGACTATAAGTTTAGGGTCATTGTCCTGATGGAAGGTAAACCTCTGCTCTGGTCACAAGTTTTTTGAAGACGTTAACATGTTTTCTTTCAAGATTTCCCTGTATGTGGCTCCATCCAACTTTCCATCTACTTCTCCCAGTTGTTCCTGTCGAAGAAAAGCATCCGCACAGCATGATGCTATCTGTACCATGTTTCATGGTGGGGACTGTGTACAGTGGTAATTTTCCACGAGAACGTAGAATTTTGTATTCAGGCCAAAAAATAAAGATTTAGTTCCATCTGAACACCCACATTTTCTGTCTCTCCTATGGGACTCCCTAAGGCTTTCTTTAAACAATGGCCTTATTCATCCTACTCTTCTGTTAAGGCCAGATTTGTGGCGTGCGCGACTAATACATAGTTGTCCTGTGGATTGATTCTCTCCCCTGAGCTGTGGGTCTCTGCAGCTACTCGAGAGTTACCATGGGCCTCTTATCTGCTCCTTGATCAATTCTTTCCTTGCCCGGACTCTGTTATTGTGGACAGCTATGCCATGGTAGGTTTTCAGTTGTACCATACTCTTTCCATTTTCAGATGATGGATTAAACAGTGTTTCATGAGATGTTCAAAGCGTGGGATATATTTGTATAACATAACCTTGCTTTATACTCCACAACTCTTATCCCTGACCTGTCTGGTGTTCCTTGGATGCTGTTTGTTCACTAATATTTTCTAACAAAAATCTGTGGCCGTCACAGAACAGCTATATTTATATTGAGATTAAAATTATTTAATTACTATTTAATTACTGTGACTTCTGAAAGCAATTGGTAGCAAGGATCTTATTGCACATAGACTTTTATTTTTTAAAGATTTTGAACACTATGCTTAATTTTTGCTTCCACTTCCCAATTCTTGAAATATATTTAGGTGGTGTACGTGTGTATATATATATATATATATATATATATATATATATATATATATATATATACACACGCGCACAGGGATCCCTCACTTTCCACGGTTGATGTGGCCCGAGACCCCCCCCCCCTCGACTGCTGATTTCCGCAAAGTAGGATCGACCCCCCTGACTGACGTATACGTACATGTATATGTGTATATAATATCAATACATATCCAATGCTATAAATTCTTATAATAATTCTTTTACTGATGACAGCACTTACTAACAGTCAGTATGTTTTTGCCATGGGTTTTTCCTGTAACATGACAAGATGTACCGGTTGTGCCGACATCCTAAAAGTTTAAATAAATCTATAACAAGGATGTTTCTTCTTTAATCTGTTAAATACTGTCATAAACAAATTGCTGTAGTGTAAAAACATTAAACCTTTCAGGTCCAGTTCTTTATGGAAAATAATCTACTTTATGTTAACAGTAATCTTATCACGGCAAACCCCACTGGGAAACTGTCATATCTTTTCAAGAGATTGAAATAAGATACTTTTCCCAAATGCCAAAGTGTCCTGAATGTTCCATGCCAAGGTCATAATATTGATTTTCTCCTTCACTGTGCACTACAGAGGAAGCTGAAAGGGCACCCACATGATTCTCCCCTCAGCTCTCAGCGTGGAAAAACAACAGGACTCGTGATCGTAAGTTCAGAGGTCCAGAAAGTGGTACAGCCCAAAATGGAAGAACTTGCTTCTCTGGTCCCACAGCACAGTTTTAGATTCCTCCACACACAACCCTTCACAAGCTCACCCTGGATGATGGACAAGTTTTTGTTTTCTCCATTCAAAAACTGGTGGATCATGTTCCCAGAAGTACAAAGATGTGGTGGGAATTCTATCCCGTCAAGAATTATGCAACTTTGTTCCTGTTCTCACCACATCATTCTGACTCAAAATTGTATTTATATATTTTGCTTTTTTTCTGCAAAGTAAATGCTGTATATCCTCCTCTCTGTTCTGAGAGACTTAAAATGTCGGAATGTTCTGCATGGGTAGTCACTGCATGATGCCTCTGCTCTCCAAAATCCCAAATATTTTGGCTTTATACTAAATAGAGTATATATGAGGTCTTTTACTGTGAGGTTGTGAGAAACAATGCCTCTTGGAAACACATACGCACACATTCACTTAAATCAGTCTACTATTTCATAATTGTGAGGTTCTCCACCGAATGTAGGTGCTTGTCATAATTGACGTATGGTGCTTGTGAGACAAAGTGCGGCTTATTCGTACCTCCGATCTTTCAAGTGAACAAGTGTGCGTTGAATACTTGTTTAGTACTCAATCTTCACTTGCGCTCTTGAAAAATCGAAAGTCCGGATAAGCCGCGCTTTGTCTCACAAGCACCATACGTCACTTGCTACAAGCGCCTACATTCGGTGGAGCGCCTCACAATTATTTACACAACGAAGTACAGATACTGAAACCAAAACAAACTGACCTCGTTCAAATGCCTTAAGGCTTGAATGAATGTATCCTGTATTATGAAATATTGTATAGTCCTTAAAAAGAAAACTCAACTACTATGGTAAATTTGTATAGAACTTTGTAAATGCGGTTGTAGAATTTCCTCAGGTTTGATGTGCTAAACTATTTAATTGTTAACCGGTAATTTGGCCCTTTTACAAAGGTACATTCTAACACTAGTTAGAAGACTTACACACTGAAAGTCCAAAAGGAAAGAAGTTTTTCACTGCAGTCAAACATATAATGGATTTTTTTCTCCTTGTAGATCACCGTCTTTGTAGATTAATTATATTTTAACTTGTATTCACACATAGATTTTTAAATAAATAACTCTGAACAATCAACATTAAGTGTTTCCCTAAGAGGACATGAAAGTGTAGGTCTCAATGAGATTAGCAAAAATATGTATCGTCCAAAACTATCTGCCTGAAATGTATTTTATTTGAACCCAAAGCCACATGTTTAGTCTGTTTTTTGTATCATGCCTGCAAGGCAGAGTCCTGTATAGCTATTCACTTTCTACTTTAAAGAATGTCTTGATTGTGGCCTTTTAAACATAGATCATATCACATAGCATGCGTGTGCCTTTCTGTTGAGCTTATATACACAATGTGAATACTTCTGAAGTCTGTGGATTTCGAGTTATGTCAGTTGTCCACTGACTGCAGTAACAAATGGTGCAGCAATGAGTATGTATTAAAAAAAGACAAATCGAGTTTACTGATAAAAACAAAAAATCTGCCATTGTATGTTTATTCATTATATATAAAACTGCTGCTTTCTGAAACATTGGAAAGGACTTTTTCCCGGTGCACCTGGCTGGGGACATCCAATAAAAAACATGCACGTACTTACTCCAATATATTTTTTATTTCATAGACAAATGCAACTAATAAGATGTTTCATGTAAAATAAATCATTTTATAGAATGCTGTTTTTTATTGTGCTTGGACTTGTTCTTTGCTATCATGTAATGACTACTTATCTAGTCATCTGTATGTCATATTATTGTATAACTAGCTACATTAAAATTTGATTTTATGTTCTAACACAGGAAAACCATACTCAAAATAATCAATAATCTACAAAATAATAAAATTAATGCAAGCAGTTTTCTTAAATCTATCTACAGAAGTCATGTGATAATGGGTGGTCAGGAATTGCTTCCAGATGACTGGACAACTACAGCTAATGTGATCAGGGAGACAGGTAGGAGAGTTCTTGGTGTGTCCTCTGGAAGGAAAGTAGATAAGGAGACTTGATGGTGGAATGAGGAAGTGCAGGAGTGTGTACAAAAGAAGAGGTTAGCTAAGAAGAAGTGGGACATGGACCGAAGAGAGTAAATTCATGCCAAGAAAGAGTACCACAGATGCAGTGTTTGTTTTGAGGATGTTAATAGAGAAGTACGGAGAAGGCCGGAGGGAGCTGCATTGTGCCTTTGTGGATCTGGAGAAAGCATATGACAGGGTGCCGAGAGAGGAACTGTGTTATTGCATGAAGAAGTCTGGAGTGGAAGACAAGTATGTTAGAGCGGTGCAGGGCATGTATGAGAGACGTAGGACAGTAATGAGGTGTGCTGTCGGTGTGACAGAAGAGTTCAAGGTGGAGGTGGGACTGCATCAAGGGTCAGCTCTCAGCCCCTTCTTGTTTGCTATGGTGATGGACAGGCTGACAGACGAGGTTAGACAAGAATCTCCATGGACTATGATGTTTGTAGATGACATTGTGATCTGCAGTGAGAGCAGAGAACAAGTGCAGGAAAATCTAGAGACTGACGTATACGTATATGTGTATATAATATCAATAAATACATATTCAATGCTATCAATGCTTATAATAATTAAACATTTAAAAATAATGCAGAAGATGTAAATAAAATATAAATACACACACATACAGATGCGCACCTCACAAAAATGTAAGTAGTTTTGATGGGAGGTTTTGGGCAGTTTTTTTGTTTAGTGTTGGGTTAGGGTTTGTTTTTTTTTGTTTTGTTTTGTTTTGTTTTGCATAATTGGCCTTGTTTTTGTGGCATTTTCCTTAATTTTCCCCCCTACTCTTCCTTAATTTTCTTCTTTTTTAATTCAATGAACATTTAAAAAAAAAACATGATGCACTCAAGCCGCATGAATTGAAGCACGAAGTAGCAATGGATCCCTGTATATAATATATGCTTTTTAAAACTTTACTTAATTCAAAATATTTTAAGTTAAGTTTAAGTCCTGTTCATACTGTCATTAGGAAGAGGCAGAGAAAAGCTGAATTTTGATACCTCATCTGTCAAAATGCCCTGCCATGTCCTGGCAAGCTGTCTAGGGTGTCCCAAGCCCTCGCCCAGATTCGGCTGAGATGGGTGCCAGCCTCCCCGTGACATAATTAGGATTAAGTGATTCAGAAAATGAATGCATGAATGGATCTGTCAAAATCAGATGACAGGGGCTGGACGTGTAGTTTTTCAAAAGTATAATTTCAGGGATCTTTTGTTGTTATTCACTATAATAAGTGTTAACGGGTGGTTTTGATTTGTTCTTGCACCTTCGAAAGTCTTTTTGATGGAAAGTTTTTACAGATATTTAAATCTTTCATACTAATTTTGTTGCCTACAATTAAAAAAAAAAAAAAAAGTTTATATTTCTGAAATTTAAACATCAGCTATAGAGGTGTACAATGTATTGTCACAGTATGCCAGAGGTCTTTTAGTATGACTGGGTTTTAGTAAAATGATGCCACTGGATGTCACATGACTGGCTCACCGAACACATATCTCTGTTTTCCTGGGAAACCTTGAAGTATAAAGACACAACATAATGAATGGCCATGAAGCTAAATTTTTGTAGTACGCAGAGATACAAATAGGTTTCCCAAAAAGGTTTACACTGATGAGGGTGTTTCCTAGTGAGCTGGAAACCTGAGAATGCCATTGTTTAATGGTTTGTTGACTAGGTTTGGAATTCACAAGGCAAAAATTCTCATGTGAAATACCCCTCTGAGGTGCCTCATAGAAACACTTTCTGAAGGTTGATTTAGCTAATACCCACCTTCCCTCGAGACCCTGCTGTGTGAACTGCCTGCCTCACTGTATTACAAGCGCATCCTCCTCTCTTGTTTAACATTTGCCTTTCACAAGGTCATTCTGATAGACTGCACATTGGGTTTGATAATGTGGAGCATGTGAAGCACATGAACAGGTAAGAATCTTTCTGTCCTGCATATTAACACTTCATACATTTCACATAATAGGTTGTGCACTTCAGGCATGTTTGCTTATTTCCAAGCTTCATGCAGTAGTTGTAAGTGATCGATGTTAAACTTAATCATATGAACAGTCAGTTATACTGAACAAATACCCATTTTCATTGTATCAATGCCTGCACCACTTTCAGTATTTGACTTCACATTTATCACATTAACTTGAGTCAGTCACTTCTCTGATATTACAGCGATTGTAGTGGTTTTTCCTTATGTGTTTGTTTTTTTGGCAGCACCATTTTCATGACTCCATGTTTTTAAAAAGTTTTTTAAATATAAAATCTGAATTGTTTTCAGAACCACACTACATTTTCCTTCTAACAATTAAAAATTCAAAAGTGTATAATGGAAATAACAATAATAAACCTCCATTTGTTGTCTTTGGGTTTTTTTTGTTTTGTTTTTTTTTTTGTTTTTTTTGTAGTAGTATCCACCCCAAACAGCATTTTGGGGGTTGTTTGTTCCCTGACCTAGTGCACGAGCAATGGGATATGTTTTTGATATGCTCTAGTAAATTAGGGAGTCCAGGGGGTGGGAAGTGTAAAAAAAAAATTTTTAAATCCTTGTTTGAACAAATATGAAAAGTACTTTCTTTGTTTTTGTTTGTTTTGTTTTGTATTTGTATTTATATTATATTTTGGGGGGCACAAGCCCGTGTCCATCCTCACGCTGGTCCCAAGCCCGGATAAGTGCAGAGGGTTGCGACAGGAAGGGCATCTGGTGTAAAAATTGTGCTAAAATTAAAAAATGCGAATCATTGAAACGAATACTGGATCGGTCAAGGCCCAGGTTAACCATGACTGCGATCAGTGCTGTTAACCAACAGGGTGCTGGTGGAAATAGGACTACTGTTGGTCAAAGAAGGAGAGGCGAGAGGTGTGTCTGTAGGCAGAGAAAGAAGAGGAAAAGCATGAGCGTAGGACTGAGAGTAGGGACTTTGAATGTTGGAACTATGACAGAAAAAGGTAGAGAGCTGGCTGACATGATGCAGAGGAGGAAGGTGGACATACTGTATGTTCAGGAGACCAGGTGGAAAGGTAGCAAACCTAAAAGCTTAGGAACAGTTTTATCATGGTGTAGATAGGAAGAGAAATGGAGTAGGAGTCATCTTGAAGGAGGGGTTTGTCAGGAATGTTCTAGAAGTGAAAAGAATGTCAGACAGAGTGATGAGTCTCAAGTTAGAAATTGAAGGTGTGATGTTCAATGTTCTTAGTGCTTATGCTCCACAGGCAGGATGTGAGCTAGAAGAGAAGGATATATTCTGGAGTGAGTTAGATGAAGTGATGCAGAGTACCCCCGGAGGTGAAAGAGTGATCATTGGTGCAGACTTCAATGGTCACGTTGGTGCAGGCAACAGAGGGGACGAAGAAGTGATGGGCAGGTTTGGCATCCAGGGAAGGAACACAGAAGAATAGATGTTGATAGGTTTTGCAAAAAGGATGGAAATGGCTCTGGTGAATACTTTCTTCCAGAAGAGACAGGAGCATAGGGTGACTTATAAAAGTGGAGGTAGATGCACACAAGTAGACTACATCTTGTGTAGACGATGTAATTTGAAGGAAGTCAGTGACTGCAAAGTAGTAGTGGGCGAGAATGTTGCCAGAACAGCATAGGTGTGCAGGATGACGCTGATGGTGAATAAGGTGAAGAAGGCAAAGTCACTGCAGAAGACAAAGTGGTGGAAGCTGAAAAAAGAAGAGTGTAGTGTTGTCTTCAAGGGGGAGTTGAAACAGGCTTTGGGTGGTCAAGAAGTGCTTCCAGATGACTGGACAACTACAGCTAATGTGATCAGGGAGACAGGTAGGAGAGTTCTTGGTGTGTCCTCTGGAAGGAAAGTAGATAAGGAGACTTGGTGGTGGAATGAGGAAGTGCAGGAGTGTGTACAAAAGAAGAGATTAGCTAAGAAGAAGTGGGACACAGAGAGGACCGAAGAGAGTAAATGGGAGTACAGGGAGACACAGCGTAAGGCCAAGGTAGGGGTGTCAAAGACCAAACAGAGGGCATATGATGACTTGTATGATAGGTTGGACAGTAAGGAGGGAGAAAATTATTTATACAGGTTGACACAGCAGAGTAATAGAGATGGGCAGGACGTGCGGCAAGTTAGAGTGATTAAGGACAGAGTGGGAAATGTATTGACTGATGACAGAGGTGTGCTGGGAAGATGGAAAGAGTACTTTGAAGAGCTGATGAATGAGGAAAATGAGAGAGAAAAAAAGAGTAGAAGGGGTGACTGTTGAGGACCAGGAAGTAGCAAAGATTAGTAAGGGTGAAGTGAGGAGGGACTTGAATAGGATGAAGAGTGGAAACGGCAGATGGTTCTGATGACATACCGGTGGAGGTATGGAAGTGTCTCGGAGAGGTAGCAGAAGATTTTCTGACAAGAACATTCAACAATGTCTTAGACAGTGATAGGATGCCGGAGGAATGGAGGAGAAGTGTGCTGGTGCCCATTTTTAAGAACAAAGGAGACGTGCAGTGTTGTGGCAACTACAGAAAGATAAAGTTGATGAGCCATACAATGAAGTTATGGCAGAGAACAGTGGAAGCTAGACTAAGGGTAGAGGTCAGCATTTGTGAACAACACTTTGGTTTCATGCAAAGAAAGTGCACCACAGATGCAGTGTTCACTGTGGGGATGGTAATAGAGAAGTACAGAGAAGATCAGAGAGAGCTGCATTGTGCCTTTGTGGATCTAGAGAAAGCATATGACAGGGTGCTGAGAGAGGAACTGTGGTATTGCATGAGGAAGTCTGGAGTGGCAGGAGAGTATGTTAGAGTGGTGCAGGACATGTATGAGAGATGTAAGACAGTGGTGATGTGTGCTGTCAGTGTGACAGAAGAGTTCAAGGTGGAGGTGGGACTGCATCAAGGGTCAGCTCTCAGCCCCTTCTTGTTTGCTATGGTGATGGACAGGCTGACAGACGAGGTCAGACAAGAATCTCCATGGACTATAATGTTTGCAGATCCATTGAGATCTGTAGTGAGAGCAGAGAACAAGTGGAGGAAAATCTAGAGAGGTGGAGGTATGTCCTGGAAAGGAGAGGAATGAAGGTTAGCCTCAGTAAGTCAAAATACATGTGTGTGAACAAGAAGGACCCAAGAGGAATGGTGAGTCAATGGGAGTTACAGGGAGCAGAGATAAAGAAGGTGGAGGATTTTAAGTACTTAGGCTCAACAATTCAGAGCAATGGAGAGTGTGGAAAAGAGATAAAGAAGCATGTGCAGGCAGGTTGGAATGGTTGGATAAAAGTGTCCGGTGTGATGTGTGATAGGAGGGTATCGGCTAGAATGAAGTGTACAGGAAAAGTGTACAGGACTGTGATGAGGCGAGCGATGTTGTATGGTTTAGAAAAAGTAGGACTGGGGAAAAGACAGGAGGCAGAGCTGGAGGTAGCAGAGATGAAAATGTTGAGGTTCTCTTTGGGAGTAATGAGGATGGATAGGATCAGGAATTACTACATCAGAGGGACAGCACATGTAAGACATTTTGGAGACAAAGTCAGAGAGGCTAGATTGAGATGGTTTGGACATGTAAAGAGGAGGGATAATCAGTATATTGGTAGTAGGATGCTGAGATTGGAACTACCAGGCAGAAGGCCTAGAGGAAGACCAAAGAGAAGATTTATGAATGTGGTGAAGCAGGACATGAAGGTAGTTGGAGTAAGAGGCGAAGATGCAGAGGAGGCAGATGATTTGCTGTGGTGACCCCTGAAGGAAACAGCTGAAAGGAAAAGAAGATAAAGATTATATTTTTATAGAATTTATTTCTTCACTAGTTTGTAATAATAATTATAATAATAATAATAATAATAACAAATACTCGTTGGATTGGCTGGGCTGTGCCATTGATCCATATAGCACATTATCATCCAGTGCTGGGTTGCACAAATAACAAGTACAGGAGTCTAAAAGAAAACCTTTCTTTTGTATTCCAAACCAACGAACTGATGTCGCAAACAAGGAGTTTACAAAGTATCAAAGAGTTTAAACATTTTCTACAACCCCTACACATCTCTAATGAGTGTTGCCCACCGTGACGTGGCAAGGAAAAACCCCCTCAGTTGACATGAGATAAAAACCTTGAGAGGAACCAGCCCCAAAAGGAAAAACCCATCCTCATCTGTTTGAAACCATAAAGATACAAACCATATAAGAAAACTTCATTGCAGTACAAAATGTAGTCTGGTTGGTTATCCACAACTTCACTTATCCCTTAACATCCGAGGATGTCGTTTGGGCGCCTTCATGGCGAGACTTGGGCTGATTTGGCCTGGCGGAGCCCATTCCTCTCCAGGTCGTAGAAACACGCTGACGGCTTTGCAGCCTACTCTTTACGAAAGTCAGCAATGGTTCTTTTACATGCCTCTCACCATAGACAGTGAGAGACATGGCCTGCCTTTGATAACCCAGTTAGCCGCACTGGGGGGACAGTGACAACCCTGTGGGGACTCAAACCCCCAACCTTAGGATCAGCTATCCTGCGCCCTTACCACTAGACCACCACTGTCCCGTATCCACAACTGTAAGTCATAAATAATTGTGGGGAAAGAGTTTATATCACCAGCAGTGAAAAGTCATCTTTACGGTCTATGTGCATATCTAAGTCCATATAGATCTTCATCAGCGGGAGGGCGGGGCTTCCAACGCGAGAACTCTAGCCAGCATCAGCACACCAAGACAGACCAAAGGACTCAGAAAGCAAAAGGATCAGAATGATCAGAATCACTGGCATCCGAGAAGAAGAATGTGTACCTCAACAAAAACAGAGAGGGAGGGGAGAGAAAGAGAGAGGTTGTTGGCTACACTCAGAATAGTGGAATGGAAATAGAAAATATATTATTGCTGAGTGCAAGCAAGGACTCCGGCATGACCGGCTATGGCAGTATAACATAAGAGAGATAACCAGAAGGAAGACCGACATGAGGCCACCTTGTGATGTTGGGCAATCAGCCACTCCACCATCAACGGACCTGGGTGAGCATGTACTGTAGAGTAGGGGAGCAACAGCATCCCAACATTAGTTTATCAGAACTCTCTATGCCTGAGACCCCCAGATCTGCTTCTTTACCTAATAAAAGCATATTAACAAAATGCTTGACTAAACAAGTAAGTTTCAGCCTCGTCTTAAAAACAGAGACAGTGTCTAAGTCCTGAACATTAACTGGAAGGTTATTCCATAACTGTGGAGCTGTGTAAGAGAAAGTTCTGCCCCCTGCAGTAGTCTTCATTATTCAAGGCATCACGAAGCACTCTGCAAATTTTGATCTAAGGGGCCTGCTAGATCATAAACGACAAGAAGTACTCTAAGATGACGTGGCCCGAGACCAGTCAGTGCATTATAGGGTAAAAGTAGTATTTTATATTCGATTCGAAATTTAATTGGAAGCTACTACAGTGTGAATAGGACCGGGGTGATATGCTTGTGTCTTTCATTTTTGTTCTAGTATATGGGTTTTCTGTTTTAGTGTGTGTGTTTCAACATGTTATCTGCATAAATCATTTTGGATTTACAGTCATGCTCCTTTCTGGCAGCATTCTCATTCTCAGAGTCAGGAACAACAGAAATGGTTCTTCACCACAGATAATGAGAGATATTGCCTTTAATAATGCAGTTGACTGCACTGGGAGGACAGCAATGACAAGTTGTTAATAGTAGGGCTTAAACTCCTGACCTTCGAATCAATAATCCAGCGCCCTACCACCGGGCCACCAGAGCCCATTATTATTATTATTGTTATTACAGGGATGGTGGGGCCGGTGGCGTAGTGGTTAGGGTGCTGTGCTCATGATCGTGGAGGTTGTGAGTTCAAATCCCACTGAGACCCTCACTGTGCTAAGACCCCTAGGCAAGGTCTCAATTACAAGTGTGCCTCTGTTCACCCAGCAGTATAAATGGGGACCAGTAAAAACATACTGGGAAGGTAACCTATGATGGACTAGCGTCCCATCCAGGGGGAGTTGAACTCCTGGTCGCTTCATGCTATGGAAACCAGGGATAAGTACCGGACTGATGAGCCAATAGGCTCAGGTGTAAAAACCCAACAGACTTTACCTTTTACCTATTACAGGGATCCCTCACTTTCCATGGTCAATCAGGACCAAGAACCTCCGCGACTACCAATTTCCGTGAAGTAGAATCGACCCCCTGACTGATGTATACATACATGTACATGTGTATATAATACAGTCGACCCTCTACTTACGATTAATCCATTCCAGAACCCAAAATCCCTGTCTCAAAAAATTAGCATATCATGAAAAGGTACTCTAAACCTATAACCTAATCATCTGAATCAACTAATTAACTCGAAACACCTGCAAAAGATTCCTGAGGCTTTTAAAAACTCCCGGCCTGGTTCATTATTCAAAACCGCAAACATGGGTAAGACTGCCGACCAGACTGCTGTCCAGAAGGCCATCATTGACACCCTCAAGCAAGAGGGTAAGACACAGAAAGAAATCTCTGAGCGAATAGGGTGTTCTCAGAGTGCTGTATCAAGGCACCCCAGTGGGACGTCTGTGGGAAGGAAAAAGTGTGGCAGAAAACGCTGCACAACCAGAAGAGGTGACCGGACCCTGAGGAAGATTGTGGAGAAGGGTCGATTCCAGACCTTGAGGTACCTGTAGAAGCAGTGGACTGGGCATTTCCCAGGTCAAGCCACTTTTTGAACCAGAAACAGCAGCAGAAGCGCCTGACCTGGGCTACAGAGAAGCAGCACTGGACTGTTGCTCAGTGGTCCAAAGTACTTTTTTTGGATGAAAACAAATTTTGCATGTCATTCGGAAATCAAGGTGCCAGAGTCTGGAGGAAGACTGGGGAGAAGGAAATGTCAAAATGCCTGAAGTCCAGTGTCAAGTACCCACAGTCAGTGATGGTCTGGGGTGTCATGTCAGCTGCTGGTGTTGGTCCACTGTGTTTTATCAAGGGCAGGGTCAATGCAGCTCGCTATCAGGAGATTTTGGAGCACTTCATGCTTCCATCTGCTGAAAACCTTTATGGAGATGAAGATTTCATTTTTCAGCACGACCTGGCACCTGCTCACAGTGCCAAAACCACTGCTAAATGGTTTACTGACCATGGTATTACTGTGTTCAATTGGCCTGCCAACTCTCCTGACCTGAAGCCCATAGAGAATCTGTGGGATATTGTGAAGAGAAAGTTGAGAGACACCAGACCCAACACTGTGGATGAGCTTAAGGCCGCTATCGAAGCATCCTGGGCCTCCATAACACCTCAGCAGTGCCACTAGCTGATTGCCTCCATGCCTCCATAAGTAGAGGGCCGACTGTATCAATAAATACATATTCAACGCTATAAATGCTTATAATAACAAACATTCAAAAATAATGCATATGATGTAAATAAAATATTAATACGCACACACTCACATACGCATCTCACATAAAAATGTAAGTAGTTTTGTTGGGTGGTTTGGGGTGGGTTTTTTTTTTTTTGCTTTTGTTTGTTTGGTTTTTTTTTTGCATAATTGGCCTTGTTTTGTGGCATTTTCCTTAATTTTTTCCCTATTTTTCCTTAATTTCCTTCTTTTTTATTTTTCGATTAATATTTTTGAAAAACCTGCGATGCGCTGAAGCCGCAGAAACACACGAAGTAGCGAGGGATCATTTGTATTATTATTTAGCTATTTATTTATTTAATTTTTTTTCTAATTAACTTGATTTCATTTTATTTGTCTGGTCTGGGACACACTGAAACAGTGTCTTCTGGGGGAAGAAACTTCGTTTTACTGATTTATCTAATGTGAATACTGGGTTTGTCCCAAATCATGATCCCCTTTTGAGAATCATGTCATTATTTAATGGTTGTTATTTCATTACTGTCTCTAAATGACCACAACATAACTTATTTATAAAACATAGAAATAGATCTGGATTAAAAAAATTATAAAATCTTCACCAGAATTTTTTTTTAAGATAACGTATTTCATCGTACCGACAATGAACCACAAGTTACTGTGCATTCAGAAATCTTCATGTTTCATACTGTCCTGTACTTATTTTGATTTGGAGTTGTAATTATTGAATGTCATGTGCCTCGGAGGGCCCTCTATCATTTTGGAATGTCTTGGATCAGTTAAGTGAACATCAGACTTTTGAAAGCATAATCTAGGGCATTTTCGGGACACTAACTTTAGCCTTATATCAGGAATAAGGATGATTAGAAGGAAATATCTCTCAGCCCATACATGTGTGTTGCTGGGGTTCGAACAGGAAAATTGTATTTTAAAAATAGAGCTAAATAAGTAAAAGAAAGGGCAGCTGTACATTATTGTGCCTTCCAAGTATTGTACACTTTCTGGTTGTGGAAAATCACAGGCCGATGCAGGGAGAGGACATGGCGTGGAGGAGGTGTCTTCTTACATCATGAGTCCTCCTCCTCTGCCTGCTCTCTTTTTCTCGTCATTGCTGATGTGGTGGGCCGAGCACATGGCTGTCTTCCATTGGTTCAGAGGCTGACAATGTGATTCAGGAAGTTTCCGCCTGTGCTTTGCCTCCATGTTCACTTGAGCAGCGAGAGAGCATGTAAGCGCACACATGCTGGCTTAGGTCATTAGAAGCACCTTATTTAGAATATGTTGACCATAATCACAAGATTGGTTGGCCAAAACAACATAAGGTAGGCATATTTTGTATTTGTAGAATTTAAATGGGCCTCTAAGGACACTCAGTTTCTTAATCTTCTTACTCTGCTCAAGAAGTTTGAAGGTGGTTATTATACATTATCTGAACAGAACGAGGAAGTAAATGTGAATGAATGAGTTGAGGAAGAACAATAGGAGGAAGTGTTTAGGTTTCTTGCTTAGAGGGTTCCTTGAATATAATAATGTATTAAATGATTACCGATGCTTGTAGTCAGGTGGAGGTCAGTGGGATTGTAGGGGAAAGGTTGGGTGACCTCTGCCTGACCCACCATGTAACTTGTTCCAACAACATAATACTGTATGTTATTTTATAATGTCATTTATATATCAAATTGTAGGGGCAGTGGTGGTCTAGTGGTATAGGGCACTAGATCACTGATCCTAAGGTTGGGGGTTCGAATCACACTCTCCACAAGGTTGTCACTGTCCCCCTCAGTGCAGCTAACTGGGTTATCAAAGGCAGCCCATGTCTCTCACTGTCTATGGTGAGAGGTTTATGTAAAAGAACCATTGCTTACTTTCGTAAAGAGTAACTGCAAATCCGTCAGCGTGTTTCTGTCCGTTGATAAAAGGGTTGTGTCAGGAAGGGCATCCGACGTAAAAGCCTATGCCAAATCAAACATGCGAATCATTCGCTGTGGTGACCTCTGATAAAGGGATAAAGACAAAAGGAACTCTCTCTCATTTATATATTAAATTGTATATTAAATGTGAAACAACAGGGCAAACACACAAATTCTTAATATAGAGTAGGCTAGGCTTGGTTACTGTGGGTCCGGTGGCGTAGTGGTTAGGGTGCTGTGCTCATGATCGGGAGGTTGTGAGTTCGAATCCCACTGAGACCCTCACTGTGCTAAGACCCCTGGGCAAGGTCTCAACCACAAGTGTGCCTCTGTTCACCCAGCAGTATAAATGGGTACCAGTAAAATATACTGGGAAGGTAACCTGTAATGGATGAGCGTCCCATCCAGGGGGAGTTGTACTCCTGGTCGCTTCACACTATGGAAACCGGGGATAAGCACCAGCCTGATGAGCCACGAGGCTCGGGTGTAAAAACCCAACAGACTTTAGGCTTGGTTAAGAATTGCCACAGCAACTTTTACCCCAGCCCAGCCTAGTATGTTATGTTTTTTGTGTAAAGGAATGTGTAGAATCATTATGCAATAATGAAACATGTCAAAGAAATGTTTAAAAAAAAAAAAAAAAAAAAAAAAAAAAACACTACAAGAAATAAAGAAAAAAAGAAAAAAAAATTAACGTAACTAGGTTAGCCTAAGGTACGAGTTACGGTCATCTTTTGAACAGAAATTTGGCGTAGATGACTCTTCTTCAGGATGTGTCTCTCGTTTTGTTTCTCATTTGGTTTCTGAATTTTGTTCGACTTCTGGGACAAAAACATTCCGAATTTTTTGGTCAAATACCGATTTGTTCAATGTCTAAAGCGTTTGAAAACCGAGGATTGCTTGGACTTGTAACGTGTACAGTATATAAAATGATGTGTCCATATAATTTGTTATTGTTATAGAGGTACAGGTGAATATTATATCCATATACGCTGGATATCAGCAGTCACAAGCTCTGATTGGCTCCCTTTTATTAGGATATCACTATATAAAGGTACAGAGGACAGAAAAACTGAATATGAGCACATTTTTCCAAACCAAAAGATGATGAAATAAATTCTCCCCTTAAAAAATAACCCTCCAAAATATTTAAAAAGCAACTCAATTTTGAATGAAAGTATTTGATTTCAAGAAATATATTTTTATTTCCCAAAATTATCATTACAGTATTATTGAATTTTTCAACAGTGAAATGGGTACTGTTGGCTGTTGCGGTCAGTTTGCTTGTTTGTTTGTCCATTTTTATACTTGTTCCAGACCACAAACATTTCTGAAAAATCTACATCACTGTGCTGTTCAAAGAATAGATAAACTGCCTAAAACTCTTTTTACATCTGCCAGACAAAAAGATGGATTTTTTTGCAAGAGAACACTAAAATCGAAATCACACAGCTATAAATACTCATTCACGACCTTACCAAAACGCTCTCCTTTTAGGGTCATTGGTAGACTAGTGGCTTTCTCAGTTGACAATAGGCAAAGGCAGAGTACACCCTGAATAGCTCGCAAGACCACTGCAGGCCAGACACACAGCAATTCACACTTACAACTGGGGTCAGTTTGGAACAGCCATCCTAATGTCTGTCTTTGAACTGTTGGAGAAAACCAGAGTACTCAGAGGATACCATGAAAGCACGGGGAGAGCATGCAAATTCCACAGAAAGTGATGCCTGAGCCAGGGAACTGAACCCAGGACCTTCTTGCTGTGGGGCAGAAGTGCTAACCACAACGTGTTGCCCACGCCATGATAATTAGCTTTTGAAATCTCTGCCAAGATTTACCACAGTTGCAGACCCCCTCTTTCCTGAAGCAAATGCTGTCCTTGATAACTTTGCTAAAGACCTCAGAAAGAGGGGGAAATTTGCTGGAGTGGGCCATAAACGACTGCTGACACAAGAACCGGTCCAGTTGCATAGCCTGGAAAGCAGAAATTATCTCTGAATAAAATAATAAAAATGCTGCATTTCTCATAATCCTGTCACCTATTAGCTCATGCATGATTTGATTTTGTGATAGAGCAATTAAATATTTATAACCGGATCATGTTCATGAAATAAATTTGAACTGAGTGGGTCCATATAATTTTACTATCTACCATTAAAAAGTTTCTTTGGATACCTGAAGTTCAAGAATATTGTATCTTGACAATCTGAATCTCTATGTTCTATGAGAATTGTGACTTTGTTTTGAAGATATGTCTTATTTTTATCTTTTCAGATGACCTTCATTGGTAACTGTTGGCTGATCAAAAACTGAAATCACTCTCTGCATCATGTCATTGTTGACGCACACATTGGCTTGCCTATTTGGCATTGGGTCATGGGTTGCCATCAATGGGATGTGGGTTGAACTTCCACTAATTGTACCCCACATCCCTGAAGGTTGGTACCTGCCCTCCTACCTCACTGTAATCATCCAGTTTGCAAACATCGGGCCACTTTTCATCACGCTCATGCATCATTTCAGGCCAGGAGCACTGAACGAACAGCCAGTCATCTACACTATTGTAGTGTTGGGTATCCTGGCCACCTTCCTACTGGCCTTTCTCTGGAAGCACACATTAATTTTGGGAAATTCTGTACACAGTGTAGCTCTTCTCTCACTCAGTTTCCTACTATCAGTGGTGGACTGCACCTCCTCGGTCACCTTCCTACCTTTTATGATGAAGCTCCAGCCTCGGTACCTCACCACTTATTTTGTTGGCGAGGGTCTGAGTGGCCTGATTCCAGCTCTGGTGGCTCTGACTCAGGGAGTTAATGTGGTCCAATGCAAAAATGTTACAGATAATGCAAATTTTAGCATGAATAACTACACCAGGGGAGCTAGTGATGAACTGGAGGCACATTACCAGCCGGCTAACTTCTCTGTCCAGGTCTTTTTTCTGTTCCTCAGTGCCATGATGGCAGTGTGCCTGGGTGCTTTTGTGATGCTCAACTACTATCCTGCTGTAGTGCAAGAACATAAAAGTCAGAAGTGTCTCAATAATAAAAAGTACCAAGAGCAGGCTGACGTTAGCCTCTCCCTGCAGAACCATCCAGCAGAACAGACACCCATGCTGGAACTTCCCGGAGGCCCAGCAAACAAACCACGCAGCTCTTTTGGGAAAGGCACCTACAGCAGAACAGAGGTGGTCTTCATTTTTGTTGTCCTGGCTTGGGTTAATGCATTAACTAATGCAGTTCTCCCTTCAGTACAATCCTACTCCTGCCTGCCGTATGGGAATCAGGCCTATCACTTGGCGACTGCTATGGCTGCAGTGGCTAATCCTGTGGCCTGCTTTATTGCCATGTTTTTTCCCATCAGGTGAGACGCAAACAAAATAAAATAAATGGATGCAGGCCTTTGAGGTTTATCCTGACTCACTTTAATCCATTTCAGGTCTCTAAGGCTGATGGGTGTTCTCACAGTGACTGGTACAGGCTTTGGAGCCTACATTATGGGCATAGCAGCACTGAGTCCCTGTCCTTTGTTGGTTCATCATGAATTAGGAACTGCACTCATAGTAAGGCTTGCATGTCTCTCAACACACATTGTAATACTATAACATCAGTAGACAGAAAATAAATATCTTAATGAACTTTGCAAACTGAATCTGATAATTATAATTTAACTGTCAGACAAGTAACATATTTTTTTGCATTTTACTGTGTGTGTGTGTGTGTGTGTGTGTGTGTGTGTGTGTGCGTGTTTAAAATTGAGTTTTCAGAACAGACATGCCCTAACCAGCTCTCTGTTATTTTATAGGTGATAACGTGGGTGGTATTTGTCCTCACTCTGTCTTACGTGAAGGTGATTATTGGGATTATCCTGCGAGATGAAGGACGCAGCGCCCTGGTGTGGTGTGGTGCTGTAGTACAGCTTGGTTCCATGCTAGGTGCTGTGTCAATGTTTCCATTAGTTAGTGTTTATGGACTATTCAAGTCAGGTGATCCCTGTAACACTAAGTGTCCCAAATGAAATAAGTTTACTTAAATTATAGTTTTAAAAAACCCAATGCTTTAAGGTGTTACAGTTCATTGTTGAATGTAAATAAAGAAAAACAAAGGATGGAGGACTAGTTAAAATATTGTGAATACACTGCATTTTAAGACAATATTTTACTGGACCAAAGATTCTACTGAAATGTTACACAACATATTTTTGCTTTACCCAAACACTTGCACTGTTAAATAGCTTATAAGTGTTCTAAATTAATTACAGTACACTAGGTAAAGCTATAGTGTTACAGACCAATATAAAAACATATTTATCTGTTGATCATTAATTTAATTGTTGCTTAATGAAAAGTGCCTTTTGGTTTAGACTTTTGAAACCTGTTGATGCTGTTGAATTGTGTGTGTGTGTGTGTGTTTTAAATAGTTTCCTACTTTTTTTTAACATTTTAATACAAACAGTCAGTGTTAAAATTAATATGTACATTTTTCTTTTCATTTCTTTTTTTAAGAATAAAGCCCTTACAATCTAGGAGACCATCTTAATTCATCTAAGCAGAATGAAAGACTTACACACATAATTATCTATAAAGAGAACATCTTGACATGGTGCATTATGTAATATTCTGGAGAATCTCTTAGCAGAAATTATGTAAATCATCAATAAATACATCTTTATTAATGCTTAATTGAAAACTTTATTTTTAAGTCATTTGAGTTTTCAAAAGCTTTGTAATTAGCTATGTCTACTCGGCTGGTGGTCTCTTCTCATCCTGCACATCCTGAACCATACAGGCTTCAATTGAGAACCTCACCACTAGATGGTAATAGTTACAACTAAAATTTACAGGTGAAGCATTGGTACTTATGATCCACTTAATATTTTTAAATTTAAACTATTTATTATCCATTTAATACATCCACTGATTATCTAGACTGCTGTCATGGTTGTGGAGAGATAATCCCAGCTGGCCTTGGGGGATACACTCTGAACAGGTTGCCATTGTTGAGTTAACACGACAAGCTAACATTTACATTCACAGCTATGGACCATTTGATCAACTTGGCATGTGTTTGGTCTGTGAGCGGAAACTGGAGGTTTAAAGCCCAGAACCTTCAGAATCAAAGTCAGAATACAGTACTTTATTGATCCCAAAGGAAATTGTGTAAATGCTTCCTTCATGCTTTCCATACAGAGGATAAGTGGAGCAGAAACAGATACAGTACGCTTATTTTAGCTGGTTAGATAAGATCGTTCAACAGGAATAAAAAGTAGAAAAATGGTTTAGTTTACCCACCCTTCTTGGAGTCTTTAGGGGTGTGTTGAAGAACGATCCCCCGGGAGACTCACTCGTTGTCTTGGGAGACTTCAAAACCCATGTGGGCAACGATAGTGTGACCTGGAAGGATTTGTATTATGGTATGTACTGCCTCTCCAGTCTGAACCCAAATGGTGTTTCGTTGTTGGACTTCTGTGCTTGTCACAGTTTGTCTATCACATAAGGGTGTCCATAGGTGTACTTGGCACCAGGACCCCCTAGGTCACAGGTCGATGATCGACTTTGTAGTCGTGTCACCAGACTTACGGCCACATGTTCTGGACATTTGGGTGAAGAGGGGAGCTGAGCTGTCATCCGATCACCATCTGGTGGTGAGTTGGCTTCAATGGCAGCGGAGGCTGCCCTCCACACCTGGCAGGCCCAATCGTGTAATTAGGGTCTGCTGTGAACGTTTGGCGGAGTGTACTGTCAGAGGGGCCTTTAACTCCCACCTTCGACAGAGCTACAACCACGTCCCAAAGGAGAGAGGTGACATGGAGTCCGAATGGACCATGTTTTGTGCCTCCATTGCTGAGGCGGCAGCCCATAACTGTGGCCGGAAGGTCATCGGTGCTTGTCGTGGCAGTAACCCCCGAACCTGGTGGTGTACACCTGTGGTGATGGGGGCCGTCCAGCTGAAAAAGGAGGCCTATCGGGTCTTATTGGCCTGTGGGACACCCGAGGCAGAGACAGGTACCGGCAGGCAAAACATGCTGCAGCTGAAGTCACAGATACAAAATCTCAGGCGTGGGAGGAGTTCGGTGAGGGCCTGGAGATTGATTATCAGTTGACCTCAAAAAGGTTCAGGACCACCATCCGACGCCTCAGGAGGGGGAAGCAGTTTCACGCAAACACTGTTTACAATGAAGGTGGGGAGCTGGCCACCCCGACTGGGATGTCGTCGGGAGGTGGAAGAAATACTTCGAGGACCTCCTCAATCCCACCAACACGCCCTCCGTGGAAGAGGAAGGCCCTGAGGGTTTGGGTGGGGGTCTGCCCATCGCTGGAGCTGAGGTGACTGAGGTTGTCAAAAGGCTCCTCGGTGGCCAGGTTCCAGGGTTGGATGAGATCGTCCAGAATATCTCAGGGCTCTGGATGCTGCAGGACTGTCTTGGTTGACACATCTCTGCAACATCGCCTGGTCATCAGGGGCTGTACCACTGGATTGGCAAACCGAGGTGGTAGTCCCCCTTTTGAAAAAGGGGGACCAGAGGGTGTGTTGTAATTATTGGGGAATCGCAAGCCTCAGCCTATCCAGGAAAGTCTATGTAGGGGAACTGGAGAGGAGGATCCAACCGATAGTCGAACTTCGGATTCAGGAGGAACAATGTGGTTTTCCTCCTGGCGGTAGCACTCTTGACCAGCTCTATATGCTCCACAGGATCTTGGAGAGGGCATGGGAGTTTGTCCAATTTATCCACATGTGTTTTATGGATTTGGAGAAGGCTTTCAACTGTGTCGCTCGGGCTCAATCTTGTGGGGTGTGCTCCGGGAGTGTGGCGTTCTGGACCCATTACTACAGGCCATTCAATTGGTGTGTCACCGGAGCCAAAGTTTGGTCTGTATTGGTAACAACAGGTCGAATTAATTTCCGGTGAGGGTTGGAGTCAACCAAGGCTGTCCTTTGTCACCGATTCTGTTAATAATTTTTATGGACAGAATTTCTAGGCGCAACCGAGGTGTTGAGGGGTTCTGGTTTGATGGCCATCGGATCTCGTGTCTGCTTTTTGCGGATGACGTTGTCCTATTGGCTTCATCAAGCTGGGACCTTCAGCTCTCATTGGAGCGATTCGCAGTCGAGTGCGAAGCAGCGAGGATGAAAATCAGCACCTCCAAGTCCGAGGCCATGGTTCTCAGTCAGACAAGGGTAGAATGCACCCTCCGGGTCGAGAATGAGGTCCTGCCCCAAGTGGAGTAGTTCAAGTATCTTTTTCCAAGAGTGAGGGAAGGATGGAGTGGGAGATTGACAGACGGATTGCTGCAGCCTCTGCTGTAAAGCGGAGCCTGTACCAGTCCGTCGTGGTGAAGAGGGAGCTGAGCCGCAAGGCAAAGCTCTCAATTTACCCGTTGATCTATGTTCTAACCCTCACGTATGGTCACGAGATTTGGGTAGTGACCGAAAGAACACGATCACAGATACAAGCGGCTGAAATGAGCTTCCTTCGCCGGATGGTGGGGCTCTTCCTAAGAGATAAGGTGAGAAGCTCTACCATCCAGGGAGAGCTCGGAGTAGAACAGCTGCTCCTCCACATTGAGAGGGGCCAGTTGTGGTGGCTCGGGCATCTGGTCAGAATGCCTCCCGAACTCCTCCCTGTTGTGGTGTTTCGGGCATGTCCAACCAGGAAGAGACCCCGGGGTCGACCTAGAACACGCTGGAAGGACTATGTTTCTTGGCTTGTCTGGGAACGCCTTGGTGTTACCCTGGAAGAGCTGGAGATAGTGGCTGGGGAGAGGAACATCTGGACCTGATTGCTCCGGTTGCTGCCCCCGCAACCCGACCCCGGAAGAAGCAGAAGAAAAAGATGATGAAAATGGTTTGGTTGGTGTTCCTTTGAAATCTACCTTTAATAAATCTACAGTATAGTACATCACCGGGTTGTCAAGGCGGGCCATGTCCCTCACTGTCTATGGTGAGAGGCATGTAAAAGAACCATTACTGACTTTCGTAAAGTGTAGGCTGCAAAGTCATCAGCGTGTTTCTGTCCCTTGCTAAAAGGGTTGTGACAGGAAGGGCATCCGACGTAAAAACCCAAATCAAATGTGCGAATCAGATGATTCGCTGTGGCGACTCCCGAGTAAAAGTGCAAAAGCCGAAAGGAAGACAGACAGTATACTAGTGCTTCTCAAAAAATTAGCATATTGTGATAAAGTTCATTATTTTCCAGGATGTATTGATAAAATTAAACTTTCATATATATTTTAGATTCATTGCACGCCAACTGAAATATAGCAGATCTTTTATTGTTTTAATACTGATGATTTTGTCATACAGATCATGAAACCCCAAAATGCCTACCTCAAAAAATTAGCATACTTTATCCGACCAATAAAAAAAAAAAATAATAAAAATGTTAAAAAAAAAAAAAAGTGCTTTTAATCCAAAAAAAAAGTCAACCTTCAAATAATTATGTTCAGTTATGCACTCAATACTTAGTCGGGAATCCTTTTGCAGAAATGACTGCTTCAACACGGGGTGGCATGGAGGCAATCAGCCTGTGGCACTGCTGAGGTGTTCTGGAGGCCCAGGAGGCTTCGATAGCGGCCTTAAGCTCATCCACAGTGTTGGGTCTGGTGTCTCCCAACTTTCTCTTCACAATATCCCACAGATTCTCTATGGGCTTCAGGTCAGGAGAGTTGGCAGGCCAATTGAGCACAGTAATACCATGGTCAGTAAACCATTTAGCAGTGGTTTTGGCACTGTGAGCAGGTGCCAGGTCGTGCTGAAAAATGAAATCTTCATCTCCATAAAGCTTTTCAGCAGATGGAAGCATGAAGTGCTCCAAAATCTCCTGATAGCTAGCTGCATTGACCCTGCCCTTGATAAAACACAGCGGACCAACACCAGCAGCTGACATGGCACCCCAGACCATCACTGACTGTGGGTACTTGACACTGGACTTCAGGCATTTTGGCATTTCCTTCTCCCCAGCCTTCCTCCAGACTCTGGCACCTTGATTTCCGAATGACATGCAAAATTTGCTTTCATCCGGGCTTTTTCCCTTTTACTCGGGAGTCACCGCAGCGATTCGCACGTTTGATTTGGCAGAGGTTTTTTTTTTTTTTTTTTTTACGTCGGATGCCCTTCCTGTCACAACCCTTTTTAGCAAGGGACAGAAACACGCTGATGGCTTTGCAGCTCCTCTTGTCGAAAGTCAGCAATGGTTCTTTTACATGCCTCTCACCATAGACAGTGAGGGACTTGGCCCGCCTTTGATAACCCAGTTAGCTGCACTGGGGGGGCAGTGACAACCTTGTGGAGAGTGGGATTCGAACCCTCAACCTTTGGCTCAGCGATCCAGCGCCCTATACCATTCGACCACCACTGCCACTTGAGAAGGACTAGTAGTACAGTACATCAACCGAGATGTCAGTACATGCCGTTACCGCTAGATGGCAGTAAACCTCCTTATTGTGAAGTTAACAGCAAATACAGAAACCCAACACTTTCACATAAACGGGGTTAAAAATCAGTGTTTGGGAGAAATGGAGCGGTCGAAAAAACAGGACTTTGTTTTTCTTGAGCTAAGAGAACGTTTACAGAGTGGATTGTTAATTATACAGTACGTTTATGTTCTCTTTTCCATTTTTATTGCTTCTAATAATTCGCCGGCTGACAGTTAGCCGGTGCTAACCGTGATGCTAACGCTGTGGTATGACACGCTGCTAGAGTTTGTGGGAAACGGATACATGCGGGAATCAGTTGTTTGTGGGGTTGTTGTTGTTGTTGTTGTTGTTGCTGTTTTTTTCCCCCAATAATTTGCTAATTTAAGTAACTAGTCCGGCTAAATTTTTTCAAAGTTACTCCAGCATATGGTTGCTTCACAAAAGCCATTGAATCGGTGAAATGCATGTTTTTAACTACATTTTGCTGGATTGGATCCATCCCTGCTCAGATTCGAGACCAGTAATCATTACATATTAAACCTCTGGGTATATTTAAGATATATATAAGGGATATTTAAGAACCGTCCATGGATGTGATGGTCAGGTGTCCGATTACTTTTTACACTATTGTGTACATTTTACAAGATAAAATTATAGAGTAAACTTTGTATACACGAGGAGATCAAAAAAATGAGTAGCTTCGAAAATGTAGTAGAACTAAAAATGCTCATATAAATAGGTTTTTATACAAATTTCCACAGCAACCTTTTTTTTGCTTGCCAGTACAGCTTTAAACCACTAGATGGCGGTGTTCGTTTCCTTTGTGATCACCTTCGAAGGACTCCTAAATTATAACACTGTATTTATGTAATCCATACTATGGCTTGGACGATGGTATCCTGTGGAAGTTTTATCTATTATCCAATTCACTGTCTCATTAATGTTGTGTTTTATATCAGAGCATGTTGTGTATATATAATTATACACTGTATGTATACAGTAAATGCAACATCAGTAGCCAGCAGCAGCTGAAAACCATTCTCATGTGGCAACTCTAAGCTGAACTAGCACTGATTCTACAGAGAGCATCTAATCAATAGTATGTCAATACAATATTACGAGCTGTAATGCTCATTAAATCCACCGCATGAGCAGCGGATGACCTTAGAGAAGTAGGCTGAGGACAAAAGTAGGCATTATTGATGCATAGTCTGTATATTCTCTTTTCCCCCTGCCTCAGGACGAAACTATCCTAATAATTGTACTATATATATATATATATATATATATATATATGTATGTAAAGTGTGCGCCTGACACGTTCCTATCTTTGTTTGTGTGTGTTTGTGATTCTGATTTTCCATGCAGCACTGATTCTATGGTTTATGTGGTGTTTTTCCTCACTAAATATGCCAATGCCCCCCCCCCCCCCCCCCATTTAGTCCTGATGCTGTGAAGGACCCATCTGAGGTCACTGTATCTAGCGGAGACTCAACTCTGAAAGTTCATGTCTCTGATGGGACATATGAGGTGACGCTACCCTCCGAGCTCAGTCTAGTGGAAGGTTCGTGTCAGAAGATTCCAGAGTTGAATGTGGATGGGTTGCATGTTCGAGTACGTTTGAAGGTGGGCCATTGTTCAGGTATGTGCCAAATTCATTGTGGGTATCAACTAATTGTATTCACTTTACTTTCGTCAATGAGACTCGTACATCATAATGATAACAGAAACCTGCATGGGCCAGAGTTGGTAGGTCATTAAGCATGAACTTGTTCAAGGGCTGTGTGACCTCATTTGAGGCATTTGAGAAATGAGCTCTGGCCCTCCCTCAGGCTCCACACATCATCACACTTTGCAGATTAACCGAGATTAATGATGAATGCAGATTGTATGACCTTTGGCTTTGAGCCACTGCCCGGCACATTTCAGACTGAGCTCTAGTCAGTAATGTGACTGGTCATCTGACTTCACACAGCAGGAGTATTCAAACAGATGTGCTGATATCCATCAACCTTATTGTTGCTGCTTGTTATACAATTGTATTTTGATATTGATTCTGACTTGTGCTCCGGCATTTCGATCCTCATGCTTACTGTCATTATACCGCGACATTATGGCGGTGTAGCTCCTGAAAAGCTGTCCAATTGTTTGTTAACGATCTTTTGGTTTGTGTTTGCTGTTGCCAGAGGCTGAGGACAGTGCAATTCAGTATCCGAGGGCACAGAGGAGCCATTGTTTCCTGTGCCAGTCCTGTGGGGCAACACTGCTTAAAGAAAGGTGAGGAACAGCATCAGTTGTTGAGCACTTGTTCAACCCAGCTTTAGTTCCATAAAAAAGATTGATTTAACCTGAACGATTAAATCTCTCACTCGATAGCAAGTGATCTTTTCCTCCAAAATGTGTGGATCCAACCCCTAGCCTTATCCTTGCTGAGAAATCCCAACCCCATCCTCATCAGACCAGGAAAACAGACCGTGGGCTCAGCTTGTCCATATTAATAATACAATGTTCAGTTATTATTGTTTTGTCTGATTTTTTTTTTTTGTTTGTTTGTTTGTTTGTTTATTTTGTTTTGCCTTTTTTATTTGCATTTCTCCGGATTTCATTTAAATCCACCATGTAACCAGCACACACATGTGACTCAATAAGACACATTTCCATTCCTAATGATAGCAAGGTGTCTGTGGAGCAAAAAATCAAAGGAGCAAAATTGGGCAGGTAAGGTATGGCGTTTCTTTCCTGTTTGTTATAATGACTGTGGTCACCTGTGGGAGTCGATGAGCTCATGTACAGTATGTGGAAGAGGACGCACAGGAAATCTGACAATTGGATTTCCACAGTCACACAGTGCTACTAATCAGGAGAGGTGCAGTCTAACCTGTTGTTTTCCTGCCATATGGGACAGCGGAATTAACTGAGATGAAAAACATCTAGCCGCCTTCTTCTATATACCTGAGAACACAGACACCCCCTGATTTGCATCCTGCTGTTTTTGACAGAGGAGAAAATACTGCCATCCTTCCCATGAAGAGCTCACAGCCAGTTTTACTCGCATATGTGCATATCTAATTAAACATTAAAATGAATTGTTTTGAATGGTGAACTACAGAGCATGAGACAGTGGGTTTGTTTTCTTTGGTCTATCCACACCATAACATCCAAGTGTCTATGTCGAGTGCAGTATTTTACAGAATATTTAAAGAGCAAAAGAAGTATGCGGGCAGCAGGATGGTGTGGTTGTTAGCACGTCCACCTCACAGCAAGAAGGTCCTGGGTTTGAGTCCCGGGCTTGGCAAGGGCGTTTCTGTATGGAGTTTGTATGTTCCTGTTATACTTGAGGGTTTTCCAGGTTCCTTCCTCAGTCCAAAGACACACACATTTGACTAGTTGGCTGTTTCAAATTGCCCCTGTGTGTGTGTGTGTGTGTGTGTGTGTGTGTTGTCTGAAATTGGTGCCAGCCTCTTGGTTTGGTCAGCAGTTTGAAGAATGAATAAACGAGGAAATTACATAAAATTAAATGGCTGAGGGTGGCACAGTGGTTAGCACATCCACCTCAGTCACACCAAGAAGGTCCCAAGCTCGGTGAGGGCGTTTCTGTGTGGAGTTTGCATGTTGTCCCCATGCTTCCTCTGGGAACTCCGCTTTTTTTTCTCACTGTCCAGAGGCATGCAGAATAGGATAATTAGCTAGTTTTGTTTTTTTGTTTTTTTTTTAATTGCCCCTAGGAGTGAGCGTGAATGTTTGTGCATGTATATTGGCCTGCAATGGTTTGATGAGCTGTTCATGTGGTACCCTACCTTCACTCAGGGTTAGCTGAGATAGGCTGCAGCCTCTCCATGAACCTAATGGGATTAAGTCGCATTGAAAAGGAGAATATAAGTTACGAATGTGAATGATACATTTCTAAGTTTAGTTCTTAAAACTAGCAGAAAAATAAACATGTTGTGTGTATATGTGTGTTTGGGGAAGGGGGGGTTTACAATTTTAGCAGGCCAGCATTGTACTATGAAGTACACTGGTTGAGTAGAAACATGACAGAAGGCAGAGACACTAATTAGGGAAAATCTGTCACGCTTGGATGTGATCACTACGTGGTGATGGCTATTTTTAGCTTCATCCGTACATCTTGGCTCAGCTTGCGTCCTATGGAAGAATAAAAAGAATTCAATAAGGATACTTGGACACGATGCATTTAATGATGCAAAATAATAGTCACAGTTTAAGCCTCATAGGACTGTCTTGTGAGAACGTGATATGAATGTTAGAATGGAAGTGATTTATTTAAAAATATTTACTCTTAGGGTTTTCAGACGAGTACTCCCATTACCCAATGGAAACTGGAATACACTGGTGGATGACTGGTGTTGCCACCCTGATCCTTTCGCGAATAAAAAGCTCACACCAAAACAAGAAGACTGTTTACTTGGTGACACCTACTTCCTCCTAACTCGAGACAACAGTTGTGACCAGAGCCTAACAATTGGAATGGACTCCTCCGATGTAAACACTGGATCTGATCTGTCATCAGGGAAGGTGCGTCACATGAAAAAGATCATCAGATCCAAACTGATCCTAAGTCTCTCTAATTGTACTTCTATATCTTCTTTTTCTTTTGGCTTTTTTCCCTTTTCCAGAGGTCGCCACAGCTAATCATCTGATTTGCACGTTTGATTTGGCATAGGCTTTTACATCGGATGCCCTTCCTGACACAACCCTTTAGCCAGGGACAGAAACTCACTGACGGCTTTGCAGCTACTCTTTATGAAAGTCAGCAATGGTTCTTTTACATGAACCTCTCATCGTAGACAGTGAGAGACATGGCCCGCCTTTGATAACCCAGTTAGCTGCACTGAGGGGGACAGTGACAACCTTGTGGAGAGTGAGATTCGAAAAAAAAAAAAAAAAAAACCCACTTTAGATCCAGCGCCCTTTGCCATCAGGCCACCACTTGCCCCGTTCTAATTGTACTTCTATATATATCGGTATATGTAGTATTCAAGCTCTTTTCTTGGGGCATCATTCATATATTAAAGGAATTCTTCTCCGTCTACACTGCCTCTGGGCTGACACGGATGTGTGGAGAATGATGTTCTTTTTTTTTTTTTTTTCTTTCTTTCTTTATAAAGGTTTCTCAAGGAAGTGGCGTGATATTCCTTTTTTATAGAATCGCCACATGCCTGAGAAGCCTAACTTCTTCAGGGCGATTGATTTTTCTTTTCTTCCCCCCCCCCCCCCCCCCCCACACACACACACATTCTGTGGGTTGCTGTGGGTCCGTGTGTGTTGTGAGTAAATGGAAAAGCCGTTTGCTGTTCAAACGCCTGATTCATCCTTCACTTCAGTAAATGGTTCCTCTCTGGTCATTGATTTCTGTTACATGTGGCTTAAACCTTGTTGTGCTTTCAGATCATTTATCTATTTTGGTTTGTGTCTATGTCTCACAGCAGGCACTCGGCCACAGGAATGTGGTTGTCTGTAAAAATTGCTCCGCAGTGCTGGGAGAGGCAGTCACGACAAGTAGGTTCATAAAACGCACAGAACCCAAACTGCTGTCATCATGCAGGCACATTTCAGCTCATCTCATCACGCCAATTTACCTAAATAAAGCTGAAAACTGCTCTTGGATACAATTCTCGAATTTAGTCTTGTATTCCCCAGCCATCTGTTTTAAGTATGTATAGTTACTCTTCTTATGTACACTGACTACTTTACATCTGTACATTCGTGCAGATGTCATATCAGCAGGCAGCATCACCATACATAAAATAATGCAGATACAACTCACAAGCTTTAATGTTTACATCAAGTGTCAGAATGGAGGAAATCTATCTTGACCGCTGGTGTGGGAGCAGTTTAATTTATCATCTATCTAGTCGAGCTACCACTGTGTTTGTTTGTTTGTTTATAAAATGTTGAAGTCCAATAAAATTGAGCAAAGGACCTCTCCAAGCATTTCTCAGGGTGTGTACAGTGGAGGGACAGAGCTCTTCCAGGTGGTTATTGAGAAAAGTTATTACTTCACAGTAGTAGGTGCTGAATATGACACTGAGGGTTAAAACAGAAAGTACAACCTAAAAATGGGCTGAAATACAGTGCTGCTCCATATTTCCTTTTAATTCAGAACTGGGTCATGGGTCCCCCTCTCATTACAGTACATTTGTTTTTCATTTAAAATTTCACAAAAAACAGCAACTTTATGTTCATACAATGGCAGGAATGTACAGATTAAAGTTTCAGGTGTACGCTGAATCATAATAAATCCTGTGTGTGTGTGTACAGTTCTTACAAAATAAATATGTTTCTGTTGTAGCTGTTTTAAAATTCTATATAACCGAAGTGCTGGTAAGGCAAAGTGAAGATGATGAGAGTACCGTGCCAGAAAATAGGTAAGTAGTTTCAAACTTTTTATGTAACACACACATAGATGTACAGTATTGTGTGGAAGTCTGGAGTGGCAGAGAAGTATGTTAGAGTGGTGCAGGACATGTATGAGAGATGTAAGACAGTGGTGAGGTGTGTTGTCGGTGTGACCGACGAATTCAAGGTGGAGGTGGGACTGCATCAAGGGTCAGCTCTCAGCCCCTTCTTGTTTGCTATGGTGATGGACAGGCTGACAGACGAGGTGAGACAAGAATCTCCATGGACTATGATGTTTGCAGATGACATCGTGATCTGTAGTGAGAGCAGAGAACAAGTGCAGGAAAATCTAGAGAGGTGGAGGTATGCCCTGGAAAGGAGAGGAATGAAGGTTAGCCTCAGAAAATCAGAATACATGTGTGTGAATGAGAAGGACCCAGGACGAACGGTGATGTTACAGGGAGCAGAGATAGCTGAAGGTGGAGGATTTTAAGTACTTAGGCTCAACAATTCAGAGCAATGGAGAGTGTGGAAAAGAGGTGAAGAAGCGTGTGCAGGCAGGCTGGAATGGTTGGAGAAAAGTGTCCGGTGTGATGTGCGATAGGAGAGTGTCAGCAAGAATGAAGGGAAAAGTGTACAAGATGGTGGTGAGGCCAGCGATGTTGTATGGCTTAGAAACAGTGGCACTGAGGAAAAGGCAGGAGGCAGAGCTGGAGGTAGCGGAGATGAAAATGTTGAGGTTCTCTCTGGGAGTAACGAGGATGGATAGGATCAGAAATGAGTATATCAGAGGGACAGCACATGTTAGATGTTTTGGAGACAAAGCCAGAGAGGCTAGATTGAGATGGTTTGGACATGTACAGAGGAGGGATAGTGAGTATATTGGCAGTAGGATGCTGAGGTTGGAACTACCAGGCAGAAGGCCTCGAGGAAGACCAAAGAAGAGATTTATGGATGTGGTGAAGGAAGACATGAAGGTCGTTGGAGTCCGAAAAGAAGATGCAGAGGACAGGGTGAGGTGGAGGCGGATGATTTGCTGTGGCGACCCCTGAAGGGAGCAGCCGAAAGTAAAAGAAGAAGTATTGTGTGATTGTGTTTAAATCAGGTGTCAGTAATTTCTGTCCTGAAGTTCAGCATGGTGGCAATAGTGTCCGCTTCAGAGAACACATGTCTTGGATTCGCGAGTCTCAAGCTCGGGCGTTTCTGTGTGGTATTTGCGTGTTTTGTCCATGCCTGCGTGGGTTTTCTCTGGGAACTCTGGTTTTCTCCCACAGTCCGAAGACATGCACATTAGGCTAAGTGTTTGTGTGAATGGTTTTTGTGTATTGCTTTGTGATTGTCCAATGAGCTGTTCAGGTTATACCATACCACGCCTTCGCCTAGAGTCTCCAATAAGATTAAGTTGTTCAGTGAACGAATGAATGAATGACACCGAGCACAGTTTAAAACTTCTCTGATTAAACTGAACTACTAAAATCATCATCGTCTTCTTCCGCTTCTTCCGGGGTCAGGTCATGGGGGCAGCAAACTAAGCAATGCGGTCCAGACGTCCCTCTCCCCAACCACTTCCTCCAGCTCTTCTGGGGGGACAACACTGAGGTGTTCCCAGACAAGCCGAGAGACTTAGTCCCTCCAGCGTGTTCTAGGTCGACCCCGGGGTCTCTTCCCGGTTGGACATGCCCGAAACACCACAACAGGGAGGCGTTCGGGAGGCATTCTGACAAGATGCCTGAGCCACCTCAACTGGCCCCTCTCAATGCGGAGGAGCAGCAGATCTACTCCGAGCTCTCCCCGGATGGTAGAGCTTCTCACCTTATCGCTAAGGCAGAGCTCCACCACCCGGCGAAGGAAGCTCATTTCAGCCGCTTGTATCCGCGATCTTGTTCTTTCGGTCACTAGCCGAAGCTTGTGATTGTAGGTGAGGGTTGGAACGTAGATCGACTGGTAAATTGGAAGCTTTGCCTTGCGGCTCAGCTCCTTCTTCAACACAACGGACCGGTATCGGCTCTGTTTTACAGCAGAGGCTGCAGCGATCCTTCTGTCGATTTCCCGCTCCATTTAATTACTAAAATAAAAAGTTTTTTTCGGTGCTTTTAAGGAGAGTTACAACACTGTGTAGGTGTTAATATTTTCTATTTATTTATTTAATTCCGATCACTGTCTTTTCCAGACAGCAGTTCCTAGAGAGAGTCCTTAGTTCCAGACTTGTTGAGCTGTCATCTGCTCAAAGCATATTTCGCTTTTCCATCCAGGCACCAGATGGTAAAGCTGTAGTAATGGTAAGTCCTTTCTAAATATCATGATAGTGGAAATAAAACAAATATATTAAGCTAATATTCTTCACACATTTTGTGACATGTCTTTTGAAGTATTCGTGCGGCTGAATATTGAATCATGTTGCTCTTTTAATATCACCAGCTCTGGCTCTTGAACATAGACAGTCTGATCACTTCTTTCTGTGAGAAAACCATCAGCAGTGTCTCCGCCAGTGACCGTCATCCCAATAAGCATCAGTCACAGCAGGCAGTCAGGGCAATCAAAGTCCTTTACCTCCCCTGCACTCATGGCCAACAGGATGAGTAAGTCATAAATTTCACATCTTCTGTGCTTCTCGACCAGCTCCTCGATTATCATTTCTGGCACCTGATGTAATGAATTAGTTCCTCATACCAGCTATTTCAGACTCTTGTAACAGTTTTACGGCTGATTTGAATACGTGGGGACATTATTTTCTTTAGGGCTTCCTGTATTTAATGGTGATGACTTCTTGGTCTTTTTTTTTTTTTTTTTTTTTTTTGGTGAACGTCCACTTTTCATCATTTTTAATTTAGGTTTATGCCTGCTCCGTTCCAAATTAACCTTGGGATGCACATTAACCCAGAATAGATGCACTAAACCCTGTGCTGCACTTTTAATGTCTAATACATACTTTAATACGTACAGTAAAAGGAATTATATCCAGGAAACATTGACTCCCTAGGATGTGCACTGCACGGTATTATTACACGCCACGCCGGCGTACAGTGCTGTGTCCTTCATCTCCTGCGACTGACTTTGATAAAGTTTCAGCATGCATGGGTATGAACTGTCAGTTTAATGCAGTTGTCAGTACAGAAATGATGAGGGGAGCAGACATCAACCCAGCCCATCTTACAAGCTGCACCCTATTTTTCTTAAGTGAAGGTCCACACTGACAGAATGAAAAAAAGGTGTCTGCTGAATTTTTTTGCTGGCAGTGTGGTTTCCTGTGAGCCCGACTGTCGAGTTTTGCTTTAAGAGGACAGTTTCGGGTTTCCTGCAAAACAGCAGCACAGATGGCTAAATGTCACTGAAATGTCCTGGATAGATCATTGCCATAATATGACAGGACATCGGTCTCTCTCCTACGCTCTCCCTCTGCCACACTCTCATTCTCTTTCCTGCGCTCCTCCCTGACAGATTGCTGTGACATAATTAAAATTGTCATATTTCAAACTGTCTGATTAATGTAATTTATGTCTCAGTCGCCTGCTCTCGCGCTCTCTCTCTCTCTCTCGCTCGCTCGCTCTCTCTCCCTCTCCCCTCCACGCTCTGTATCTGTCTCTCTAGAGCTGTTGATGCATGGGAGAAGGATATCAGTGTTCACCCTCTAATCCTTCCTCAAAGCACATGTCAGGAGGTGCTGCAGCTCCTGAGCTCCTCTACCAAAACACTGCCATCCTCACTGTGCTCCATGAACTGCTACCAGGTTAGAATCACCCTTCTGGGCGGTGTATTTCTTCAGATATTGACCAGGCAGCATTACACTTACTATTCTGCATATTCAGTAGTCTTAGGACGTGGTTGCATACAGTACTATTAGAAGCAAAAGCTACTTGTCAAATGTGAAACAGCCTGACACAAAATGAAACACTTTTTTTTCACAAAGTGGAACCATTCTAGTGTATGTTTATGCATATTGCTTAAGTTGCATGCATCATTACTATGATTTCCCAATGAAAGGTACCAGTGTTTTGGGTTTGTTACACACAATCATGTAGAAAGTCACCCGAACGTTTGTTCTCTGCTAAAGTTTTGGATCTATAAGAGAAGCATTCGTACGTGTAAACTCATCTTATTTGATTTGTGACACACACTTCACAACAGTGCGGAAAGCAGAAAGCTTGTTGTCCCACAATGACAAACGGCTATCCCAGAATAGTTAGCCGGAAATATTCAGATCAATATGAAAAACCTTCCAGGTATGTAAAGCAAATGTTTCAGCTCTGACCTGCCCCCTAGTGGATGATATTTTGCATATTAGGATACACAATGGTGCTCTGGGGAATGTGATATGAATAATGTTGCTGATGTGGCAGCTGTGTACGTACATTTAGTGCTGTATATTTCACCTGTCCGGCTCAGGAAAACTCGTATTTACTCTTATGCTCTCAGCATGATGAATAGGGCTACATGTCTGCTGTATTCTAAACATCTTATGGATTTGGATATGTTTATTGTTGGTAATTTGCAGTGTGTTGGCTCTTCACCAGTACTTGGAGCATCTGGCAAACCTTATCATAGAAAACTTGCATAAACATGGCAGCTACCTCCAGTGAGCGCTGTGAACTTTGAATAGGAATGGGAAAATGATATCGCTGTGATTCCACAGGGAGCTTCACAGATATTTGGACAAGGCTTCCCGGCTGTATCTGCCACCTCCCTTTTTAGAAAGGCTCTTAATTAAGCTGAAAAATTGTTTGCAATGCCGTGTCCTTGGACACAGAAACAGACCTTCAGGTTTGAGCGGAGTGAAAAGCAGAATATGATGGGTAAGAGGGGATGAATGAAGAAAAAGAATTAAATCGAGTGATGGAATAAATGACATTTAAATGCATCAGGCAATATTTCCACAGAAACCGGAATCTCCTATCAGTCGTGTATAGCAGTGTCCAATACTGCAAGCAGTGAAATCTGTGAATTAAAATGTGATTTTGTTTGATCTGTTATTGTAACGGGGGTACGGCGTAGTGTAATGGTTAGCACTGCCACTCTATAGAAAGAAGATGAGGGGTTTGAGCTCCGTGGCCAGTGGGGTTTGTGTGCTCTACACATGCTTGTGTGGGTTTCCTCCGGGTGCTCTGGTTTCTTCCCACAGTCCAAAGACATGCGCCTTTTAAGCTAATTGGTTGTTCAGGATTGTTTTCTCGGGTTAGAAACATACTTGTGCATTACAACAGAAATGATGACAGTGGTCCAATGCATCATGGGTGCTAAATGGGAAGTGTGTGTGTTATTATAAAGAACATTGCAGGTACTTCCTGTTGATGCAGAGGAGCACACGCTCTTTGTCACATAATGGAGTAATTTCAGCAGTGCCTACTGTGAAGCTGTCAGCGGGCATTAAAATTTACAACCAGGGTGGAAACAAGAAGTGACGGTTTTATCTGCACATATGGGTTTTGTTATTCCACAAACAGGCTTCATAAATAAGACTGTTTGGTTGATAAGTGTTGGATGCAGTCTGATGAGGAAAAAGGCAGAGATTTTCAGATGGCCAGATTGAAAATGAGAGTGGAAAAAGTAGAGTACTTGAGCAGTTGTGAGTTTACACACTTTAACACACTGTTCTGATGCTGATGCCATTGGGTCGGGGGCCACGGTAATCAGATGATGGAGTTCAGATTGAGTTACAGAATAGGAAGCTCGGTGCTCGGCGTGGAGACTTCACTGCACCTTTTAATGTGCCATGAGTAACGTTCTGCTGTCCATCTGCTTAAACTGGCCTTGGGTGCGCGAGTTACACGTATGAAATACATATTCTTTGTTATTCAAAGACATCTCAAGTTCCTCTTCACCAGCCTCACACTTTTCATTCTGTATCATCAATTCTGTATGCATTCTCTGAGATGTCCTTGGCTAATGGGCTAAAAAGTGTTAATAGCATTACTGACACTATGAATAACAAATGCTTCTCATTTTTCGACACTTAAATTGAATGGAAAACATGTTGCAAGGTAAATTTTATACTGGTTGGTGCTTCTGTTGTAGCTTGTTAAGGTATGGCTGATGAGTTCAGTGCAATAGGCAAGTATGTAATCTGGGCTTTTTGCACCCAAGCCCAGTGGCTCATCAGGCCGGTGCTTATCCTCGGTTTCCATAGCGTGTAGCTACCAGGAGTTCAACTCCTCCTGGATGGGACGCTAGTCCATCGCAGGTTACCTTCCCAGTATATTTTTACATTTATTTTATATGGTTTCACCCATTTATACTGCTGGGTGAACAGATGTAGACTTGTGGTTAGGGCAGTGCTTCTCAATTATTTTCTGTGCTCCCCCCCCCCACCCTAGAAGAAAAAAAAACATTTCACGCCTCCCCACCGCCCCATGAGTGACTATAAATAGGATTATTTGTCTATAAAATTAGTACACCTAAACTAACTAAACTAACTCTTTATTGTCAAAGTACATTTACATACATTGAAATTTGCTTTGTGCGCTAGGCACCTGTCGCCACTGTGCAGCGCCAGTTATTGTGTTGTTCTATCCTTTTGATGCTGAGCGCCAAGCAGGAAGCAACAACTGCCAAATTTTAACGTCTTATGGTATGACGCGGCCGGATTCGAACTCCGACCTTCCGGAGGATAAAGCGGACGCTCTACCAACTGAGCTAAATCCCCGGTAAATACTTCTGTATAACGGTGTATCTTTATTAACATTAAAAACAAAAAAAAGAAAAATAGAGTTCCACTTACAATAAAGAAAAACTTCAGTAACATTGGTGCACTTTAAATCTTTTCAATTACAGATTAAAAAACAATGTGCCTGAAATAAAAAAAAATGCATCTTTATTTAAACTCATTCAACTTATTTATGTCGTCATATCTCCATCTCTCTCCACCTTTCTCTTCGTTCCTGTTAGAAATTTTTCCGTGTTGTTTCCTGAGGAATTGTTTTCTGCACTTTATATCGTTTGCTCCTGCGAAAAACCACTACACCATAGTGCAACAGTGAGAGCTCCGCTACCAACTACTGGAGTGGAGGTGCAATTACACTTAATTCTCATATGCAATTCCAGAACGGCATGTTCCCCAGGGTCATACACGCTCCCCCCGGCATCATATCGCGCGCCCCACTATTTGAGAAGCACTGGGTTAGGACCTTGCCGAGGGATCTTAACACAGTGGGAGTATAACTGGGATTTGAACACACAACTTGCTGATCATGAGCCCAGCACCCTAACCACTACATCACCGGCCCTAGTTCAGTACCACGTTATCTCCTTATGGACTAATTTAGAACAATCAAATGTTTTGTAATGTTGCTGCTGGTTTGAACTGATTTGTTCTGCACTTCAGCAAGCATTCTTCCTGTATGACTTTCCCTGTAGTGAATCACCCACTCAAGCCTTGTCCATCAAGATAAATATTAGTCTTTCAGTTACCTTGCCAAGTTCTGAAGGGCTCAGATAATAAAATGCCAGCACATAACAATCAAAAGGGCATGCAGCATGACAAGCTTCACTGATTTAAGACTTGTACCTCACCTACACTGGCTCGAGTTATTCCACATATAAATAAGAACTTTCTTGGGATCTAAAGGTTATTGCTGGCCACAGAGCCCTTGTATTTAAAAATGTTTACTCGCTCATTTCTATTTCATATTAACTTTTTTATTCATGATCGAAATTTCACAACTGTATAAAAAAGTATACTGAGCCTTTATACATACAATACAGTCTCATTAGTATATGCGATATCAGGGTCCAATGTACCCCAATGCATATTAAGTGAAACTACATTTGAGTGTGTTTGCATGTGAAAATTTTTATCCTCAAAGGCATGAATATGGTCATGTGTCCCTAAAATGCATAAATATGACATGCGTGTGAAGAAAAAGGTTTAAAAAAGGATAATAGGTGACAAACTTATTTAAAAAGTGCTGTGTATACAGGTGTTAAGAGATCACATGCGCGGTGTGAATAGACTTGTGTGGGAGGGAATGAACGCTGCATTAGATCAAACAGAATCGTATTACTCTAAGGGATGATTTCAGTGAAAAATGACAAATGATGTGTTTTTCGGTCATCCCCATGTGACAAACTTGGGGTCCAAGGGGCGGGCGCATCTTAAGGAGAAGTGTATTTAAAAGAAGCGCATATTAACAAGATGATGCTGTATGTAGAAGCACCTATTGTAATATTCCAAGGCTTAACCTCCAGTTCTGTCTTTGAGTGTTTATAATAGATGTAATGTATTCTCTGCATGGATTATCATCTTTTTAAAGAATGATGGGCCTTGAATAACACTCTCCTTGAGCTCAACTTAACCTCTCATCCATCACAAGACACAGACCCTGTTTGTGAAACACTCATGTCCTGGCAGATGCACAGTTTCCAGATCATTCCTAATGTTTATAAGCACATTAAACCAGTTCAAGTGTTGATGTTGAATCAAAGAATAGATGCTAATTCAGCAAGATTGATTTCTAAAGCACTGATATATATTAACATTAAAATGCGACAAAACAACATTTATTTTGTAGTGTGTACTGTTTGAAACAGGGTGCACAGTATTCTGATCCAGGATACCTTTTCTCTGTTTCTCTCTAGGTGGCGTATTTGAGAAGATGAATTCATTAGTCGGAAATGGGTCAGAATGTATAGAATTCATTACATATGCACCATGCAATGGGATTGTCTTCTTGGAGTTGTACTATCCTTAATAAACGTTTGAGTATTAAAACCTTTTTTCCATGTTGTTTTATTGTCATAATTAAAGCTAGTATATTCTATAGATTGTGTTAACCGTAATTGTCTATTACTAGCCAAGTGTTTTTCAAAAAATCATGTTTACGAATTTTATTGAGTTGCATCTCATTACATGAGCATTTCCCTTTTATCATGCATGCTTCAGGAGAATGAAACCAAATCCGCAGATGCAATGCCAGTACAGAGTGCAGTGTCAGTGCCTGACTACTAGCTCTCCATTAGACTGAATAGGAACAAATTAATACTTTTCTATCACACTGGGTTTATATGGACATATAGAGGGTATTTTATACTATCTTTTTTTTTAATATTCATATTACATTTAGCCTTGTGGGCAGTGGTGGTCTAGTGGTATAGGGTGCAGGATCGCTGATCCAAAGGTTGGGGGTTCGAGTCCCACTCTCCACAAGGTTGTCACTGTCCCCCCCCAGTGCAGCTAACTGGGTTATCAAAGGCGGGCCATGTCTCTCACTGTCTATGGTGAGAGGTTCATGTAAAAGAACCATTGCTGACTTTCGTAAAGAGTAGCTGCAAAGTCGTCAGCGTGTTTCTGTCCCTTGCTAAAAAGGGTTGTGACAGGAAGGGCATCCGAAGTAAAAACCTCTGCCAAATCAAAAGTGCGAATCAGATGATACGCTGTGGCGACTCCAAAGTAAAAGGGAAAAAAGCCGAAAGGAAGACAGACATTACATTTAGCCTTGTGATGGCCTGCTGAGTCGGCCGAGATGTGCACCAGCCTCCCTGCAACCCTAATTAGGATTAATATTACATATGTATTTATTTATTTCACTGATATTTAAACCCACCTGTAGGCCAGTCAGAAATAGTTAGTCAGCGAGGGGTTTTTTTTTTTGTTGTTTTTTTGTTTTTTGGCAGGAGGGGGCGGTGAGAGTTCTACCTGGGTCAACTTAAATGACATCATCGAGTCATAACTTGGAATAAACTGCTCTATAACTTTGGAAGAAGTCCAACTGAAAGTTTATGGATATTCACTGCTGGTACAGAATCTATTTGTGATGTAACCCTTGGCTTGAATTTATCAGTGGCTTGTACGAACTTCTGGAAATCTGAGTCAAATTGTGCATACTGATTTGAATCCAAGTCAAATTAAAATGCACATTTGAATTCACATATATGCAAATCACAACATTAGCATAGTGGTGGCTTATTTAAATGACACCCTGAAAGGAGCTGAACTGTTGCTTTTCTGATTGAATACAAAAAGTACTGGTTTGAATCTAGCCTGGGGTTTTGTGTTTTGCATGCAGTGTTGAGATGTGCTGTATAAATTCTTATTACTTTACTGGGGGAACCACTCACAAGAAACTCTGCACAAATATTTTGTAGGGAAATTAGAAGAAAGCATTACGAATTGTTTTTGTGTGGAATGGAAGGTTAAAATTTTTTTTAAAAAAAATTATTTTATGGATGTGGCCTTGATTGTTTCATACCAAACCCAGTTTGATCGTTTCTTCAGCATTTTCACATCTGTCTACACTGCATGAAGTTCAGTTGTAAATGTTTTAAGGAAATCCAGTCAGTTTATGCTTAATGAGAATAAACATTTTTTTTCTGTTTATATTCTGGAAAGACACTCAAGTGGTTTGTAAGTATGGACATGTCAGGTAATTGGATGTTGAGATTTTTTTTTTTTAGATTTTGACCCAAAGAACATAATGCAATCATCTTTTGAAGCCATTCTCTTCACTTCCTATTTGTGGCCTCTTATACAGCTTCATCAGAGCAATTAAGTTTGTTTCCCGGATATGGGGAATTATGCAGCTTCTCATCAGGGTGCCATTAATGAAGAAATATCTGCTCTTTTAAGAGCAATCTGACTAGCAGTTAGACTATGCTGTGACATGGCTAGTTGCAATTTACTACAATCAAAAGAAATTATATGCAAATACTCGGGTAAATGTGAACGCCGTTCTTTTTTATACTCCTGCATAAGATTTATTTTGTTAATACATGAGATTACTGTAAAAGAAAAAATATTTTGGGGTTAAATGGCTGCAAATACTGTAGCAGTGCCGTTATTGTGGTTTTTCTGGATAGTTTTATCGATAGATTGAAAATTTAATAGACCTAATACGGTATTTATTTATTTTCACTCAAGGTTGTAACTCAGGAAAAACGCTTTCACATTCATGCTTTTAGAAGTGGCACCTCTACAAGTATGACAACAAACCACTCGTCTGTGTTTTTAAAAACACACTAAGCTTCTGAAGAGAGCAATAGCAGGACAATTGGAAAGTCAACTTGTATGAGATGAAACCATCCATAACCATCTTTGAATTTTGTTTGTTTTTGCATTTTTTATTGTTTTGCCATTGTTGTATTTTGATATAAAGTGAAAAAGCTCCATGAGTCTGTCGGAGAAATAGGTAGAGCATTGGGTGTGGGACCTAAAGGTTACTGGTTTGATTCATGAAAAATCATTATGGTGTGGTGGCAGGGGTAGTGAGAAGCACTTGCTGCTTTTTCCCCCCTTTACAGCTAAAGTGCCCTTGAGAAAGACCCCCGACAGCTTTTTGGGCAGGTTTGAACCATAGATACGGTCATTCTTCTTAAAAATATAAAGTAGTAAAACTCATTAATATTTGATGCTTGTTTATAATTGGTTTGGATCATTAAGGGTGCAAACATGGACTAACCAATAAATTGTGACATGGTATTATCCAGAGTTTACTTCAAAAGTTCAAACAGCAGTACCTCCAGTTTCAGGAGTCACATAAGTTATCAGCTTTTTGCTACAGTGAGAGATGAGGCCTTCACTTCAAAATTTGCAGGCATATGATTTTTCCGTGAATTCGCGGAATTCCGATTTTTCCATTGGCCCAGTTAAAAAAAAAAAAATCAGATTTTTCCACGTCGAATATGTCAAAATAACCTTTTCTGCTTTTATTCCGTTCCGAGTTTTGCATAAAATGACCTCTCTTGAAATGTTACTGCTGGTTGGCTGATGGCTTTCTAATAGCCAATCGTTGATGTTGAAACATGTACGTAGACATTCGTGCCACTTCCAATCTGTTCAGCTACCGAAAGCATGATTAAGAGAAAAGATTCTGCTCGAATCAAAGAAATAGACAAAGTCGTGAAAAACAAGTTTAGGTGGGAATGGATGGAAAAAGAAACCATAGCATTCGTAGGTAAAAAGAAGGTGACGAACTTGTTCGGTGACTTCTACTGTAAAATCGATCGACCTGGGAAGGCGTTGTGTCCGTGGTGTAAACACACTATCGACTACAGTGGAAGGGGTCTTGAGGCGTTTGACAGCCACGCGAAAAGCAAGAAACATGTCAAAGAACTGCAATCAAGGAAAACAAATTATTCAATTGCCGGAACATTTGGTGTTCAAGCGAGGATTCCAGAACCCTACGGACTTAACCCTTTGTTTGCCATTCAACCAGTAACTTCCGTGCAGAGAAAAGAATCAACGAAACAACCAGTTCCTGTCACTGATCGAGTAGTTAATTTTGAGGTATGTTTGAGAATTTTCTTGTCTAGTTTCGATTATATTTTTCAAATTATTGTGAATGCATGCATGTTTTAGGCGTAGGACGTTCATGTGTTTATTAAGAAACAGTCGCCATATCCAGCTAAATCATGCTTAAAAAAAATAAGTTTTTATAATGTGTTAGTGTCAATGATTTTAATTATTAAAACGTTTGCAATATGATTTCTTATAATATGATTTAACTCCACTTTCAAAATATTTTTATTTAGTATAGTATAGCATGTCATGTGTATAGTTTGTTTCCAGATTGTGTTTAAAGACAATGACTGTTGATAATAGTGTTGTGAGGCCGAACATATCTATAAGAGTGACTGTTTGTTTGATTTGTGACTGCGACACTTTGATTAGTGTTGGAATCCCACATAATAAACACACACGTTGAGGTGTGTGTATATGGAGATTAGAAATTAAACTTTCCAGAGCTCTTTCAGTGTCATGAAATAGCATTTTTCCCCTTCTGAAATGCTTAAAACCTAGGAGATTCGGGGGCTTCACCCCCCTTGTCCCCCCACCCAGACCCCTGGATGATTTTCAGATATTTTGGTAATGGTCAAATCACATGCCTGTATTTGTCTTCAGGTCAACATCACACCAAGTCATGTCTCGGGTGTAAGCCAGTGGAGGAAAATATAGTTGGAAATGCTAACATGAACTGAGCCGAAAGTCAGGGGTTCAAGCAGCACTATCATTGAGTTGTCATTGCTCCCTCCCTAGTGCAGCAAACTGAATCAAAAGCCAGCCATGTCTTTCAGTGTCTGGGGTCAGAGACATATGAAAAGCACTGTTGCTGTTTAAAAAAAAAAAAAAAAAAAAAAAAAAAGTGTCCCATTGGATCGCCATCAGTGTATTCCTGCCCTGCGCTTGGCCTGGTGAGATGCCCAGGATGAACTCTGCCCTCAGCCAGTGTTGGCTAAATGGGCAGAGTTCCCACTCTCACTTCCAGTATTGATCACCTCCTGGACTCTCTGATCTCATCTACCTCTAATGAACTGGACATTTTACATTATAACACTGGACTTCATAACATTCTCAACTCTCTTGCTTCTTTAAAAAAAACAGGTCTGTCTTCTGCTCCATCTCAGCCCCCTGGTTCACTCCCAACCTTCACCTTATGAAAGCCAAAGGTCAGTAACTTAAGAGGTTCTATAGAAGAAATGAACAAAAATCATATCCTGCACTATAAGGACTGGATTGATCGCACCAAAACATGCTACTTCTGTCCTAATCTGCTCAAATAAATGCAATACTAAATCACTGTTCTCTTTACTGAAGAATTTCAATAAGCCCTGGACTCTTTATCATTACACCTTCACTGAACTGCTTTCTCTGATGCACTTATGTCATTTTTTGTTAACAAAATTCAGAAGCTCCACCAGTACCTCGGTCCTATCTCTTTCCTTGGTTACTATCTGAATGTCACTTTACGACTCACTAATTTTACATCTTCCAGCTCCCCACTCTGTCAGAAATTTCTGACTCCACCAGAAACTCCAAGTTATCCATCTGTCAGCTTGACCCCCTACCTACAGTTTTGGTCAATGTCTGTGGCCCCTCTCTGGTACCCATAATTTCTGCCATCATTTACTCATCTCCCACCACTGGAACTGTTATAATTTCCTTCAAAACCACTGTAATTAATCTTAATAAGAACTTAATATAAAAAAAACAATGCGATCCCGCCAACCTCAATAAATTTCCTCTCAGTCAGTTTCCCCTTTGTCATCAAAATTCTTGAAGAAATAGTTGCTACCCAACTCCACTCTCATGTATCTCAAAATAACCGACATAGACAATTCCAGTCTGGTTTCCGCCCTCTCTATAGCACAGAAACTGCCCTTACAAAGATCACCAGTGGTCTCCTCATGGCAGCTGATTCTGGCCTACTTATCATCCTCATTCTTTTTTATCTGAGTGTGGCCTTTGATACCTTATGTCACACCATCCTCCTTAATAGAGTATTCTCTATTGGTATCACTCAAACTCTATTAGAATGGTTCAAAATCGAACCCAGTTCATCAAACTCAAATCTTTTGCATCCAATCCTTCCTCTGTCACTACAGGTGTGTCCCAGGGTTGTGTCCTGAGGCCTCTTCCCTTCATCATTTACCTCCTTGCCCTAGGCAATATTTTCCATAAATACAAAATCCATTTCCATTGCTATGCTTATAACATCCAGCTTTATCTCAGCAGTAAGCCCACTTCCACTCTCCCACCCCTTCCCTCTCTGACTGCATAACAGAAATAAAAGCCTGATTCTAACTCAACTTCCTTAAATTAAATAGTGAGAAAACTGCGGTTCTTCTCTTTGGCATCAAAATCTATAATATCCAAAACTGACAGCTTTTCTCTCAAAATTGACAGCTCCTCTGATTCTCCGTACTCTCGGGTCAAAAGTCTTTGCACTCTATCCTTCTGGTCTCACATCAATAAAATCATCCAGTCTGCATACTTCCACCTACGCAATATTAATCATCGCACTTCCCTCACCCCTCATAAAACTGCTATACTTGTCCACAGCCTTGTTACTTCCCGCCTGGATTATTGCAATTCATTTCTCTTTGGTCTCCCTCAAAAATGTCTCGATAAATTACTATTGGTCCAGCATTCAGCTGCCCATATGATCACCAGAACCCTTTCCATACACCACCTCACTCCTGTTCTCCAGCAGCTTCACCGACTCCCAGTTAAATTTTTGTATTCAGTGTAAAATTTTCCATCTAACCTTTAAATCCATGCATGACCTTGCATCTCGATCCCTGTATGAACTCGTTCATGTTCCCACTCCCTCTCATCTTCCTCCTTTATTCACCTGTCTGTCTCCTCTGCCCATCACATTACCATAAGGAGTGGAGCGTTTAGATGCTCTGCTCCCTGGCTTTGAAACTCATTCCCACCTGACATCAGGAACACCACATCTTTTCCCACTTTAAATCTGGACATAAACCCACCCATTTCAAATTGCTTATTCAACTTGATTTAAACTCCTGATTGGATTTATTTGTTTTTTTCTGATCTACTAGTATATTGTATATTTCCTGTACTTTTTCATGATTTTTATCAGTATGGTGACCGGGACTGCACAGAAAGGTGCCTTTAAGTGCAATGTATTATCTTATTAATTAATTGATTAGATTAATTAGATTAGATTAGATTGGATTAGATTAGATTGTTTCAGAGAATATAATTATTTCATAACCCAAATGAGAACCTTTGTGATGAACTGGGATGTTGAATGTGTCTCAGACATTAGTGCCTGACCTCACTAATTCATGTGTGATTCACTGAGCAAATCACCATATCCATGTTCCAAAATCTAGCAGAGTACCTTCCCGGAACAATAGAGGATACCATAAAACAAAGAAATCTGGTATATGCTCAGCAAGCGCACAAGGTTGTGATTGGTCAGGTGTCCACATACTGATATAGGTAGATCAAAGCAAGGATATTCAAATAAAATGTATAAATTCAAGTTATGCAAATGTTCTGCTTATTAATCTTCTCTAGTCTGATTAGTAATTTTGTAAAGTTTAAACTCTGTCCCTCTCTGGGCCATTAGGATTTCATTCATTTATTTGTTTGCCATACCACTTGAATATACTACAGTAGCAGGGAGGCTGGCACCATCTCAGACGACTCTGGATGAAGGCAAGGTTACACCCCAAACGGTTTGCCAGACACAGCCATTTACACTCACATTTAGGGGCAATTTGGAACAGCCTAATGAGCTTAATACTAATGAGCATGTCTTTGGATTGTGGGAGGAAGCTGGAGTACCAGGAAGAAACTTGCACAACCACAGAGAGAACATGCAAATTTCACACAGAAAATGCCCTCACTGAACCCAACTGTCAGGCCTGTGGTCCTGAGACTATCAGTAGGACCCAAGTCTGACTGTCAAAGGGAACTGAGTGGAACGAATGGAAAGTTTGTAGTACCTAGGTGTTTACATCAAGCAGGACCTGACGTGGTCCTGTCATGTCAACACTCTGGGGAAGAAGGCAGCATCTTTATCAACTTAGATGCCCGAAGGTCTTTAAACTGCCTTCAAAGGTGCTAAACACATTCTACACCTGCACCACTGAGAGCATCCTGATGGAAAGTATCACAGCCTGGTTTATAAACAGCACCAAACAGGACAATCAAGCTCTCCAAAGTGTGGTACAATCAGCAGAGTGTACCATCCGTATCAAGTTTCCTGACCTAGAGACTACACACAACAAGCGGTGATGGACCTAGGGAAGCTAATGAAGGACCTCGACCATCCCAATCTTCTCTCTATGGTGATCAGGGAAATGTTTCCATTCATTTGAAGGCAAACACGGAACAAACGACGAGGAGCTTCTTCCCACAAGCCATTCGGGCCCTCAACTAGAACTTCTTGTACCTGGATTTTCTATACCTACTCCACATATGAACATTACATTCTAGCTCAGCTGATGGTTACACACACAAATGCCACTACTGTATACTCTGCACACACAGTAACCACACTCATTGGTCATCTTTGGGTGCCTACTGCACCAACACTTTATATACTGTATATTTACTGTTGGTGAAAGTGGTGGTCTAGTGGGTAGGGCGCAGGATTGCTGATCCTAAGGTTGGGGGTTCGAGTCCCCACAAGGTTGTCACTGTCACCCCAGTGCAGCTAACTGGGTTATCAAAGGCAGGCCATGTCTCTCACTGTCTATGGTGAGAAGCATGTAAAAGAACCATTGCTGACTTTCGTAAACAGTAGGCTGCAAAGCCGTCAGCGTGATTCTATGACCTGGACAGGGATGGGCTCCGCCAGGCCAAATCAGCCCAAGTCTTGCCATGAAAGTGCCCCAACGACATCCTTGGATGTTAACGGATAAGTGAAGTGACATTTACTGTTATTACATTTATATTTGACTCAGATAAATTGTCTGATACACAAAAGGCTTTACATAATCGTTGGTGCCTTTTATAATTTATCATGTCTTTATAGTCTACATTGATAGTTTTTATTCGTTTTACTTTTTCCATATATATTTTTATTACCTATATCCCTATTCTTTTCTTGTTCTCTTTTAAATTTCCTTAATTCAACATAGGATAGTCATAATAAGCATTCCACCACATGCTGTATGGTGTGTGTGTGTGTGTGTGTGCTTATTCTTTGTATATGACAGATAAAATTTGAAATTTAAATGTATTTTCTGTGAGGCAGACATGCTAACCACTAGGTCACTGTGCCTACTTTGAGCACCCTTAACCTAAATAATTTTCTTAAATACAGTGGTACCTCACTTTACGAAATGAATCCGTTCCAGAGCCTTTTTTGTAACCTGCATTTTTCGTAAATTGAACCGCATTTTACATGTAAAACACGTGATTTGTTCCAAGGCTCCAAATACTACCCCATAAACCCTTTAAAAATGATAAAAGCATACCTTTTAAGACCTCCTTCTGCTTCAATATCGTACCGATGATAGACGGGTTTGGCCATATTCCTTTGCGATATCACTCGAGCCCATTTCTTCTTCTCACTTGCACCAGAAATCGCATGTGTGTGCGTGCGCATGTGCGCGCACGTGTATTGACCATGTCTTCTTAGAAGAGTTATAATCTTACGATTGTTTATGGAAGGTTAAAAGCCTGAGTCAAGAAATAAAGCATGAAACAACAGTAACTCTGTCCTTTACACGTAACGCATCATGGTAGCTGCAGCTCCATAATAGCCAATGGGAGGGAGCTGCATTATCCCTCCTAGCCAATGGGAGGCCAGGAGGTGGGATGTTGGGAGATAGCCAATAAGAGAGAGCTGCGTCATCCCTACTGGCCAATCGGAGGCCAGCGGGGTGGGATGTTTGAACGTCATTGATGGGAGAGCAGCTAGTGCATTGTTTTAATGATTGAATGGCGCGTTTTAATGTTTGAATGGCGCGTTTGAATGGCGCGTTTTAATTTTTAAGATGGTGCTTTCATAACGTGTACTCGTTTCGTATCCAGAGACAAAAATTTTAGGAAACTGGTTTCATAACCTGCATTTTTTGAGGTAAAGTGAGGTACCAGTTATATGTGTTTGAAGATCTGGCACAGACACCACAATGGCGGTACTATTTGGTTCAGTCCACTGAGATACTTTATCCAGCCCATAGTCCACCCAGTTGGCAACTCACGCTTTAGAGCACATTACTGCAAACTAGATGGCAGTTACATGTTTTGTAGGTGTTTGATAAATTAGCCGAAAAATAGTTTAAAGGCATTAAAAATCCGTTTTCATACTTCCAGTGATTGCTCACTGGAATTCAAGGCTCTCTCTCTCTCTCTCTCTCTCTCTCACTCTCACATATATATATATATATATATATATATATATATAAAATACTGCTCCAAGAAGAGTTTACCAAAGTCCAGTTGCAAAATGCAGGCCTGTTCATTGTATATGTGGATTGTGCAACAATATAATCTGTCTTGAAAGCTTTTAAACAATTTCCTCGTCATGTTTTGCTCTTTAGCAGATAGACCACAGTAGCATTTAACACCATCATCTGCGTCTTGATGTTACTGTGTTTTATGCAGTGCAGGCATACAGTATGATTTACCTCAGCAAAAATAACAAATGATGAAATGTCTGTTTTAAAGTGACTGGCTTTTTCTGTACGTTCCCACAGAGAGCATTTCTAGTGCTTCAATCTGCGGCTAATTTGGCAGCAAATGCTGTTTGCCAGTAGGTTCTACTCCATCAAGGTCTTGCAGTTTGTGTCTAGGGAAGCACTGGTGGTAGACTGAGGAGGCTGGCTATTTGGTTGTTCTGTGTAACACAGTTAGCTGTACTCTCCTCACACCCTTTTACAGACAGCACATGCAGCTGTGACAAATGACACCCATGAGCCAAAGGTAATACCTAAAGTAGATTGCCTGCTTAGGGCACAGGGTCGGGTTTTCTGTTTCCTTTGTGGCTTGATCATAGACTCAAGACCTTGTTACACTTTATCTCTATAGCTCATAGTGAAATATGATCGCATATGTAATTTCATAGCATGCTAATAGACATTTGGACGTTCAGGGGGTCTCGGTAATATGTCTGTGTAATAGTACATTCCACGGATCTTGGAAAGGCGTTTTTCCTCATGTGTGTTGTGTGGTTAACTGTGTAGTTCCAAAAACACTGCAGTAATATTAAAGTGTAAGAAAAGCACTCGTTGAATTGACTGGCATTGTTCTTGTGTAACGTTGATGCTGACAGAAATCGTATACCTCGCCTCCTCCACACATTCCCTAAGGCAAAGGATTTTTAGACTGTAAGCAAGACTAGCAGAGAGTTGAGTATAGCTTCTTATATTTCTACTTACTGCTATTGTTAGCAGCACTAATGTAGGCTCAAAGATCAGCTAATATTTACTGTAATTATTGTAAGTTAGCATTGCCTGTTGTAGTGATTAGCCCATCCACCTCAAAGCAAGAAAGTCCTGGGTTCGAGTCTTGATCTTGGCTGTGTAGCGCTCTCCCCATGCCAATGTGGGTTTCCTCTGGGTACTCCAGGCTTTCTTCCACAGTTCAAAGACATACACATTAAGCTAATTGGCTGTTGCAAATTATATCCTAGATGTGAGTGTGATTGGTCGTGTGTGTTGCCCTGCAATGGACTGGCGAGCTGTTCGGGGTGTACCCTGCATTTGCCCATAGTTCGCTGAGATAGGCCAAACCCCAGAGACACTAGTACAATTAAACGGTTTGGAGAATGAATGAATGGTGTTGTCTCTGACAGCTTTACATACTTTGTGCACGTCTTCTAAGTGCCTCATTCTTTGTCCCATGTTCATCTATTGCTCTGTTAAAAAAAACAACAACAACATTGCCCTTTGTGCTGTTTATTGTTATCTTCTTTGTTCTGACCAGCTGAGATGAAATTTGCTTCATTTGGCAATCTGTAAAAGCACATCCACATCATCTGCATCACGATCCCCCCCACCCCCCACTCCCACCCACTCCCCCCCCCATCCATCCCTCCGATCTTGGAATAGAATAGTATTATGTACTTGTAGCACACCCACCTCATTATTGGATGTATAATGTTTTCTGAGTATTATTTATCATGTATAATGTTTTCTGAGTGGTTGTAAAGAGCGGTTTTTCGTGTGACCATATCCTTCCCGTCAGTTTCAACTAATCTGGCTATTCTCCTCTGACCTGTTTAGTCCAGAATGCATTTCTACCAACAGAGGGACTGTGTGCTTGTTGTGTTATGTTGGATTATTTAATTAAATTTTGTGAAGACACCCGCAGATCAGCAGTTGTGGATTAACTCAAACCAACCTGTCTGGTACCAGCAATCAAACCACAGTCAAAGTAATGGATAACTTTTTTTTTTCCTTTTTCCTGATGTTTGATGTGAATATTAACTGAAGCTCATAACCTATATATATATATACACAGTATACAGAACACATATTGTGCCTTGCCGTGCTGTCATTGAATGTTTGGGAAACTTTGTAGGGGTCCAGGTGTTCCCAATAAAGAGGTCATTGGGTGTCTATGTATCTTATCTTTTACTCATTGTCTTGTTCCCTACCTTCCGCCCTCCCTGACAGACATCATTCCTGCCTCCCCAGTGTCTCATTAGTGTAGCCACTGGCATCCACATGTGTGACAATGAACCTACACAAATGCCATGTCCAGAGGCAAAGTTTTCGAACCATGGCAGTCTGCCTGAGGGCACCAACACAGTCGAGGGAATCCAGACACCAAACACTTAAAATAATGCAATGATATGTTTGCAGTGCAAACTGGTTAAAATTATGCAGTTGGTATTAACGCAATCTGTGAAACTGTGCTCCAATCAGAAATGTGCATTTTCTGATCTCATCTGATAATCAGAGCATTTCTGGCAGATATACCTTTGCGTCAAGCAACTTGTACAGTTCCTGGAAATACATTTGAGTTCTTCGAGAAGTTTAGTGCCAGTGCTAAAAAAAAATAGAACAAACCCACACACACACACATACAATCCTTGGAAATAGCTGATAATGCAAACAACATGCACGATGGATAAAAAGATCAGAAGTCTTTTTTTTTTTTTGTTTTGTTTTTTTTTTGTTTAGCCCTGAGGCAAGTGCAGCAGTGTGCTCACCTTCTGAGATTGATTATCTGCAGCTTGATACAGTAGGTCCACACAGAAATCCTTCACCATCTACACAACAACAACAACAACAACAACAACAATACCAAAGACAATAACTGAGGTATGCTTATTACCTTGTTTTCAAGCTTTGAAAATAAATAAATAAATAAATAAGTCGGAGGTGATGTGTATGAGTAAGGCTCATTTCCTGGAAGCACTAGTTCTTGGTTTGAAGGGAAGTCAGCAGCAGAATTAAACGACATGCTGCCTTGACCTCCATAGGGAGTGTCTTAATGATGGAGAGACAGCGAAGCAGGGAGACAATCTGTTAGCACCCTCACAGCCAAGATGAATAACCCAATTTGTGCTGGTCAGCATCTTCAACATCAGCTTCACTGTCTCCCTGCAGCAGCGGCACTGATTTCCAGCCTATTTTAGGGCTTTGCCAGAGAGAGAGAGAAAGAGATCACAATGGAAATCTGTGGTATTGTTTAACACACTCCAAAAAAAAAAATCAATACTTTTATTGTTTAGCATGGGACAAAACATTCTGCCTTCTGGAAAATAATGTAAAAATATGACATAAAACAGCTACTTCTGCTCAAAATTAGTGTACGGCCAGAATAATATAAAAACTACAGTCTGAGTCAAATTCTCAAGGCACCCATATCAAGGATATTTGTACCAACATATAATATAATATCGTTCGCTCTCCTTTCTCAAGTGCTATTGTGTAGTTTCACAGTTCACTTGTTTGATATGTAATTACTGTACATTTAAGTATATAAAATATGCATAATCCTCTTCATATTTATATACAGACTCACGACACGGTTCTTTCTTCAGGAGGAGTGAAGGGATAAGGGACTTTCTGTGTGTTGGAGACAGAGCCTGGGGGTGTGGGTGCAATATCTTACTCATTTGATTAGCTATGGGAGCTGGAAACAAAATGAAATAATATCTAGCAGACCTACCCATGGGGCGGTTTCTGCACTGTGTGCCTGGCTGTTGGAGGCATGGATGATGCAGCACACAAATTTAAACATATTAATTATTTTCATCATGAATTTCTATCACCACACTTTGTTTATAGATGGCAGTCAGAGTGGAACAGAGACCACCTTGCATGAATGTATTATGTATGGTCTCGACTTTCTACTGTAGTGCTAATATTACTATAGCTACTGACAGTTATGCTCGAATCGCTTTTTAGAAGCACCATTAAATCGTTTAAGTAATTTTCTTGTCTCTGTTCTTTTCATATAACACTTCAGAATGCCTCCAGTGCTGCAGTCTTTTCTTTTTATGATTTCTTTTAAGTGGCTATGTGTCCCTGAACGATATCCTCATGAGCCATAAGGTTGGTCCAATATACCATCTTGTGAGATACCAAAATAGAAAAAGCTCCAGGAAAGCCATTTATGATATCATTCATGATATGGGAAAGTAAATCCAAGCATCTAATATATGAGGTATCGCTTCAGCTACACCATGGAGACATGCGTTTACTGTAACTAATTTTTTTAATCCAACATATTCCAAACTAATACTAGGATGGCTATCCCGACAGAGTTACTGATCACATAAATGTCTCTAAACAAGTTTATATATATAATAATTTAAAGTTCATGTAATTTCTACCATCAGAATTGGTAAATACGCACATTGCTTATTATATTTAAGGACATTTAATTAGCATTTCATTAATTCAGGGTCTACTCCTGCTCCTACATTGCTTCCTGCTTCCTGTTGAAATAATTCAAATAACATAATGGCATTACTATTGATACCGGGATAATTCCTCTCTGAAGGACTTTGTGTTTACTCTTACCATCTGTGCCATAACCCGTAATCTTCTATGTGTGTGAGTATGTTCCAGCAGTCTGTTCTTGCCACAACCTTTTTTTGTTTGACTGTTAGTGTGAGTTTCCTGGTGTGGTTGTCAATTGAAAAAGGCAGCATTTTCAAATTAAAAATAAAAATAAAGGCACAGCGTTTATATTTTAATATCAAAATCGATTCTTGAGAGGAAATATCAGGTAAGGAAGTATCATTTTTTCACTATCAAATCACCCATGCCGAGATGCTTATGAAAGTCAATATGATGCTGACGTTGTATCTTCCTGAAATACCTTTTTCACCTTGATCTTATACTTACACGTTATATGCTGATCAAGGTGACTCTATGTTTGAGAGCCCTACTATGCTTATACATATAATTGGCATCAGAACTTACCAGCAGGAACAGGACGCTCGAGATCTGACCACATTGAAGACTAGTCTCTGCAGGTGACTCATCATTATTGTGCCCATTTCTGAGATGCATGGAGTGCCTTCATCTCCTTTAATTAAAAACTACAGCAGACGCGACCTTCTTCTTCTTCTTCTTTTACTTTCGGCTGCTCCCTTCAGGGGTCGCCACAGCAAATCATTCGCCTCCATCTCACCCTGTCCTCTGCATCTTCTTTTCTGACTCCAGCGACCTTCATGTCTTCCTTCACCACATCCATAAATCTCTTCTTTGGTCTTCCTCGAGGCCTTCTGCCTGGTAGTTCCAACCTCAGCATCCTACTGCCAATATACTCACTATCCCTCCTCTGTACATGTCCAAATCATCTCAATCTAGCCTCTCTGACTTTGTCTCCAAAACATCTTACATGGGCTGTCCCTCTGATATACTCATTCTGATCCTATCCATCCTCGTTACTCCCAGAGAGAACCTCAACATTTTCATCTCCGCTACCTCCAGCTCTGCCTCCTGCCTTTTCCTCAGCGCCGCTGTTTCTAAGCCATACAACATCGCTGGCCTCACCACCGTCTTGTACACTTTTCCTTTCATTCTTGCTGACACTCTCCTATCGCACATCACACACTTTTCTCCAACCATTCCAGCCTGCCTGCACACGCTTCTTCACCTCTTTTCCACACTCTCCATTGCTCTGGATTGTTGAGCCGAAGTACTTAAAATCCTCCACCTTCGTTATCTCTGCTCCCTGTAACATCACCGTTCCTCCTGGGTCCTTCTCATTCACACACATGTATTCTGATTTTCTGAGGCTAACCTTCATTCCTCTCCTTTCCAGGGCATACCTCCACCTCTCTAGATTTTCCCGCACTTGTTCTCTGCTCTCACTACAGATCACAATGTCATCTGCAAACATCATAGTCCATGGAGATTCTTGTCTTACCTCGTCTGTCAGCCTGTCCATCACCATAGCAAACAGGAAGGGGCTCAGAGCTGACCCTTGATGCAGTCCCACCTCCACCTTGAATTCCTCAGTCACACCGACAGCACACCTCACCACTGTCTTACATCTCTCATACATGTCCTGCACCACTCTGACATACTTCTCTGCCACTCCAGACTTCCTCATGCAATACCACAGTTCTTCTCTTGGCACCCTGTCATATGCTTTTTCCAGATCCACAAAGGCACAATGTAGCTCCCTCTGACCTTCTCTGTACTTCTCTATTAACATCCTCAAAGCAAACATTGCATCTGTGGTGCTCTTTCTTGGCACGAAACCAAACTGTTGTTCACATACAGCAGACGTGACCAATAATGCAAGTAGCTTCAGCTTCTGACTGTTGTCATACTCTAAATTTCATATAGCACATAAGGTAATGATTATACTGGTCCTTATTCCTCCTTTATGAGTGAAGCATGCTTTTAAATGTCTTTAAAGCTGTACCTCAGCTTAACATGTGTTGTGTGCTTGGTATTTACCCCAATATCCTCAAGTTTTGTGTTTAACTTGGAGGGAATGACTGTGTTGAATGCTGAACTGAGGTCAGCTCACTGAGGAAGTACACGTCCATTGCAGTTGGTGTGGAGTTGCTGGGCTTGTAGTTGTTGGTGGCCTGAATGCCCTCACACATGCGTCGAGTGTCAGAAGTGTTCCTCCACCTTCGGCTTGTGGTCATGCTTGGTCTTTTTGATACCCCTCTTCTCACATCTCACAGGCAGCACAAGGGTGTAGTGGTTAGCACAGGGGTGGGCAAACTTTTTGACTCGGGGGCCACATTGACTTTAAAAATTTGACAAACCGGTTTTGATCACCCATTTTTGTCAGTGCATCAAAGTCTGATGGTCATTCTGTTGTGGTGATTCTCAGAACAGATTTGAGGTGTTCATCACTCAACTGGGATCTGTGAGGTGCTTTGTTGGTGTTTATCACACTAAAACAATGCCGGCAGCCTCTGTGCCATCTTCTGGAAATTTGGCTGCACTAAATGAAGTATAAAACTCATCGAGTTTAAGGGAGTTTAACATTTTGTCACATGGAGATCAATCAAATCCAACTGCAACGTCTGTGGTACTGTTTCAGGGTCTTGTGATAATGGACCTGACACCAACTAAGGTGCCCTGTCAATTTTTCCAAAATCACAAAACCGACGGTAGATGCAGGTCATCCAGTGCTTTCCTGGATTTGTTCACATGTTGTAGGGTGTCTGTTAACATGGCCAGTGTGGGGGAAATGAGCAAATGACTTGTCTGACATTTGCTTTGAAAATAAAACTAGCCTGGTTTTGAAGGCTCTGATGTTTACTTGCATTTCATGCGCAAACTGCTTTTCCCTTGTAGCTTCACATTCAGCTCGTTCAAGTGGGTTAGTTTGTCCACAGTAAAAGTGAAATCACAGCCAATCTGCGTCTTTCAGCTCAGGAACATTGTCAGTGTTCTCAAGGAGCTCCAAAAATGAAAGAATCTCCTGTTTGAGCTCCACACTCGTTGACATACTTTCCCCAAACTGAACCAGCGGACATTATAATGTAAAGCAAGTCCCTGTGATCAGCGTCAGATTCATCAGGAAAATGAATAAACTGATGATGGTGAAGTAACTCGAATAAACTTAACAAATTTCACAACCGGCTTCACTACGTGGTCGAGCTGCACCACAGCTTTACACAGTGCTTCCTGACTGCACCTAATGCGCCGCTGGTGGTGAAAAGCTATCATTACAAGTCAAAGTCAAATGAATGCAATCAATCAATCATTCACATCAAACATGAATTCTGTACCAATTCTGTACCAATCAATCTTCCGCGGGCCGGATTAAAAACACCAACGGGTCGGATGTGGCCGTGGGCCATTGTTTGCCCACCTCTGGGTTAGCATGTCTGCCTCACAGCAAGAATGCCTGGGTTAGATTCCCAGCTCGGGTGTTTCTGTGTGGCGCTTGCATGTTCTCCACGTGCTTGTGTGGGTTTCTTGCAGTTACTCCATTTTCCACTCACAGTCCAAAAACATGCACAGTAGGATTGTTCTGAATTGCCCCAGATGTGAGTGTGAATAGTTCTGTGTGTTGACCCTGCAATGGCCTAGTGAGCTGCCCAGGGTGTACCCCGCCCTCGCCCAGAGTCAGCTAAGATGGGCACCAGCCTCCCTGCGACCCTAATTAGGATTTAGAACATGAATAAATGAATGAATGAATTAATTAAAACTTGTATCCAGGTGTATTATATTTTAGGGCAGCCACATGACCTAATGGTGAACAACGCCACCTCACAGCGTGGATTTCCTTCAGGTACTGTGGTTTCCTCTCACAGTCCAAAGGGACGCACATTAGGCAAATTGGCTGTTTCTTATTGCTCCTAGGTGTGTGTGTGTGTGTGTGTGTGTGTGTGTGTGTGTGTGTGTGTGTGTGTGTGTGAGATGTGTGTGTATTGGCCCTGTAATGGACTGGTGAGCTTTTCAGGGTGTACTCTGCCTTTACCTATAGTCAGTTTGTCAATAGAGAATTAACAAGGTCGACGAGTTGAGATAGGCTCAAGCCTCCATGAGACTGGAGTATGATTATGCAGTTTGGCAGATGAATGAGTGCATTATAGGTGGTGAGATTTGATGAGATCCAAGTATTAGAATGGAATTTTTGGAGGTGTTAGTCCAGTAGAAGGCAAGCCTTGTTTGGACACTGAGTTGGATTGTTTTTAGTCTGACTCCTATCCATCCGCTGTCCCAGCATGATTGCATCTTGGCTAGTATCACCATCAAGGTCTCTGGAGTACGCAAGCTCTTGCACTGCTGCAAAGTGACAATCCATGGTAAAAGGATTACCCTAAAATATGGAAACATGCCAGAGTTGTCGCCATTCTGAAACCAGGGAAACCAGCCACAGAACCAATCAAGCTATAGACCTAATTGAACTGCTGTCTATACAAGTTGATAGAAAGAATCATTCTCACAAGGATCACACCTTATATAGACCCATTCATACCAGTGCAGCAAACAGGTTTCGGACCATAAAGAGGCACAACAGAACAGGTCCTAGCCTTAACATCACATATTGGAGCTGGTTTTGAAAAGAAGCTAAAAACAGGAGCTGTCCTGGTAGACCTGTCTGCAGCCTACAATACAGTATGGACAGGCGGACCTATGCTGAAGCTTGTGAAACTAATGCCATGCCAGAAAATTCTCAAAATTTTGTCCCTTATGACTGACATCAGACAGTGCCACGTGGTACGTGGAGGAGAGAAGAGCAAATCGAAAAGGATAAGGAATGGTGTTCATCTAAAACACTTAACATCCGTGTCAAAGACAAGGTTTTGCCAGCAGATCAAAACCCCAACTACTTAGGCATTACCCTACACAGACAGCTCACCATCCATAAACATCTTGAAGGATGCGCGAACAAGATCGCAAAAAAACTGCATTCTAAGAAAGCTTACAAGGACCACATAGTAGGTAGGTAAGGTAAGTCTGTTGGGTTTTTACACCCGAGCCTCGTGGCTCATCAGGCCGGTGCTTATCCCCGGTTTCCGTAGCGTGAAGCGACCAGGAGTTCAACTCCCCCTGGATGGGACGCTAGTCCATCACAGGTTTACCTTCCTAGTACATTTTACTGGTACCCATTTATACTGCTGGGTGAACAGAGGCACACTTGTGGTTGAGACCTTGCCCAGGGGTCTTAACACAGTGAGGGTCTCGGTGGCATTCGAACTCACAACCTCCTGATCATGAGTGCAGCACCCTAACCATTACACCACCGGCCCCACCTAAGGACCACATGGGGTGCACCTCAAACCGTTCTGCGAACATCAACCTTGGCCTTGTGCCTCAGTGCTGCTGAATATTGCACCCCTGTATGGACCACAAATTCACACACAAAACTTATTGATACTAAGCTGAGGGAGTCAATGCGAACCATCAGAGCGTGCTTCGAGTCAACACCGACCCAGTGGCTTCCAGTTGTGAGCTCAATTCCACCACCCCACATCAGAAGGGAAGATGCGACTCAGAAAATGCTTAAAAGGCTTAAAGGCATGGCAGATAATATACCTCTGAAACAAGTATACATGAATTCCCCAACAACCTCAAGACTCAAGTCAAGAAACCCGTTCCACAAAGCAGAGCTTGAAGACTTTGATTCCACAGAAGCATGGAGAACAGAATGGGAAGTGGGTGGAAATGAGATAGATGATTCGACTCAACCCCTTCCTGGCTTCAAAACTCTTAAACGAAAACACTAGGTAGTAACCAACAGACTCAGAACAAGACATGCAAAGACTGCCTGCATGATGCACAAATGGAAACTAAAGAACTCTCCATATATGCCCTCAGTGTAACAGTCCTTCTGAAACAACAGAGCATATCGTTCTAAACTGTCCAATGACAAGACTGGAAGGCGACTGTGCATCAGTTCAGAAAGCAGATGATGAACTGACGGCCTGGATCGATAAACATAATCTGGAGGTGTGGCTATATGACACTACTACTATCAGAATAGAAGTTGAGTGTGAGTCAATCACAGTGATTCTAACTATTAGGTACAATGCACTATAATAGCTGTTCATTAACCATAAACATAATGCACTGGCAATATGAGGGAGGTAAAAGAGTGACTGGTGAACTGCCAATAAACATTTAAAATATATAACTACTGTATATAACCAAATTATCTATGAAGTCTTTGGATAAGAGACAAAAAGGTGGTTCTGATTACATTGCCTTCTTAGAAACAACTTCTTCGGTGATTGTTTGAGAGATAAAAACTTGTCATCTTTTAAGTAGACACACTTTCATTAGATCTTATTTCCTGCCATCATCAGGCAGACACTGAAGCTTTCCATGTATGCTGGTTTATGTTGTTGATGTACAACCACAAATTATTTCTTATGAAAATCCATGCCCAATGTCTAAAAACAGAACTGTATCTTGAAAGTTTAATTTTCAAATATTTTTGACCGAATACTTTATAAAGGCATTTTACAGAAATGTGTTCTGTCATGTGTATTGACCAAATTCTTGTCTGTGGTAACCGTACACCTGTAAATGGAAGATACTTCATATAAAACAGTGGTTCTTAACCTGGGTTCGATTGAACCCTAGGGGTTCGGTGAGTCTGTCTCAGGGGTTTTGGCGGAGGTCAAGACACACACCTGACTCATATTCATGATGACACGCCCCGCTTGGCCATCATTAGCTGCAGGTGATCACGCTACATTGCTTGGCCAATCTGTGCTACAGGAAATTTGGTGCGCTCAGCAGTCGACTTGTGAATGTTGTGATGGTACGTCGTGTGATTTCTTTCTTAATGTTTTAATCCATACTATGTTGAGCAAAAAAAGAAAGTGGTCGGACGAATATGTACAACATGGATTCACATATATTTACAACGAAATGTGTTGCTAGTCAGCGTCCTATCTGCATGAGATGCGAAGTAGGATCAACCCCCGCTGACTGATGTATACGTACATGTATATGTGTATATAATATCAATAAATACATATTCAATACTATAAATGCTTATAATAACAATTAAACATTCAAAAATAATGCATAAGATGCAAATAAAACAAATACACACACATACAGACGTGCGCACGTGCACACACATACACAGATGCGTGTGCACGCACTCAGACGCGCACCTCACATAAAAATGTAAGTAGCTGTGATGGGGGAGTTCATGCATTGTATTGGTTTTGTTCTTTGAATACAGTGATGTTACTGCACGGTTCATATACCTATTTCCTGAATTTGAAAAAAATCACATTTTATTTTTCAATAAAGGAAGGTTCAGTCAATAAGCATATGAAACTGGTGGGGTTCAGTACAGCCAACAAGGTTAAGAACCACTGATATAAAACCTATGTAGTGCATCTCATATAGTGCATAGTGACGTAGTGGTTAGCATCTGCCTTACAGCATGAAGGTCATGGGTTCAAATTCTTTGCTTTGGCATTTCTGTGTGGAATATGTATGCATGCTTGTGCTTGTGCGGGTTTCTTCTGGGTACTCCGATTTCTGCCAAAAGACATGCATATTAAATGAACTGGCTGTTTTAGAAACTGCCCTACTGGGAGCTGTTCAGGATGCATTCTGCCTTTGCCCAGAGTTGGGTGAGCTTGGCTCAATCCCGAAAGACCCCAGTAGGATTTAGTGAATGAACGGATGAATGGTACCACGTCTGATAACTTTATAGACTTTGTACACTTACATATGTACTGTATGTATGCATATATGTATACTTTTTTTTTTTTTAGATGTACTTTACTCAGTCATTCATTAATTTTTTTAACCACAAAATCTTTTTTAGGGTCGCGGGGAGGCTGATTCCAATCTCAGCTGACTCTGGGCAAGGGCAGAGTACACCCTGGACATCTTGCCAGACCAATGCAGGGCAGAAATATGCTGAAAGCAACCCAATGGCCTATTCTTTTCAAATGACATTTTATTTGTTGAGAGGTATGCTTTTCGAAAGGACTTGGCCATTGGGTTGCCTTCAGCATGTTTCTGCCCTGCATTGGCCTGGCAAGCTGTCCAGGGCGTACGCTTCCCTCACACAGTTCTCTTTGATAACCCAGTTAGCTGCACTGAACTCGATGCTAATGGAGCTTGAACCATCAACCTTTGGATCAGTAAGACAACACCCTACCACTGGGCCACCATTGCCATGTGCTCTTCTCAGACCACTAGGAATAGCCTCAGTGTAAGCCTGGATTTTTTTTTTTTTTTTTCCAAAACCAAAACAAGTTCTCTTGAATGTGGTGTTGGTGAGCATTTCACAATCTCTCCATTTCCCGTATCATGTACTTTAGTAGTTCACCTGCTGTCCATGAAATGGAGTTTCTCACAAGTCTTTATATTTAAAGCACCAATGTCAGCACACAGAGCTGTGATAAACGAATAAAGACTAAAATAGAAGATGGTTTAATAGTGGAGATGGAGAGGGCAGGATGTTGGATCACATTTACAATGAGCGTAATAGTGAAGTTTTCCTTATTGATGCAATATTGTTAATATTTGTTTATTTTCTTGCATTATTTTTACTGTCCCCTTAGTGAAAGAGTATTTATATCCTACTGATAAGATGTCCTGATGGATGCACATGGAATTAATTTCAATTGTAATCACTATAGTTTCAGCTTTAAAGGGTACCTGTAGTGAAAGCGCTCATACACCTAATTTAATGTATTGTGTATAGCTAGTGACAATACACCTATAAGGTGTTTATTATATTCTCTCACAAACCAGCTTTAAGCGATTCAAGGGCTTCACTAACGTCAAGTTTCAGAGCACAGGAGTTTTGCAGCGTCGCATTTCCTGTGACGTCACACCGTTGACAAAGCCTCCACCGGAACTGCGATATTGCAATGTAAACATAAGCCTATATACCTGACACAACAACACAAGCTCACGAAAACTTGGAAAAAACAGACATCATAGTAGTTTTTTTTTTTTTTAAACATGGACGAAGACAATGTCGTAGAAGGAGCAGAAGGTTCTTTAAATGAAGCACTGAAGAAAGACTATCCACATTTATTGAAATCGGACCAGGAAACTGACGACTCGGAGGACGATATTGGAGAGTCTGCAGAAGCTCTTACACGGGAAAATCGTAGCAAACAACCAGCAAATATTTGGTGCTCTTGTGGAAAATGCGTACGTCAAAAACCCGATCAGGAGTGCTATTGTTGTAAAGAACATGAAGTGCTTGAGGAAAATATACTGACATTCTGCAATTGGCGATACAACCGTCAACGATGTTATGTCACAATGACCTTTGACCCCGGTGAAAAAAAGCCAACATGTCCGCGCGCCGAACCTTCGTGAGCAAGGAATGTCATACAGAAGAAAAGAAAATGTGGACTTATACATAACCTACCGACATCACGCGATGTTTAAAAGTTAATAATAAGGTATAGTGGTATAGTCTTTTTTAACACTGTCAATTTTGGGTACAGGTACCCTTTAACTTAGGATATTTATAGCATGTGGTTTTATGTTGGATATTAATAGCATGTTTTTTGTTTTGTTTTGTTTTGTTTTTTAAACTGAGCTGTACCTTTTTTGTCCAGGTCCTAGAGTGAGTGTGCAAAATTGCATCCATCCGTTCCAAAAAATAATAATAAAAAGCCTCGTATGCAACCCTGTCAAAATATCAACATGTACTTGTATATCCCAGTCGTCTTTCTCAACCTAATGGGCAAGCACAAATTCCACTATACACACTAAGCCTAAAACTAATTACCTCCACTATGCACAGTAAGTCTAAAGCTCAGAGATGTGCAATGTTGTATCAAGCTCTTAAACTCACCTGAAAAAGCTAGTGGTAATTGAAGTTATTTTCCAAAAGCAATTAATCCTTTAGTTTAATTTAGGAATTGTCTTTTATCAGGAGTCACAGCTAATTGGATCATTGGTCCATAAAAGAGAGACGTGTGAACATGACTCACAATTTAGCCAGTTCACCCTATATTCTGACCTTCTAAAGCCCTTTGCTGTGAGAAGACATGGAGGCTTATAGAATGGGTGACTCACCACACATCTAAATGGCTTTTATCAGAATAATCTCCACCATTCTGAGTGACAGTGTAATCAGAGAAGGCATAGCAATTTTGTGTGTCGGCTGGATGATGGTAATTGTTCCACTTCAGCACCATGCATCTGATATCTGGACTTCCTTCTTAGGTTACCACAGCACTTTACCAATATTACATTTCATAGGACAGCACAGGCCTAAATATGTCCCTACTGAGTTACATTATTTTGAATGTTCAATCTCTAGACTGATCCTGAAATTCCAATACAAGTCATTTCAGGACGTGCACACCGAAAGGTGATAAGTATAGAGTAACGTAGTAAACAGGGTCCTCGGCCACTTGACAGTAGATGTTGTGATTGGAACCCGACAGTTCCCAAGACCTCTTGACCCTTTGGATAAAATATTAATTGCATCCCAAAGAAATTTGGCATGATCAGGTGCTTCAGTCATTTCTCAAACAGTCAATATTGATACCAGTGCTTTATGAAATCATGCTCTTGTGGACACACATACTGTTTGTGCCAATGAATCTATGGAGCTTGCTGTAAGGAATACTATAACATAAGGAATGCAATGTGACAGGCATTCTATTCAAAGAAAAATAATCAACAAGTTGGCAATTCAGTCTTCTGACAATTCTTATTTATTACATTTATATACACTTAGTTTTTCTTCTTTTTTGATCAGTTTATGATAACAATTATTTTTCATTTAATATTCATGAATCCAGTTGGTATAAACTATCCCCACCACACACATACCAGTCTTTCTCATGAATGAACCAATAAAAACAGTTTGTTGTTCATTTAAGTGAAAACTTCAGCAGATTTATGTTTATTATTATTATTAGTAGTAGTAGTAGTAGTAGTAGTCGTAGTAGTATGAATCATAATAGTAATCAGAACCATGTAAATATGTTGCTATATAAGAATATAACACTACAACTAATATGAAACTGCAGTACTGTATATTGATTGACTACATTAATAAACACTGATCATCCATAACTTTGAAATCATTATGAACAGTGACAGTTAAAGTGAATAACATTGATTATCTCATTACAGCTACACCTACCAAAGAATGGGATGTATTAAGCTGAACAGTTACAGTTTCTCGGAAGTGATGTGTTGGAAGCAGGAAAAATGAGCGAGTATAAGGATCTGAATGATCGAGGATCTGAGTAACACAGAGGCCATATTGTGAGACGATTGGATCTCCAAAATGACAGGTCTAGTCAGGATTTTCTGGTAGACAAACAGCAGTAAGTACCTACCGAATGTGGTCCAAGGATGGAGTCCAAGGCTCATTGATCCACCTGGAGAGTGAAAGCTAGAACATCTGGTCTAACGGTATCAGAAATACTTTCTGCACATGTGGCACAATTGCAGCTAAACTGGCCATGCTCTCTGGTTGGAGGTGGAGGCATGCTTTCTTCTGCACTGTCAGTCGCAGTATGAACATCACATTATGGGTGTCTGTAAAGTCGTGTACATGGAAGAGAGTTTAACATTTTTCTTTTGAGTGTGTTGTACGTCTATGGGACACAGTATATGAGCAGGTACGTATATGAGCAGATATCATTGGCTGGAATCTCATTTTATAGACAGCACATGTTAGTCTCCACACTCCCTGTCTGGTAGCTGTTGTATGGTGGGGAGAACTGGATTGGATGGTGAGTAGGTGAACAAATTAGGGATAAAATGTGGTGGAAACGCTCAAACAACAGAACGAACACCTGACCCATTTAAGACTACTGTGAGTAGAGTATGAGTTATTGAAATGTACAATTTTCTGTAATTTGATTGAGGAGTTTGCATCCAAACACTGAAAAGGAGCCCAACAGTCAATTCTACGTGGTGCTGTGATGTAGAATGCCGTCACTTTGGAATGCAGGTACTCTATTAAAAATGGGACCTAAGTCATCCATTCATCGTCTTCCGCTTTTTCCGGGGTCAGGTCGCAGGGGCTGCAACCTAAGCAAAGAGGCCAGACATCCCTCTCCCCCGCCACTTCCTAAAGCTCCTCCGGGGGGGACACCGGGGCGTTCCCAGACAAGCCGAAAGACATAGTCCCTCCAGTGTGTTCTAGGTCGACCCCGGGGTCTCTTCCCGGTTGGACATGCCCGAAACACCACACCAGGGAGGCGTTCAGGAGGCATTCTAACCAGATGCCCGAGCCACCTCAACTGGCCCCACTCAATGCGGAGGAGCAGTGGATCTACTTCGAGCTCTCCCCGAATGGTAGAGCTTCTCACTTTATCTCTCAGGGAGAACCCCGCCACCTGGCAAAGGAAGCTCATTCCAGCCGCTTGTATCCGCGACCTTGTTCTTTCGGTCACTGCCCAAAGCTCGTGAGCATAGGTGAGAGTCCAAAGTAAAATAGTTAAACATTGTGCTATTACTCCAGTGTAAAGTAATTACAGAGTACTGTTCATAATTTTCTGTTATAAAATTATGTTATTCAGGAAGTTGGGCACAAATTACCTGCCTCATTATGTTTTGTTATTCTACATTCACGGGCAGTGGCCTCCAAAAGCGGCCTAACTAGATTATTATACTTAACAGCTTTGGTGCATCATTTAAATCATCCTCTCGATAAATGTACATTAAAAGCGTTGTTGACATTTCCAATGTGCATTCCATTTGGAATCTCATTTAAATTCCTCTGTGTGTATTTTCTTTCTTTTGTGGACTCCAATTAATCTTTTTTCATTTTTTATTTCACTTTGCATTTTAATAATGCTCATTTTAACAGCCTAGCTCTTAACACAGCAAGTCTTGCACAATACTGAAAGCACATAAATAATTCCGGTGACCACCTCCTTTCTATACACGCGGCGTGAGTAAAGCAATTCGTACAGGGTGGTACTGCACGTTGTGTTGTTGTCCCTCATTGAGTTCAGTCACACTGCCCCTCCAGGGTTCACCGCTCATTTAAAAATAAAGTAAATACGCATCTTAAAATAAGATTTGTTGCATAAGGCGGCTTGCCCTTCACTTGAAAATATAACCTAAGAAAGTGTAAACTTGAAATGTATCACTGCTTCTTAATTTAGAGATCTTCTTCTCCTTTGGGCTGTTCCCTTTCTTCTCAGGGGTCACCACAGTGAATCATCACACGTTTGATTTGGTATAGGTTTTTACGTCGGCTGCCTTTCCTGACACAACCCTTTTAGCAAGGGACAGAAACACGCTGACGGCTATGCAGCTACTCTTTATGAAAGTCAGCGATGGTTCTTTTACATGAACCTCTCAACATAGAACAGTGAGAGACATGGCCCGCCTTTGATAACCCAGTTAGCTGCACTGGGGGGGGACAGTGACAACCTTGTGGAGAGTGGGACTCGACTCACCAACCCTAGGATCAGCGATCCAGCGCCCTTTACCACCAGGCCTCCACCGTCACCATTTTAATTTAGAAATAATTATCATAATTAATCATATAATGTTTGTAAGAATTAATCCTGATTGGTTGGTTTGGAAGTGTTGATAAGATCTTGATATTATTGATTTCTTCATCTTCCAGAGAACTATAGCCTAATCCCTTAAGCAAAGATTTCTCCAGATTCTCACAATCTTTTGATGATATTATGTGCTGTAGGCAATGAGATATTCAAAAGCCTTTGCAGTTTTATGTTGATAAGTATTATTATAAAATTAGTCCACAATTTCCCCCAGTGAAGCTAACTGGGTTATCATAGGCCGGGCATGTCTCTCACTGTCTGTGGTGAGAGGCATGTGAAAGAACCATTGCTGACTTTCGACAAGAGTAGGCTGCATAGCCGTCAGCGTGTTTATGCCTTGCGATAGTCTGGCGAGCTGCCCAGGGTGTACTCAGAGTCGGCGGAGATGGGCGCAGCCTCCTCGCGACCCTAATTAGGATTAAGTGGTTCAGAAAATAAATGAATGAATGAATAGTTCATAATTTATCGATGCAGTTTTTGCACATTGATAAACCTTTGCTTCGATTTTGTTTGTGTTTTATTTTTTTTACTTAATTACGCTGCTGATCTTTTGCAAATTAACCAAATTAGTTTCAAAATGTTACTTTAGTTCTTAATTTTATTACTAATTACTTTTCTTGCCTTTGTGTTGCACCCGTCTTGACTTTTTTGTTTTGTTTCTTTTTTGGAATTGAGATATTATTACTTTTTTCAATACTATACCGTTTTAAACAGTTTTTCAGGGAGGATTTGTAAGATGGTAGTAAAAACACAATAGAATGAAATCGACCATATAATTGTAATATGTTTTTGTTGTCCACCAGTGCAGCTAACTGGGTTATGAAAGGCCGGCCAAGTCCCTCACTGTCTTCGGTGAGAGGCATGTAAAAGAACCATTGCTGACTTTCCTCAAGAGTAGCTGTATAGCCGCCAGCGTGTGTCTGTCCTGCGATGGCCTGGCAAGCTGTCCAGGCTGTACCCTGCCCTCGCCGAGAGTCGGCTGAGATGGGTGCAATATCAATGAGCACAAATTCCTTTACGAGTTACGAGTTACGAGTCAAATTCCTTCTTCCAGTTTACTGGAAATGTTGGCCTGATCAGCTGTCCAGTGTGTACTCTGCCTTCGCCCAGAGTAGGATGAGATGGGCATCAGCCTCCCCGTGACCCAAATTAGGATTAAGTGGTACAGAAAATGAATGAATGATGTTTTTGTTCTGTTCTTCTGCATCTTTTTGCTTTTCTTAGCTTCATTCACTAACTCGTCCCACTGATAGGATTGGGGAAGGCTGTGCCTGTCTCAGCAAACTCTGGGCGAAGGCGGAGACCACTCTGAGCAGCTCTTTAGATCATTGCAAGGCAACACACACTTAACGATTTACACTCACATCCACACCTATAGGGGGCGGTGGTGGTCTAGTGGTATAGGGCGCCGGATCGCTGATCCAAAGGTTGGGGGTTCGAGTCCCACTCTCCACAAGGTTGCCACTGTCCCCCTCCAGTGCAGCTAACTGGGTTATCAAAGGCGGGCCATGTCTCTCACTGTCTATGGTGAGAGGCATGTAAAAGAACCATTGCTGACTTTCGTAAAGAGTAGCTGCAAAGTCGTCAGCGTGTTTCTGTCCCTTGCTAAAAGGGTTGTGACAGGAAGGGCATCCGACGTAAAAACCTCTGCCAAATCAAACATGCGAATCAGATGATTCGCTGTGGCAACTCCCGAGAAAAGGGAAAAAGCCGAAAGGAAGACAGACAGACTCACATCCACACCTATGTTCATTTTATAACAGCCAGTTAGACTACTGTGCATTTCTTTGGACAATGGGATGAAACCAGAGTACCCAGAGGAAACTCACACAAGCACAGGGAGAACTACTAACCGCTATGCCATTGTGCCTTCTTTCTCTTCGTCTTCTTTGTATTATTTTGATTAATAGGAGTATATTGTAATGGAATATGATAGTGTGATAAGTCATTGCTTAAATTAGTCACAGTATTTAATGGTGCACACGTTAACAGGAAATATAAATATATTATTTTTCCATTAAAAAAGGTTCAGATTGTGGTCTTTGTTGGCAGATTTAGAAATGAAAGTATTTACTGTGCAGATTTATCTTTAGCTCCTGCTGTTGGCAGATTGTTCACATAAGGCTGATGGGTCATGAGGATCTCAAACAAATCACCTTCATGCCACACTAACTATTTGATTTGGATCAAGCTGGGTATTAACACTGAGTTTACTTTGGATGCCAGCTAAGCGTGTCTGCCAAGCAGGATTCAGCAGATATTAGCATCATAAAACATGTTCCCGTTGCTTTTGCCTCAGTGGTGTGTTTGTGCACTTCACTTTTTCAGACACATCACTCTGATGATCTTTAAGATAATGATGCATGAAATTGACTCCCATTTTTTGCAGGACCTGTGTCTGCCTCAAAATTTTATGTCTATAATGAATAACAGCACCAAAAAAAAAAAAAAAAAAAAAAAAAAAAAAAAAAAAACAAGCTACAGTATACTACAGAAAGTGGAAAAGTACAGAATTCAAAGAATTTTCTACATAAATTTCTTAAGTTAATATGCAGCGTAGCGGAAAAACTTTAACAGAATGGTTTATTAGCAGTGAAAATTATTTGGTAGCGTTAAACAATGAAAGTACAGTACATGCAAATGTTTGATACATGTGTCTGTATGTTACATCATATAATCATATCAAAGCCCTGAAATGAATCTCCAGTACAGGCCTGGTCAAGATCAACATGTCTCTTAATCCATTTATTATCTCAGCCACCAGATTCAAAGGGATGAATGTACAGCCTTTTTTCCATGAGGTCATTGTCACTGTGAGTACAGAGACATAGATTGACCGGTAAACAGAGAGCTTTGCCCGAAAACTGAGCTCTTACTTTAACACCGCTGACTGGTACAGTGACTGTAATGCTACTTTCACTGGTCTGATCCATTTTTATTAATCTCATGAACTCTTTTTACATCATTTGAGAATAATAACCTGAGATAATTCAACACCTGCACCTGCGCATGGAGAACTTTCTGCTGGATATGAGTAATGAGTAGAGAGTGAAAGAATAAGGTCACAAGCACAGGTGTTGTAAATTAAAGTAACTCAGCTGGGTTGCTGGGCTTATTCTCTCAGCTTATTCTCTCAGCTGCTGCTGCTGCTGCTGCTGCTGTTTCCATACCGAGAGGAGAAACCTTCATATGGTTTGGGTATCTTAAGAGTGCTACCTGATCAGTTCCCAGGAGAGCACTATTATCCAGATTTGATGCAAATCCAAGATTTGTTGAAGACAGGTCTCGCAGTTGGCATAGAAATACCTGGGCATATTCCAGAAGGAACTGGAATGTGTGAGGTGATGGATAATGATGTCTGGGGTGATCTCCTCAGCCTGTGGTGACCATAACCTCTCAACAGGGAAGATGGAAGGAGTGTGACTGAATTGCGGTCACTGTAAAGGACTTTGTTCATGTTCAGGCTGTTGAAGGACAACCGGTATTGATCATTCTTACAGCTTACTTTGTGCGAATGAAATACCTTTTAGTGATACAGAGCTTATTTTAACATAAATATTTATTAATATTAACCATAAATAGCACAAAAAATGGTAATTTCATGCTGTGAATTACTAGCAGGGCTAAACTAATTCGTAGCATATAGTCGTATTTTCCTGGTAATGACGCGAACTCTTTGATCTGTTTTGTTCAGAAAAAGTAAACAAGTAGAACTACTAAGTGCGAAACATTTTCGGTGAGTAAAAAATGTGTTCAAGAAGCAACCATGGTTAGCAGTTTCAGGGAAATGTGTGAAAATGGGTCACTATATTAACCAGAGTGGACCGAGTCTTGTGGAGATGGTATGACATTACATTCTAGTGATTCAAAGATGAGAATGTACATGACGGTAAATCCAAAATGTTTTATGCATCTAATGTTTCGCCAACTAGGATTTCCTTCGTTCAGTAGGTTTAGGAATACAAAAGAAATATTTTCTGCACTTGTTTGTTCAGCTCGGCACTGAGTATGTTATCATGCACAGGGTCAGTGACACAGCCCAGCCACTCCAACAAATTTGCATCACTACCAGGCTGGAACAGCCAATGAGGAAGGCAACACATCTCTGAACATGCCCAGTGTCGTAGCATCCGTGTGGACTTTGACCAGAGGCAAAAGCTGATGCTGCCCTGCCATGGCTGTCCAGGGTGTACTCTGCCCTCACTTAGTGCCAGCTGAGAGCGGCGCCAGCCTCCCCAAGACCCTAATTAGGATTAAACGGTTCAGAAAATCCCCCAGTGCAGCTAACTGGGTTATCAAAGGCCGGCCATGTCTCCCACTGTCTGTGGTGTGAGGCATGTAAAAGAACCATTGCTGACTTTCGTAAAGAGTAGACTGCAAAGCCGTCGGCGTGTTTCCACCCTGCGATGGCCTGGCGAGCTGTCCAGGGTGTACTCTGCCCTCGCCCGAAGTTGGCTGGGATGGGCACCAGCCTCCCCGCGACCCAAATTAGGATTAAGCGGTTACAGAAATGAACTGAACGGTTCAGAAAATGAATGAGGACTGGAAGACTAATGTTGCCGGAAGGATCCACTGATGTCATACATGATTGTTTTAAATAACTAGTAATACTAATTCACCACAGGCACCTTTTAAGACCGCCTCTAATCAGCAGTCACAACACTGTAGCTTTACTGAGCAACTAGAAGGAGCCAAGTGTAAATTAGATGATGAGGAAATGGAACAGTGACACCGTTACGGTTACCAGTCTTGTCAATCTTGACTAGCGCACAGGCTATTTGTCTTGGTGCTATCAGTTAGCACTTATCACACAATGGAAGTCAAGCTGTACAGGAAAGTTGATCTATGTCTCGCCCTAAGTAGGCAGTGAACTTTTTCCAGTCACCTCAAACAGTGTACTGAGGGAGCTCATTGATACTGCAGCTAGCATTGTTATGCATGCAAAAAAATACAAAAAAAAACAAAAAAAAAACTCTTAAAGTTATTGATCCTGGACAAAGAATCTATAACCTTGTAGCACACTGTTAGAATATGAGGTAGTAGGGGGTTTGTAACTAGATACCTGGAATGGGAAAAAGAGCAAAGCTAAGAAATGACACCCGGTATTATAGAAGTACAGCAGAATATATCTTACATTTTAGTCGTCTTCAAATGACATTTACCTGTATCAATGAGGCAGACTGCTCATTATCACAGCAAGCACTTTTCACATTTCCTGCTTGTTTGATCCCAGTGGAGGCTGAGGGAGTGGACCCAGCTGAAGTGGCACTGATGCCATCTCAAGTCTGTCTTCATTACTTTGGATGCTTGTTTAATAAAGCTCAGCAGGGAAGAAAGAAACAGCACACTGATATGTCAGATCATAAATCCAAATTAGGTCAAATAAGGCTCTCCCACTGAGAGACACGCATGCAAGGTAGAGGGAAACTGTAGGGAACAGTCTGTCTGGAATAAGTGACATTAATCTTGTCCAGTAATTTTTATAAATTTGCTCACAAGAGTTGCTCAGTTCATATAAATTTTAGACTTACTGCTATCACTCAGATCCAGTCCTTTTATGGGAGCTATTCTAGTTGTCTAGTTCAAAGGTCATTCGTCTTATGTCCTTGATCATTTTGCCAGAGTTTTCTTGGCCTTGCAAAAGGAGAGTGTAATGGAATTTTCTGTCCCTTGCACAATGAAGAGGTTCGATTTTTTTTTTTTTTTTTCAAAACCATAACCAAGACCAGAGTGATAAATGAACACGACCAGCGGCAAGTCTCAAATTACATATCGATGATCTAATGAGCGACTTCACTCATTAAGCTGTTAGTTAGAGGGGAGGGCAAATGATTGCAAAAAATGTGACTAAAATTTAACATTTTTAAAAATTGGAAAAATTAGCTTACACATAATGTACATTTTTTTGAAGACTACCCAGAAAAAAAACAGCACAGATCATCTTTCTGTAGTCAGCTAGGTAGTTTGGATTGTTTACCAATCCATATAGAATATTTCATTCTTTTACATTCTCAGGTTTAAGCATGTGGACTTCCCACTTCAGATTAGACCACAGGATTTAATCCATAAACGCAGAACTCAGATTTTGTGTTCCTATAACCATATCAGTGTTGGCCATATTTTAACCTGCTCATAAGGGGAAATTGGAGACCATCATCATTCATCATCATCATCATCATCATCATCTTCTCCCACTTATTCTGGGGTCGTGTCGCGGGGGCAGAAACCTAAGCAATGAGGTCCAGACGTCCCTCTCCTCAGCCACTTCCTTCAGCTGTTCCAGGGGGACACCGAGGTGAGACAGTCCCTCCAGCATGTTCTAGGTCAACCCCAAGGTCTCTTCCCAATTGTACATGCCCAAAACACCACACCAGGGAGGCGTTCGGGAGGCATTCTGACCAGATGCCCGAGCCACCTCAACTGGCCCCTCTCAATACACAGTAGCAGTGGCTCTACTTCGAACTCTCCTTGGACTGTAGAACCCCATCACCCGGCGAAGGAAGCTCATTTCAGCCGCTTGTATCCACGATCTTGTTCTTTTGGTCACTACCCTAAGCTCATGACCATAGGTGAGGGTTGGTATGTAGATTGACTGGTAAATTGAAAGCTTTGCCTTGCGGCTCAGCTCCCTCTTCACCACAGCTGACTGGTACAGGCTCCACTTTAGAGCAGAGGCTGCAGCAATCCGTCTGTCGATCTCCTGCTCCATCCTTCCCTCACTCGTGAACAAGACCCCTAGATACTTGAACTCCTCCTCTTGGGGCAGGACCTCATTCCCAACCCAGAGGGTGCATCCCTTGTCCGATTGAGAACCAAGGCCTCGGACTTGGAGGTGCTGATTTTCATTCCGTCCGCTTTGCACTCGACTGCGAATTGCTCCAATGAGAGCTGGAGGTCCTGGCTTGATGAAACCAAAAGGATGAGACCCTGGACTAACAGCATTAATATTGTATAGTGGATATGGGGGCATTTCCTTGTATGGTAAGTCTGTTGGGTTTTTACACCCAAGCCTCATGTCTCATCAGGCTGGTGCTTATCCCTGGTTTCCATAGCATGACGCGACCAGGAGTTTAACTCCGCCTGGATGGGACGCTAGTCCATCGCAGGTTCCCTTCCCAGTATATTTTTACTGGTACCCATTTATACTGCTGGGTGAACAGAGGCACACTTGTGGTTGAGACCTTGCCCAGGGGTCTTAGCACAGTGAGGGTCTCAGTGGGATTTGAACTCACAACCTCCCAATCATGAGCGCAGCACCCTAACCACTACGCCACCGGCCCCACTTTCCTTGTATACAGCCTTCTTTTTTTTGCCATGTCCATATAATTTGTATATGGTCAGAAAGTCTTGAAACCTCACAAAGAACTAAACTGCACAGTTCTGAAACTGTGATATTGTTTTCTTATTTCCCTCTCGCCGCATTTTCATCACAGGGACAGTGTGCCCACTGTTCCTTATCCTTGGCAAACTTTCAACTCTTTAAACTTTTATATGGCCCTGGTTGTGCTTGATTGTTTTTTATATCCAGTGTGCAGGTGCAGCTTGTGTATCTACCAACGGGACATGATAAAAATAGGGTTGCTGTTGGCTCACTCTAAAAAAAAAAAAAAAAAAATGTAAAATAAAGGACACAACTTCAAATTGATGGTGGATGGTTTCTTTGCATTTTAATGCCTCGATCATTTTATGCCATATGTTTGGGAAAACTTCAATACTAAGAAATGAAGTTCATAGAGTTATTTTTGGTTGAGGTAAGATGCTCAAAAATTAAAAATCAACACATTTTTTGTGGCTTTTACAGTAAAATGTCCATTATTCCATCATTCTGTGTATGAAATGACCTGTACTTTAGGCTACTATAGATTGATATGATTAATATTATTTGGATGAAATAAATATTAGTATACTTCAACCACCTTCAATATTTACTCACCTTCCAAAGTTATGATTAGAAACACCTTTGTTACCAACATCAAGTTGAAGACTTAAAAGATGGATTTGTTTAAACTAAAACAACAAATCTGAAAGGTTATTTAATCTGTTTTTTTTTTTTTTTTTTTAGGTACTGTAGGGAGACTGAAGTCTCTAGTGTCTTTCATAGCACTTCTAACTCGCCCAAACAATGCTTTATTGTTCACCCTCTAATTACACTTGCTCAGGCAGGCATGGCCGAATTATGTTGTTCCTAAAAGTCTACTGTGGGTCTCTTGCCACATAGTGCAGTGGGGTCGAAATGGTTGCGGTAGAAACACAAGGTAGTGAGCACTTGTAAGGCCCCTTGAGAGGAAAGCCCAGGTTCCCGCCCCTGGGGAAGGACTGATGTGTCCTTGAGGATACATCATCTGCACTGTTACACTCAGCTCAACAAGCCACTGTTTAAAATAACCGCCCGCCTGTACTACACAATATTGTAGGAGAGCAACGTTAGACTTTTAATGGGGAAAAAATGTTGAGTGAAAGGTCTTTTTTTTTTCTTTTCTAATAACAAGTTGAAGTGTTGATATTCGTACTTGATTTATTTTATTACACATTTTGACATGTATTTAGACCGGTAAAGTAGTACATACTGTGTGCAGCTTGAGTTGACCCTCACGAGGAACGTAAAAAAAAAAAAAAAAAAAAAAAAAATTTTTTTTTTGAAATTGTAAACAATGCACAAACACATGCGTTCATAATAGCATCATGTTTTAGAATGGAACAAAGAGTTTTTTAACAAGCTTTAGGACATTCTCCTAAGAATAAGCTGAAGGGCCTATTGCCAGCTTATACAGATGACCTTATTTACCAGTTGCTAGTGAACGTGGCTCCAGGGACAAGCTTCAAAACATTATTTCTACAAACCATGAATGTCACTCATTTTCAGCATGTAAAAGGAGGTGTTACTGTACAACTGTTTCACTGAAGACGAGGCATTAACACTATGAACAATGTAGATTGTGTTACTCCTACAATTTCATCAGCTTTAAAAGAGGTATGAGAAGCTCCAGGCAACCAGTAGGAACACAAAGAATGTAATAAGGAGGTCTGACTCATGGCACGAATAACCACTGGAACTCCCTCCTCCATGTACTTTTAGACCAGTCATACCCAAAAAAAAAAAAAAAAAAAAAAAAGCAGATCGGTCATTACATTTGAACTTGACATGAGGTTCCAATCTGCAATCGCCAAACAAGTCAGCAGACAAAGCAGGCCTCATCAAGTATTAATCATTGCTAAGTACCGACAAAGAATGAATTGTTATCTTTAGTTGAAAGCAACACAAACATTTCAGTGCGCCATGAAAGAGTTCGAGTAATTCAGGACCAAGATGTTTGTGTGTGGTCCCCTTTTCTCTTGTCTGTGCGATTGCTCACGTACCTCCTCTTGGAATGTTCTTTATGCAAAAACATTACATTTTGCCCTCTCGGTCTCATTTAATACTGAAATTGTTAACTTTCTTTTCTCTTCTACAAATCAGGTACAATTCACCTTCTGTAAATCCTTTATTTGTCCAAATTTATTTCACTGAAATTCTGCAAACAGAATGGCAAAATAATAAATAAAAATGAAAAGGCGTCACCCACCATGCCTTCTTAATCTCATCAGTACAGATAATACTTAATTGCAAATCATTTACTGCTATGTTTTGTTGTTCAGACATGATGACAAAATGAACGATGTCCTGATATAAAGTTTTCATTTCCCTTGACAAATATCAGACAGCTTATATGGGAAAACAGTTATGAAAATTGAATCGTTCCACTGCTGACATGACTATTCTTATAGGAAGTTGTTTCATTCTCATACAGCTAATTGGTTACTTTTTGTTGTGGTATGACATGCTGTGTAAATTGGATCTTTCCCCCACATATTGCAATATTCAATCCAGTATTCTTTTACGGATCAGGACATCAAGTCCAAATGTTAGAAGAATGTGATATACTATGGCAGGATTATCGTACACAAATCTCAATTTCGACAGACTATTAAAACCAGATTTTGAATTTGAATACAATTACTGACAGGATTACAAGTTTACAAATTTAAATCTCAACCATAAAATTTAAATTGCAGAAACTCAACTAAGAAAAATTAATGTGTCACTTAGCCAGTAAAATTACTACTGTGTAATTATTCACTTTTTTATAGCGGTGCATGCTCATAAAAAATTCCTTCTGTTCCTGGATGGTGGTGGAAATACTAGTTTTGCACCAGTACACATTACCAGCATCTCCACTTCAAGACCCTCAATAAAAATGTAGAAATAATATGAAAATGTCCTGCTTCCCCTTCAATGATCTCAAGGACATATTTTTTAAATACAACTTCTCTCACCCCAATGCCTAAAGCAGTGGTTCTTAACCTTGTTGGCGGTTCTGAACCCCACCAGTTTCATATGCTTATTCACCGAACCCTCCTTTATTCAAAAATAAAATAGGATTTTTTAAAAAAATTCAGGACAAATGTTTTTACTGGGGCACAAAAATGAACCGTGCATTAACATCACTGTGTTCAAAGAACAAAACCAATACAATGCATGAACTCCTCCATCACAACTACTTACATTTTTATGTGAGGTGTGCATCTGACGCATCTCTGTGTGTGTGTGCGCGCACGTCTGTTAATGTTTTATTTACATCTTATGCATTATTTTTGAATGTTTAATCATTATTATAAGCATTTGTAATATTGAATATGTATTTATTGATATTATATACACATATACGCCAGTCAGCGGAGGTTGATCCTACTTCGCAAAACATGCAGATAGGACGCTGACTAGCAACACATTTCGTTGTAAATATATGTGAATCCATGTTGTACATATTCGTCTGACCACTTTCTTTTTTTGCTCAACATAGTATGGATTAAAACATTCAGAAAGAAATCACACGACGTACCATCACAACAGTCACAAGTCGACTGCTGAGCGCACCAAATTTCCTGCAGCACAGATTGGCCAAGCAATGTAGCATGATCACCTGCAGCCAATGATGGCCAAGCGGGGCGTGTCGTCATGAATATGAGTCGGGTGCGTGTCTTGACCTCCGCCAAACCCCTGAGACTGACTCACCGAACCCCTAGGGTTCAATCGAACCCAGGTTAAGAACCACTGGCCTAAAGCAAAGCTGTTACAGAGAGTAATACATACACATAACACACACATTTTATATATATATATATATATATATATATATATATATATATATATTATACACACACACATATATACACATACACGTGTGCATATGTATGCATGTATACACACACACACGTGTGCATATGTATGTATGTATTTACACACACACACACACACACGTGTGCATATGTATGTATGTATTTACACACACACACACGCACAAGTGCGTGCGTATGTATGCACACACACACACACACACGCGTGCATATGTATGTATGCACACACACACACACACACGCGTGCATATGTATGTATGCACACACACACGTGCATATGTATGTATGCACACACACACGTGCATATGTATGTATGCACACACACGCGTGCATATGTATGTATGCACACACACACGCGTGCATATGTATGTATGCACACACACACATGTGTGCATATGTATGTATGTATGTATATACACACACACACGTGTGTGCGCATATGTATGTATGTATACACACACATACATTATACATAAAATATATATATATATATATATATATATATATATATATATATATATAAGGCAGTGGTGGCCTGGTGGTAAAAGGTGCTGGATTGCTGATCTGAGGGTTGGGGGTCCGAGTCTCACTCTCTGCAAGGTTGTCACTGTCCCCCCAGTCTATGGTGAGAGGCATGTAACGGAACCATTGCTGACTTTCGTCAAGCATAGGCTGCACTGTTGTCAGCATGTTTCTGCCCCCTTGCTAAGGGTTGTATCAGGAAGGGCATCCGAAGTAAAAACCTATGCCAAATCGAATATGCAAATCATTAATATGACTTCCATGAACATGGAGGCAGATGATTTGCTGTTACCACCCCTGAAAGGGAACAGCCGAAAGGAGCAGATTTATATTATACATTTTATATATATATATATATATATATATATATATATATACACACACACACACACACACACACACACACATACATACATGCATATACACACACTAAATAAAACACCAGTAAATGCTGGCTATTAAGTCTATTTAAGGAAACAGATCTTGTTCCCTACTGTGTATCTGCTCTGAAAATGGCCAAATATTATGCGGGTAGAATGTCAATAGGTCTGTATTTACATCTCAGCCCTTGAATCTATAGATATCACTAATTATATACAGAACACAAAATGATCTATTTAAAAAATATGACACGAAAGCTATTTATAGCAAAATAACTCAAGGTTGAATTAAATTCATGTATTTATACATCTGGAACCTTTTCCGGATGGGCATGTGTGTGTGTGTGTGTGGGGGGGGGGGGGGCAATATGCCTAATCCCTGTTCCTGTTCCAGCAGCTTTGGATGCCTCTCTGGAGTTCAAAGCACCGGAGGGAAGATGAGGGATGAACACAAGGTCTTTTTATTCAGCAGAACATATAAGAAAAAAGTTGAGCCATGTCCATGGAACAAATGCGAATATAAAAATGGACAACTGAGATGATATTAATGAGTATTATTATTATTATTATTATTATTATTATTATGATATTGAAACCACTGAAAAGTACAGAAAGACATGCAACATGGTAACTTATTGTTCCTAGGAAAAAGTCAAGCATTAATGAGATTTAAGACATGTATAATTCTTCATTTCAGTCATTTTTCAAGCAAGATAATATGCACAACTTGCATCCAATAGAGAGATCCTTGCATCATGCTCCACACCGTCCCAAAATATAATACGTGGATTTCTTTTAAAAGAAAGGAGCACTTATAAACCATTGAGAGTTCTTGATCATGCAAGAATTGAACAACATGTTAACAAGACACACCATAACTTAGCATGCGGTATGTACCACAGCAGATGCCAATTAATCTATCTGGCATGGCAAACTGCATGTTACGGTACAAGCTCGTGAAAACTATGCAAACGTAGAGGTGAGTCACTGTGCGTCATTGTGGGGAACATTTGCCCCACATCTCCAGCCAAGTACCACACCTCCTTACACATCAGAGTTAAGACTGAGGTTACCCAGGCGTGGATCGGAGTTGATCTCATACCTGTAATGGTAGCCCTCCATGTGGTCCCTGCACGCATCACGAATATTATATATCCATTTCTTGATGCCTTTTCTGTTCAGGTAAAGGACTAGCAGAAATATGACCCCAATGAGCGCCAACACCATACCCAGAAAGACATAGGATGTCTCCAGAGTCGCCTCCAGGTTTCCAGAATAGGTGCACTGCAGCTCTGAAGGCTTCAACTTCAGAAGCTGATTGGTTCTAAATTGGTCGGGATGAGCGCAGGTCATGTTCTCCTTGTCCACAACGATATCTGTCGTCTGTAACCATATCAGCATGTCCTCAATGTTGCAGTCACAAACCCACTCATTTGCCAGGAGGTACAGATGAAGTCCGGGTATCTGGTTGAACTCCTTTATGGTCCCGTTAGATAGCTCTTTCAGGGCATTGTTCCGCAGGTCCAAACTAATAAGTGCTTGGTTTTGGAAAGTCACGTTTTTAATCGAAACTAATGAATTGTTTCTCAGGTCCAGGGTGGTGAGGTTAGATAAGCTGGTGAACATGTCGTATGGAAGGGCAATGAGGTCATTGTTTGCCAAGCAGAGATTGTAAAGTTTAGGAACGGCCTGCTTTAAAAGGTTCGAAACAACGTCGAAGTAGGAGACGTTATACAATGATCTGCTCAGGTTTAAGACTTGGAGCACGTTCTTCTCCGGAAAAGCAGTCGGACTAAAATTCAAGAGTCGGTTGTTGCTCAGGTCAAGCAAACGGAGCCTTGGCAAGTTTTCGAACACCCCAGAGTTCACATACTCTATCCGGTTGTCAGAAAGATAAAGCTCTGCCAAATATTCCAGGCGACGCGGAAAGGACTCCTCAGTTAGACGGGATATCTGGTTTCCAGTCACGATGAGGGTGGTGGTTGTGCCTGGAAGTGGCCCTGGGATGGATGTTAAGTTCTGGCGATTGCACTCGACGGTGGTGCCGGTGCACATGCATGTGTGAGGACATTCCAGAGACGCAGCCGCGCCAAAGCACGTCAGAAAAAGCAGCAGACACGGAGTGGAGACATGCCGTGTGGCTTCTTTGTCCCGTGAGCCTCCCGCACGCATCGCTGCCCGTCGTTCCACCGGATGGTCCAGAAGTCGCGCCGCACTGAGACCTGCGCGCTCACGAATACGCACAAAGTCTGAAATCGGGCTTCTGCGTTCACTCGGAATTCCGCTCGACACTTTCTTTCATTCCTTCCACTTCTTCTCGCCACACTTTTGTCTTCTGTTGAAGCAAAAACAACATGTACCCAGCATGGACCTGTGCGGAACCACTCTTAAATTCACATACCCGCCGTGAGCTCTCTGTTGCGCCCAACTCCACAATGGACTGAACTCATTCCTGTGTTCAAGGGGAGAAAAATAAATAAATAAATAAAAAGTTCAAGCTCCAAAAACCTTCTGGTCTCGTGCTGTTTAAAATTCACCACTGGTATGTACAAGGTTCGGGTCTTAGACGCCCAGGAGAGCCGAGACGTATCCAGAAACTCGTGGGGGTTTTTCCCTCATTTCCTGTGTGTATTCTGTGCTCTTTACGAAATTTCATGTCCACACAGAACACAATCTTGTCGAGTTCAGATTCCTGCTCCGCTCCCCGTGAGCCGCGTCCAAACCACTCAGTGGACTGTACCATTCCAGGCCGGCGGGGGAGGGGGACACGCCGGAAACCACACAAGAACCAGGCAGAGCAGTAGAGGTGAAAATCAAGTAAAAGATTACAACGTGTGGTGAAATGATTTATCATTCAGTTATCATGTTTTCGTTTCTTTATTACTCGCTTTTTCTTTTAATTTTATGCTCCTGAAAGAAAATCGTTTGACCCATATCTATTGGTACAGAACTCGAAAAACAGACGTCACTCCTCTGGACCTCCCTGGGGTTCAGTTCAGTGTGTATTCTATTGTTATTTCCTTCAGTCTTGGGCAGTTGCAAATCACGTTTAACAGCCTTAAACATATGAAATGAAACATTTTATAACAATAATAATAATAATAATAATAATAATAATAATAAAAATAAAAAAAATCATGTTCATACTGTAAATTTGTGTAGTACTGTAATTACAAAGACTGATGGGATTTACTCAGAAGGTTGTTGCATTTGCTTTTCTAACATTTAAAATCCAGGAGCCCTCTTCTTAGTTTAGTTTTGTCCCAAAAGTGGTTGGTCTATTATTATACACATAGTTTGGCATTGCAGAAAAGTTAAATTTCTCTCTTTCCCCGGGAGTCGCCACAGCAAATCATCTGATTCGCACATTTGATTTGGCATAGGTTTTACGTCGGATGCCCTTCCTGTCACAACCCTTTTAGCAAGGGACAGAAACACGCTGATGGCTTTGCAGCTACCCTTTACGAAAGTCAGCAATGGTTCTTTTACATGCCTCTCACCATAGACAGTGACAGACATGGTCTGCCTTTGATAACCCAGTTAGCTGCACTGGGGGGGCAGTGACAAACTTGTAGAGAGTGGGACTTGAACCACCAACCTTTGGATCAGCGAGCCAGCGCCCTATACCACTAGACCACCACTGCCCCAAAGTTTATCCTTTTGGTATCATTTGTTAAACATGCTACAGAACATAAAATCTCACGCACAAACATTCTCAGAATTAACTTAGGTACTGTACTGGAATAATAATGGAAAAGGTGAAGGAGGACATGAAGGTCGTTGGTGTAAGAGAAGAAGATGCAAAGGATAGGGTGAGATGGGGGCAGATGATTCGCTGTGGCGACCCCTGAAGGGAAAAGCCGAAAGGAAAAGAAGAGGAGACTTTAAAACGAATGCTTTACAACAGTATATGTTGTTATATTCTATCATAAATAAAAATAAGAGTCTGTCTTCCTTTCGGATTTTTCCCTTTTACTCGGGAGTCGCCACAGCGAATCATCTGATTCGCACGTTTGATTTGGCAGAGGTTTTTACGTTGGATGCCCTTCCTGTCACAACCCTTTTAACAAGAGACAGAAACACGCTGACGACTTTGCAGCTACTCTTTACGAAAGTCAGCAATGGTTCTTTTACATGCCTCTCACCATAGACAGTGAGAGACATGGCCCGCCTTTGATAACCCAGTTAGCTGCACTGGGGGGGGACAGTGACAACCTTGTGGAGAGTGGGACTCGAACCCCCAACCTTTGGATCAGCGATCCAGCGCCCTATACCACTAGACCACCACTGCCCCCACTGCTGAAAAGTGAAATATTTGCATGAATTTCCAGTTAAGAAATTCAATTAATATAACTTTCTGTCTTTTCAGTTGTACAGTACAAGTATAACCAAAAATGTACTTCTCTTTAAAAAGGAAAACTACTGATTAGACAGGAAAATTTTCTGCAAAGTGCAATTACACTTGCCTGTGCCTGTGTGGGCATGTGGGCAGTGAGCAAAAACAACAAGAGAATGGAGCTCATGACATGTTTATGAGTATGGAGCATTGCTTTATTGGTATGCAGCCATTTTGTCTGGAAGATTTTTTTGTCAGAAAACTAGTGGACCATATTTCTCATTTAGTCTTTAATCTTCTAAGTCGCTTAATCCTAATTAGGGTTGTGGAGAGGCTGATGTCCATCTCAGCCGGAGCTGGGGGAGGGTTAGGTACATCCTGTACAGCTCACTGCGCTATCGTAGGGCCAAAACACACACACACACATACAGCCATTCACATTGACACCTAGTGCTGATTTGAAGCAGCCAAGTCACCTGCTGCCCATGTTCTTGGACTGTGGTAGAAAGCCAGGGTACCTGGAGGAAACCCACTTAAGCACAAGAGAACATCCAGACAGAACACAGACATGCCAAAGCCCATGAACCCAAGGTCTTCTTGCTGTGAGCCGGATGTGCTAACTACAAGAGGAGTCTATGTCAGATTCATTATGTGTTCTTAAACCTCAGATTTGTTTGAAATTGTGCTCTGGTTTGATTTGTGAATTCCCATGTTTTTGTGAATTAAAATGGGTGCCATTTGCTCTAACTGTCATTGATGAGCACCCCTAAATCCTCACAAATGTACATGGGGTGTGCATGCTCACAGTGGTAAAGCTGAAATGTAACAAGGGATGCGGTTTTCCTCCTCTGAAATATTGAAATTCCAGCACTTCTTCATAGTTTGTGTGTAAGTGGCAATAGTTTGGTATTGCTTCATGAAGCTGTGCCATTAGATGAAAGAGACATATACTGTCCAGACCTAATTAATGGATGGACAGTAAAATGTTTGTCTCTTGTAATCTGGTATTGTCACCCAAGGCGGGCGGGATGGCTGACGGGGCCCTGGTTTTCTTTCATGGAAGCATTATGAAGAATTTATACCATAGCGAAAGACCACTCAATGTAGTCAAAGGTAGGGTGCTTCTGACGGTGAGCAGAAGAATCCAGTCTAGGTCAATGGTCAGGGCAAACTTAGTTCTGCTTGGAACGGCTGCGATTATATGTAGACGTGGCTCACACAGATTATTATTTTGAGCTATTGAAAGACTGATCATGACAACTCAAACTAGAAGAGACTAAATTCACATCTTGGCTCACGCACGGCATCATGGGATTGCGACTACCATACAAGCTACCAATATGGTGGAAATAAACCTTGATGTGGATGAGAACTGCACTATTGATACGTTCAATTTATGGAAAGTTCCCGACCTTCGAGCATCTTGTATACGTAGAGGTCTTCCCAGTTGTTCCCGCAAGCGTAAAGATGAACTTGTTGCGCTTGCATTTGCGGCGACGGTACAAAAGGAATCTAAACAAATCCAACGTGACTATGCCAGCTTGTTGACATTTGAAGTGGATGAGGAAAGCGTGATAATTCCCTAACCCTTGGGACTTGAAGACAGCTGGGAAATAGAAAATGACGCCTTATCGAAGGGGCCGCCATGTATGTACGCTGACATAGCGGATTTTTTGTTAATGAAGGACCAGGCACCCCTACTCGCGTGACTTCGTAATGACTACAAAGAAGGTAAATACAAGTTTGACAGCTGCACCGAGTGATCTGACAGCTCTTGGTTGTCTATTTTACAAATTAACATAACAATAATTTTTGAAGATCTAAGTCTATAATATTTAATCATCACTACTTTCAATGCAGTGGAGCCGGTGGTGTAGTGGTTAGAGTGTTGGGCTCATGATCAGGAGGTTGTGAGTTCAAATCCCACTGAGACCCTCACTGTGCTAAGACTCCTGGGCAAGGTTTCAACCACAAGTGTGCCTCTGTTCACCCAGCAGTACAAATGGGTACCAGTAAAAATATACTGGGAAGGTAACCTGCGATGGACTAGCGTCCCATCCAGGAGGAGTTGAACTCCTGATTGCTTCATGCTACGGAAACCGGGGATAAGCACCGGCCTGATGAGCTGCTAGGCTCGGGTGTAAAAACCCAAACAGTTAATCAATCAATCAAAAAACTTTCAATGCAAATCCTCCTACCACTGTCATCTGCTGTTATAGCCCCACTAATGTCAGCCATGAGCAAGACATTATTAAATTCTATCGTCACCAGTACGCTCAGTACCAAATTATAGGTGATTTGAAAGCTCAATTGGTACCTGACTACCCTCAACACAAATTCTCCTTCCACCAAAAAACAAATTGTAATGGAAAAGATCTTTCATACTTTCTGATTGAAAATAAATTCCATTGCTTGAACACCTACTTTCCCAAGACACCTGGAAAGATGACCCATTCCCACCATAATTGGTCCAAAGCACAGTTAGAATATCTAATCATGAACAAGAAATGGATTAACAGCTGCCACAACTGTGAAGCATATAACACTTTCATCGGTGTATCACCTGACTACAGAGGTGTGACATCAAAGCTTCAGTTAAGACTAAGGCTGCATCAACACCACCTTACAACTGGGCTTCCTTTGCAACCTATATACAAATTCGAAATGAGTTCACAATCAGGGTTCAAAACGCTTCAGGGCAAAATTCTGAAAAGGAGTCTACTCTAAACACAACCTACCTTAACTTCATACAAGCCCACCATGAGGTGGCTGAAAATGCATTCCCCTTAGACCAAAAGTCAAATGAAAAGCGCCCTGTGAAAATGATGCTGTGCTGCTTAAAAGAAAGAAAACCTTGAAAGAACTCGATGAAGTTTATCAGCTGGAGCAGCAGAATTACATCCAAACCCAAATAGCTAACAAACAAAAAGCAGCAGAAGATAAACAGTCGTCCACAGCTTGGCAGATAGTAAATTATATCAGTGGTCACACACAGAATACCAAGTCCAGACTAAAGGAAACCAGTCAGGAAGAGAGACTTGCTAAATGGAACAATAATTTTCAGAACCGACTTGGTAAAGTACCTGATAAATCAAACCAACCAATCATCAATATTATGGATGAAGATCTTGACATTAAATGAGGTTCCTTCTCAGTAGAAGACCTTGAAGCAGTGTTAAAGAAAACCAAGCATAGAAAAGCCTCTGGCCTAGATGCTATTCTTTCTGATGTTTGGAACATCGGGAATTTCAATGACATACTTCTTCAATCATGTAACCCAGTATACCATCAAAGGGAGATACTGGTTTGAACAGAAGGCTACATACTGCCCTTCCCCCAAAAAAGGCAATCTAGGTTTTGTGTCAAGCTGTAGGGGAATCACCTAAACACCAATTGCAGCAAAGCTCTACAAAGCTATGCTTCTCAAATGTGCCCAAACTAAAATTGACAAGTGCTCAGGAAAAATTAATATGGTTTGAGGGAAAACGTTGTACAGCTGGCAAAATACTCCCTGTCAGAATAATACTGGAAAGAGTCAAAGCTAAAAATTGTCATGCAGTTCTTCTATTTGTCAAGTATCCTTGTGCATACGGAATTCCTGATGAAAGAATTCAGGAAATAATGATACTGATAAAAACACCCAAGCTAAAGTGTGGTCTCCAGATGGACATACTGGCTTCTTTGAAGTTTGTACAGGAGTGCTACAAGGCAATACCCTGAGTCCTTTCTTGTTTATTATATGTCTAGACTATGTATTACGCACCTCAATAGAGCTCATTGTGACCCCGGTCTCACTTTAGAGAGAGCCCCAATAGTAGACAGTATCCTGCCACTTATCTGATCGATGCTAACTATACAGATGACATAATACCTTTTGTAAACAATTCAATTTTCAGTTCTATTCAGTTCAGTTTTATTTCCGGGGATTTAGCTCAGTTGGTAGAACGTCCGCTTTATCCTCCAGAAGGTCAGAGTTTGAATCCGGCCGATAAAGCGGATGCGTCATGGAATGACGCGTCCGCTTTATCCTCCAGAAGGTCAGAGTTTGAATCCGGCCGCGTCATTCCATGAGACGTTAAAATTTGGGAGTTGTTGCTTCCTGCTTAGTGCTCAGCATCAAAAGGATAGAACAACGCACCAACTGGTGCTGTACAGTGGCGACGGGTACCTGGAGCGCTGGGGTCTCATGCGCATTGAGCATATGCATGTATGAAATTGTGCTATATAAGCATCCACAATAATTTGTATAGCACCTTTTACAATTGTCACAAAGCAGCTTTACACAGTAAAAGTTGGAGCTTACAAAGTACAAAAGAATTAAAATATTTTCTACAACCCCTGAATATATGTAATGAGCGTTGCCCGCGGCGACAACGGCAAGGAAAAACTCCCTCAGTAGATGCAAGAAAGGAACCTTGAGCGGAACCAGGCCCCAAAGGGAAACCCATCCTCACTTGGGTGAAACCATAAAGACACAAACCATGTATGATAAACTCATTACAGTCCAAAATGTAGTCCGGATGATTACAGTATACAACTGTAAGTCTTAAATAATTATGAGGAAAAGAGGTTACAACACCAGCAGTGAAAAGTCATCTTCACAGTCTGTTAGTGCATATCTGGACCATTTACGTAGATCTTCATCAACAGGAAGGAGGGGATTCCAAGATGAGAACTCTAGCCAGCATTAACACACCAGGACAGACCACAGGACTCAGCAAGCAGAAGGATCAGGATCACCAACATCCCAGAAGAGGAATGTGTACCTCAACAAAAACAGAGGGAGAGAGTGGTTGTTAGGTTTCCTCATAACAGTGCAATGGAAATACAATAATTTATTATTTCTGAGTGCAAGCAGGGACTCCGGCATGACTGGCTATCCTGACTAATACATTTTGTGAATGTTATTCCTACAAAGATATGAACATAACTGCTACGCTACAGCTTTTTCTAAGATATTAGAGATAAAGGGGAGGTTTGATATTGGGCTATAGTTGGACAGTTGATCTGAGTCGAGATCAGGTTTTTTTAATCAGGAGTTTGATAACTGCTAGTTTCAAGGATTTAGGTACATAACCAGTGTTAAGGATGAATTTATTACTATAATAAAGGGTTGATCACTTCTGATAGTATCTATTTAAAGAAACATGGAGGCACTAGATCAGGGGTGGGCAATCTTATCCGCAAAGGGCCGGTTTGGGTGCAAGTTTTCACTTCAACCAAACAATAGCCACACCGTCCACCTGTTTCCACCAATCACTGATCATCAAAAGAAAAGAAAAAAAATAACCTAGATTGGGCATTACTGTTTCAATTCTGAAGTGGAGCCATCTTGGTGAAATCACCTTGCTTTAAATCTTAAACAGTTATGTGATGGTTTGCCAAGTGGTTTGACCCGAAATAGGTAGGAACAGGTATGTATCACAAAGCTATGTATGATGGATAATAGCATTACCAGACACAAATATCAACAGATTATTGGTTCCCCAAACCTGCAGGTGTCTTGGATTTCTCACCATGGGGTTGATAACCGACTGTTTTCTGACCATTTAATGAATAAGCTGAACTGAAACATAGCTTACTTGTGTATTAAAAAACGGATTATAAGTGTCTTGGGCATCAATAATTTTTAGTAGCACTTATACATTATTATTTGTAATTTGAGCATCTCAAAGATGTCTGATTGTTATTCATCATGACAAGTACCTGAGTGTCTGGTACGATTATGGCCATGTTTGCAGAAGCACTATTGACCTTGAGTGATGCTTTTAAATTTTTCAATATGATGTTATATTTGCTACAAAATTCAGTTGTGAACAGACCATTTGATTATTTTCTCTGTGATAAATGTAGTCTTGAAAGTGAAATTACGTCTTTGCTACTAGAGTTTTGTCCAGGTAAAAACACGAATGTTTGTATTTAAAAAGGTGTCAAGATTAGAAATGACAGAAATTTACTTCCAATACTGTTGCTAGCAAACATTACTCAGTACCATCAGAGGATTATCTTAAGATATTGTTGATGAAAATCGGTAAATAGGTTAGTGAGATATGGGCATTTAAACATGAGTATTCGGATGCGCAACAAGACTTTTGTCAATGACTGTATAACTTTACTTTTGAAACAAACCAAAAAATTCCTTTGTGCCATCGTATTCTCTCAAACATGCCTAAATAGAAAGTGAATCAATGAAAGCAATCATTTTCTGAGACTTTTTATTTTTTAATCGTATGTGTCCCGAGGATGTACAGTTTGAATTGCAGATAAATATAGATAATTTTCATAAATTCAACATACTAAACATATTATTGCTTCATTTATTAAATGATTAGAAAAGTAAGCTCATTTTAACAAAATGACTTAATAAGCCATTAGATTGTGCTTGTTTTTTTATTATTATTTTGTTTTGTTTTGTTTTTAAACAGCAATTTAAATGGTTGATTTACTGCCATTACTCCTACACTCCTAATATATCAGCCATTCTGACTCATACTGTTTCTAACTCTGGCTTCCTGAGTGTTAGACCTATGTCAGTTGATCAGGGCCTGTATATATAAAACTTCCAAAGTAGAAATATGGTCCTAAAAGTCATAAAATTCTAAAACATCATTCTTGGAAATTTATTCAAATATTTAGGCATATGAAGAGTATTACAAAGGGATCATAAACTGCTGAAAAGAGTAGAGAAATGTAGCACTGAGAGAGTACACTAATATGTAAATGTATTGCATATATATATATATATATATATATATATCTATATACCTCCAGTGCAGCTAACTGAGTTGTCAAAGGCCGGCCATGTCTCTCACTGTCAATGGTGTGAGGCATGTAAAAGAACCATTGCTGACTTTCGATAAGGGCAGGCTGCAAAGCCGCCAGCGTGTTTCCGCCCTGCGATGGCCTGGCGAGCTGTCCAGGGTGTACTCTGCCCTCACCCGAAGTTGGCTGGGATGGGTGCCAGCCTCCCCCCCGACCCTAATTAGGATTAAGCGGTTACAGAAAATGAACTGATGAATGATATATATATATATATATATATATATATATATATATATATATATATATATATATGTATATATATATATATATATATATATATATATATATTTATATATAAGTGGCAGGGATATCTTGACCTTCAGTCGGGACAGACTTAATGCACCTCTTAATACCACCAGTTCTGCCCTGCAAAAATGAAAACCTCTGTTACTTTTGTTACCGTATCTTGTGTCCATTTGTACATAAAAGCAACCTGCCTGGCACTATTAGTTGGCATAAAATTAATCAAGTAATTAGTTCAGGCTAATGTGTGTGTGTGTGTGTGTGTGTGTGTGTGTGTGTGTGTGTGCAGACACACTAATATTTTGTTAAAGATCTGAAGAATTGATTAAAATGTGTACTTGCCATGGAATTATTTCAACAATATAAAGCAATGCCACCACATAGTTTTTCCATTCAGATTTGCGGAGATTTTGTTTTTTGCTGATGACTTGAATTGGTTAAACTTCACCAAGTTTTTGAATGATCTCTAATCACTGTAGATTGAAACTGAAGATTGAACACTGAAGACTTTATTCAACCTAATTTTAAGATTCAAGATTCAAAAATCTTTATTGTCATTATCTTTACACATAATGAAATTTTGAATGAGACTCTCACCTTTAACAGGTACAAACAAGTTAAAAAGTTGAAAACAAGGTGGCAAACTGCCATTAACACTGTCAAGAGCAGAATATACTGTAAACACAATTTTCTTCAAGGTTTTAATAATACTTCTTTTCCTTTCGGCTGTTCCCTTCAGAGGTTGCCACAGCAAATCATCTGCCTCCATCTCACCCTATCCTCTGCATCTTCTCTTACACCAACTACCTTCATGTCCTCCTTCACCACATCCATAATCTCCTCTTTGGTCTTCCTCTAGACCTTCTGCCTGGTAGTTCCAACCTCAGTATCCTACTACCAATATATTCACTAACCCTCCTCTGTACATGTCCAAACCATCTCAATCTAGCCTTTCTGACTTTGTCTCCAAAACATCTTACATGTGCTGTCTTTCTGATGTACTCATTACTCCCAAAGAGAACCTCAACATTTTCATCTCTGCAGGTTTTAATAATAAATTGGACAGTTTTTAACTGAATGCTAGTCATTTCAGCAATTGTCTTAGTTGTTTTATTTACAGATACAGATACAGCCTTATTAACCTCACTGTTGAGAAATTTACTAAATTTGTTTGATTCAGTCTAGAAATTGACCCTTTGGAAACACGGTGATATCTTTTACATGATCACCGTCTATGTCTTCTGACATGGTTATTTAAAAAAATATGAAGCTACTCATTGCATCAGTTAAGGTTAAAAAAACTAACTGAACAATAATGACTATACTACAGTAATCATGAAAAAATATAATTTATTTCATTCAATCCAAATTTACCTCTTTTGCTAAGGCAGTATGTAAGAGTTATCGTTTAATTACAGACTGCCTTCTTAAATAGGTTTTCCCGAGCCAATTCATACATTCATTGTGGGATACCAATAAATCCTTACAATAAGCCTGGCGTCTATTAAGGACACTCATTAGGAAAGTGTAATATTAGCTATTTTTCTTAACTAACTGGTTTATCCTGGTTAGGGATTCAGTGGATCCAGAGCCTGTCCTTTGAAATCCGCTACTGGAGTGTTCAATTATATAAAGAACAATTTTAGCCAACTCAAGTCTATTCCCATCTGAACCAAAATCGATGTAAAATATATGTATTCATTTGATGCAGTTATAATACAGTTCGTTGTTACATGTAGAAATCATTGTCTGAGAACTCTTGTTATTTTAAAATGCTGTGATCTACCAGATTAGGATGTTGATTGGCCTTTTGAATGTGAATTTTTTTTTTCGACCAGATCCACTCTGTATGCTGTTGACCTGTTATTCCAATTTAGTTTTAGGGCTTGTGTTTGTGTCAAGGTGACTTTTGTTTGTTTCATAGAACAGAAAACAAATTTATGACTGAAAATGCTCTTCATAAACTTTATGGTGAACCCATAACTGGACACCATTATTGGATCACAGAGTTTGGTTCCATTATCACTGACACTGTAACATTTGTTAGAATTAATCATTTATTTAGGATTTCACATATGAATATTTGTCTTAACCCTCACCCAGAGTTGGCTGAAGTGGGCGTCAGCCTCCCCATGACCCTAATTAGGATTAAAGGTTCAGAAAATAAACAATGATATTTGACTTATGCAATGCAGCCATGAGGCGGGGTGAGGTGGGGTCTCTCCCCCTTATGCCGGTCCCAAGCCCGGATAAATGCAGAGGGTTGCGACAGGAAAGGCATCCGGCGTAAAACTTCTGCCACATTAAAAATGCAAATGGTCAAAACAAAATTCATACCGGCTCGGTCGAGGCCCGGTTAACAACGACCACCATCAGTGCTGTCAACCAACAGGGTACTGATGGAAATTGGACTACTGTTGGTCGAAGACATCGAAGAAGGAGAGGCGGGAGGTGTGTCCGTAGGCAGAGAGAGAAGAGGAAATGCGTGAGCCTCGGACTGAGAGTAGGGACTTTGACTGTTGGAACTATGCAAGGAAAAGATAGGGAGCTGGCTGACATGATGCAGAGGAGGAAGGTGGACATACTGTGTGTTCAGGAGACCAGGTGGAAAGGTAGCAAGGCTAGAAGCTTAGGAGCAGGGCTTAAGCTGTTTTATCACGGTGTGGATGGGAAGAGAAATGGAGTAGGAGTCATCTTGAAGGAGGGGTTTGTCAGGAATGTTCTAGAAGTGAAAAGAGTGTCAGACAGAGGGATGAGTCTCAAGTTAGAAATTGAAGGCGTGATGGTCAATGTTGTTAGTGCTTATGCCCCACAGGCAGGATGTGAGCGAGAAGAGAAGGAGAGATTCTGGAGTGACTTAGATGAAGTGATGCAGAGTACCCCCAGAGGTGAAAGAGTGGTCATTGGGGCAGACTTCAATGGACATGTTGGTGCAGGCAACAGAGGGGACGAGGTAGTGATGGGCAGGTTTGGTATCCAGGACAGGAACACAGAAAGACAGATGTTGATCGATTTTGCAAAAAGGATGGAAATGGCTGTGGTGAATACTTTCTTCAAGAAGCAACAGGAGCATAGGGTGACTTATGAAAGCGGAGGTAAGAGCACACAGGTAGACTACATCTTGTGTAGGCGATGTAATTTGAAGGAAGTCAGTCACTATAAAGTAGTAGTAGGTGAGAGTTAGCCAAGAAGAAGTGGGACATTGAGAGGACCGAAGAGAGTAAACAGGAGTACAGGGAGACACAGCGGAAGGCAAAGGTAGCAGTGTCAAAGGCCAAACAGGGCGTATGATGACTTGTATGATAGGTTGGACAGTAAGGAGGGAGAAAATGATTTATACAGGTTAGCACAGCAGAGAAATAGAGATGGGAAAGACGTGCAGCAAGTTAGAGTGATAAAGGACAGAGAGGGAAATGTATTGACTGATGACAGAAGTGTGCTGGGAAGATGGAAAGAGTACTTTGAAGAGCTGATGAATGAGGAAAATGAGAGAGGAAAAAAAGAGTAGAAGGGGTGACCGTTGAGGACCAGGAAGTAGCAAAGATTAGTAAGGGAGAAGTGAGGAGGGCATTGAAGAGGATGAAGAGTGGAAAGGCAGTTGGCCCTGATGACATACCATTTGAGGTATGGAAGTGTCTGGGGGAGGTATCAGTAGATTTTCTGACAAGAATATTCAACAAGGTCTTAGAAAGTGAGCAGATACCGGAGGAATGGAGGAGAAGTGTGCTTGTGCCCATTTTTAAGAACAAGGGAGATGTACATGTGGCAACTACAGAGGGATAAAGTTGATGAGCCATACAATGAAGTTATGGGAAAGAATAGTGGAAGTTAGACTAAGGGCAGAGGTCAGCATTTGTGAACAACAGTTTGGATTCATGCCAAGAAAGAGCACCACAGATGCAGTGTTTGCTTTGAGGATGTTAATAGAGAAGTACAGAGAAGGTCAGAAGGAGCTGCATTGTGCCTTTGTGGATCTGGAGAAAGCATATGACAGGGTGCCGAGAGAAGAACTGTGGTATTGTATGAGGAAGTCTGGAGTGGCAGAGAAGTATGTTAGAGTGGTACAGGACATGTATGAGAGATGTAAGACAGTGGTGAGGTGTGCTGTCGGTGTGACAGAAGAGCTCAAGGTGGAGGTGGAACTGCATCAAGGGTCAGCTCTCAGCCCCTTCTTGTTTGCTATGGTGATGGACAGGCTGACAGACGAGGTTAGACAAGAATCTCCATGGACTATGATGTTTGCAGATGACCTTGTGATCTGTAGTGAGAGCAGAGAACAAGTGGAGGAAAATCTAGAGAGGTGGAGGTATGCCCTGGAAAGGAGGGGAATGAAGGTTAGTCTCAGTAAGACAGAATACATGTGTGTGAACGACAAGGACCCAAGAGGAACAGTGAGGTTACAGGGGGCAGAGCTAAAGAAGGTGGAGGATTTTAAGTACTTAGGCTCAACAATCCAGAGCAATGGAGAGTGTGGAAAAGAGGTGAAGAAGCACGTGCAGGTAGGCTGGAATGGATGGAGAAAAGTGTCCGGTGTGATGTGTGATAGGAGAGTATCGGCAAGAATGAGGGGAAAAGTGTACAAGACGGTGATGAGGTCAGCGATGTTGTATGGTTTAGAGACAGTGTCCCTGGGGAAAAGACAGGAGTCAGAGTTGGAGGTAGCAGAGATGAAAATGTTGAGGTTCTCTTTGGGAGTAACGAGGATGGATAGGATCAGAAATGAGTACATCAGAGGGACAGCACATGTTAGATGTTTTGGAGACAAAGTCAGAGAGGCTAGATTGAGATGGTTTGGACATGTACAGAGGAGGGATAGTGAGTATATTGGTAGTAGGATGCTGAGGTTGGAACTACCAGGCAGAAGGCCCAGAGGAAGACCAAAGAGAAGATTTATGGATGTGGTGAAGGCGGACATGAAGGTCGTTGGAGTAAGAGTAGAAGATGCAGAGGATAGGGAGAGATGGAGGCAGATCATTTGCTGTGGCGACCCCTGAAGGGAACAGCCGAAAGGAAAAGAAGAAGATTTGACTTATGCGACGTGTGGTTACAATTGGCATGACTGTGATGTATCTTTGTCATTAATATCTGCTGTTGATGAAGAGTTACTTGTGGGTATCTTCCAAATGCCAGATGCTGTAAAGGCTCATAAAACTTGCACAAGATATTTTTATTCTGAGCACTTACAGAGAAATTTATTGAACATTTTCAGACGAAACAAAACCACTATTTTTTTCCTGCCAAAAGCTTCTTGGACTTGTCACTTGGCTTTGGGTAGGCTCAGTTTACACCCAGCTTGAGCCCTGAATGATGTAAGTGTGAAACCCACCCCAGGCAGTGCATATGTTATGAAGGACAAAAACACAGGTACTGTATGTATTACACCCCTCTTTTTTTAAAACAATTTCTAGAATTTTATTCATTACACATAATATTTTGCTGGTGCTAATTTATTTCAGTGTCATTCCAATGCCAAATACTGAGAAAGCAAGCACATAAAACAACGACTATGTTTTAAATGAAAAACTCTAATTAGTTGATTCAATGCCCCATCGCAGCATTTTCCATATTTTATTACCTTACAACTTATAATATAAATCGATTATTTTTCTTGGACTCAACTGATGAATTCAAATAAAATGCAATTTTAAAAAAGTTTCAAAGTTAAAAAAAACAACAACAAAACTTTAATATATTGTGTGCCCATGTATGCAACAGTCATTATTTTTAATTGTGACGTTCTCAAAAACCTTTGTTAACAGTGTTGATATTCCTGACCTGGGTCATTCAGGAACAGGGTGGCACTGTGATTTAGTGGTTATTACCATGGCTGCTTCACAGCAAAAATGTCCTAGGGTCAAGCCCTGGGCTTGTTTGTCTCTGTGTGGAAATCGCATGTTCTCTCTGTGTAGATTCCTCCCACAATCAAAAGACATGTGTGTTAGGTCAATTTGTTGTTTTAGATTGCCTGTGAGTGTGAACAATTTTGTGTGTCTTGGACCTCTGATCGTCTTATGAACTGTTCAAGGTGTACCCTGGTTTCTCCCAGTTTGGGCTGAAATAGGCTGCAGCCCCCCTGCAACTCTAATAGGATTAAACGGTTCAGCAAATGAATGAGTATGCCTGAGAATTTAGAAACTGTCTCCATATCAGAATTCACTGTTCGGACCAATTTGGGATTTTTTTTTTTAGAAGGGTTGATAATTGTGGGGGAATTAATTGGATTCAGTTTTATTTGTATAGCTCCTTTTAGAATTGACATTGTTGCAAAGCAACTTTACACAGTAAAAGTCCATCATCATTATCTGTAGCCGCTTAATCCTAATTCGGGTTGCGGGGAGGCTGGTGCCCATCCCAGCCAACTTCGGGCGAGGGCAGATTACAACCTGGACAGCTCACCAGGCCATCGCAGGGCGGAAACACGCTGACGGCTTTGCAGCCTACTCTTGTTGAAAGTCAGCAATGGTTCTTTTACATGCCTCACACCATAGACAGTGAGAGACATGGCCGGCCTTTGATAACCCAGTTAGCTGCACTGGGAGGACAGTGACAACCCTGTGGGGACTCGAACCCCCAACCTTAGGATCAGCGATCCTGCACCCTATCCACCAGACCATCACTGCCCTACAGTAAAAATAGGAGCTTACGAAGTCTAAAATAGCTTAAACATTTTCTACAACCCCCCCACACATCCCTAGTGGTTATCAAAGGCTGACCATGCCTCTCAATGTCTCTGATGTGAGGAATGTAAAAGAACCATTGCTGACTTTCGTCAAAAATAGGCCGCCTAGTCGTCAGCAGGTATCTTCCCTGCGTTGGCCTGGCAAGCTATCCAGGGTGTACTCTGTCCTCGCCCAGAGTCGGTTGAGATGGACTCCAGCTTCCCCTCAAGCTTACTTAGGATTAAAAGTTTCAGAAAATGAATGAATGAATGCATGAATGATAATTGTGGGTTTGGATGTTCACAACTGTCAGAAAAAGAACTGGCTCCCCAGAGCCCACTTTGATTCCACTTTGAGTCCACTGGTTTGTGTCTTTGTGTTTATTACCTTATAAAAATGTGCAACAACACACAAGTGAGCACAACACACGAGTCAAATTCCTTCTTCCAGTTTACGGGACCAATAAAGCACTATTCTGGCTCTGAAATGAGGCTGGGTGACACGACGTGATGACGTATGGGGGACTATCAGTGGGGCTCACACATGCAAGGAGAGGTTTGTGAGAGCCTGTCTGGGTTTATCAACCTCACGCAGGGTGCAGATGTTACGGCGGGATAAAGCATATTCATTTTACCTAATCAGGGCAATAAATTACAGTTTTCTTATAGTAAGACTATGAGCTACTGAGCCACCCATAGCCACGTAAGGAGCGGCTCAGCGACACCGACCAATAAAATTTGTCGATACTTGCCTACGTAGCCAATCAGTGTTATTCGTTTTACCGGGTCGTATCTGGCGAGCTCATCCTGGCCAAGGTTCTGCAGATTATTTCTAAAAGAAGGATTATTTGTGTGAAGATGTGTCTCCTTGGTTTTCCTACCGAATCAAGCGCAAACACTGCTTCCTTTTTCATCTAGCGACTGGTAAGAAAATAAAATGGTTGGCACGGTTGTTTGTTTATTTGTGAGGTCATATCATATAGGTTCCGTTAGCTTAGCTCGCGAGCTAACTACTCGACAGAAGTTTTATTTTAGCTCTTCAAAGTTTCCAGTCAGATTTATTAAAACAAAGATTGACAACATGCATAAGTCACACATCCATGTGCAATTAGTTTTAAAGGTAAATATACTGATGGAAAAAAAAAACTGCTTGTTTGCTAGTGCTGTTAATAATGAAGTGGACAGCCGGGTCAGATAAATATAATCTTGTCCTGATGAATAACAGGCTAAACAGTTAGTATTTAACATTATTAATAATAATTGCTGCACGATTTAAAATTGACACCAAAAAGTGAGATAGCGAGCCATATGTATAGTTTGCTTTTGAAGGTGTATTGCTTTTTAAGTGTTATTTGACTCGTGACAGCCAAATTGGTGGGGCTGCATCAAGGATCAGCTCTGAGTCCCTTCTTGTTTGCTATGGTGATGGCCAGGCTGACAGACGAGGCGAGACAAGACTCTCCATGGACTATGCTGTTTGCAGATGACATTGTGATCTGTAGTGAGAGCAGAGAACATTTGGAGGAAAATCTAGAGAGGTGGAGGTATGCCCTGGAAAGGACAGGAACGAAGGTTAGCCTCAGTAAGACAGAATACATGTGTGTGAACGAGAAGGACCCAAGAGGAACGAGGTTACAGGGAGCAGAGATAAAGAAGGTGGAGGATTTAAGTACTTAGGTCAGTGCTTCTCAAAAAGTGGGCCTCGCCCCCCCAAGGGGTATGATGCGGGGAAGGGGCTATGACCTTGGGAAACATGCTTTTCTGGAATAGTGTACGAAAATTAAGTGTAATTGCACATCCACTCCAGTAGTTGGCAGTGGCGCTCTCATTGTCACGCTATGGTGTAGTGGTTTTTCGCATGAGCAAACGATATGAAGTGCAATAAACAACCCCTCAAGAAACAACACGGAAATTTTTCTAACAGGAACGGAGAGAAAGGTGGAGAGAGACGGAGATATTCGCACATAAGTAAGTTGAATGAGTTTAAATAAGGATGCACCGTATTTGACGTGATAAGCGTCCAGGGCGCTTGAAAAATTGGAGCAGGTGGACGCTTATTAAAATGTTACCAGCGGAGTGGAACGGTAAGTGCTTATTACCATTACATGAATAATAATAGAACAATGAAAGAGTTTTACTGGTATTTGTATTATTCATTTTGTTGTATCAACCAAGCTACTTACATGAAAGCTGAAAATAAACAGAAAACAGCATAATTAAAAAATAAAAAGAAGACTCTTTAATTTTCCTTCCCGGTGCTGTTCCTTTAAATATTTTTAACTTTAGCACATGGCACGTTGAACCAATCAACACAAAGGTCAACTTTAGCAAAGCACATGGCCGGCTTTCAATGCATGAAGTTAGTGAGCAGGAGAATCGGGTGAAAAATACTCATCACTTCCTGATTGGTCCATATCTGGCTCATCGCTCTATTCATTCAGAGCATCCCATAGTTTTCCTGTAGCAGTTTCTAATGGTTCATCTTGTTGGACATTTACCAAGAGAACACATCAAAATATTTTCCTGTTTTTTAAAGCACGGCGGAACTCACTTTTACAGGTAGTGAACGCCTCATTTTACCGTTACAAAGACTGATCGAATAAAATTGGTAAATTTGATCTACCAGTTGGTTCCCAGTACACATGGGTGGTTTTTAGACGTAAGAAGAAAAAGAAGAAAAAAAGAAAAACACTGGGGGGGGGGGGGGGGGGTGGGGCTTATTAGAGCAGGGCACTTATTACGTCGAATACGGTATTTGTTTTTATTTCAGGCACATTGGTGCACTTTAAATCTTTTATGTTACAGATTAAAAACAATGTTAATGAAGTTTTTCTTTATTGTAAATTGAACTATATTTCTTTCATTTTTATTTTTAATGTTCATAAAGATACAGTGTTATGCAGCGGTGTACTAATAACAATTTTATAGACAAATAATACTGTTTATAGTCGCTCGCGGGGCGGTGAAATGTTCATTTTCTTCCTAGAGGGGCACCACGGAAAAGAATTGAGAAGCACTGACTTAGGCTCAACAGTCCAGAGCAATGGAGAGTGTGGAAAAGAGGTGAAGAAGCATATGCAGGCAAGTTAGAATGGTTGGTGAAAAGTATTCGGTGTGTTGTGTGGAGGGTATCGGCAAGAATGAAAGAAAAAGTGTACAAGACAAGAGGCCAGCGATGTTGTGTGGTTTAGAAACAGTGGCACTGAGGAAGAGACAGGAGGCAGAGCTGGAGGTAGCAGAGATGAAAATGTTGAGGTTCTCTTTGGGAGTACCGAGAATGGATAGGATCAGGAATGAGTAGATCAGAGGGGCAGCACATGTTGGATGTTTTGGAGACAAAGTCAGAGAGGCTAGATTGAGATGGTTTGGACATGTACAGAGGAGAGACAGTGAGTATATTGGTAGTAGGATGCTGAGGTTGGAACTACCAGGCAGAAGACCTAGAGGAAGACCAAAGAGGAGATTTATGGATGTGGTGAAGGAGGACATGAAGGTAGTTGGCATAAGAGAAGATGCAGAAGATGGGGTGAGATTGAGGCAGATGATTCGCTGTGGCAACCCCTGAAGGGAACAGCTGAAAAAAAAAAATTGGCTCATGACAGCTGACTCATTTGGTTAAAGTTTACAGTATATGAAAATAAAATCTATGCAGGCTGATCCTGTGTTACGAACAGGACGATGCACTTAAAACATAAAGGAGCTTTGTTTTAGTGATAATTCGTTTTTAATATTATCAGAGTATATTTTACTCTCCTGACAGTTCTGACTTATTTTGCCAATAACAGACATATGACACACATTTTATTTGTGAAAGCTTTGAGATACACCTCAACCAGTCTTTCCTGAAAAACCTCTGTGAAATGCATACAACAAAACACTTTGTGGGTTATGGGCAAAAGGTGCTTAACCATTATCTCAGTTCAGATGGGTTCATATTATTTTCTCTCCTTTTTTTTAAGTTATTTCTACAAATTATTTTTTTCTAGAAGGTAATGCTCCAGCTACATGAACAGACACCATAGTAATAAAATCGTAGCCCATTTTGAACAGGATGAAACTCACAGACAGTCATCCCTTGAATATCACGGATAATGTAGACCAGACCTGGCCGCGATATTCGAAAAACCATGAAGTAGGAACGCCCCTCTCATTTCTACCATGTTGTCTCATTTCTATATGTTTTCACATCTATACAATACAAGAAGTGTATATTAAACATTACACAGTTATATGCATATGTAAATACTGCAACGTATTAATATTTAAATAGAACTTATATATAAATACTTTAAGTACTGTACTCACCTCTGACAATAGCTTTTCTCCATGGTGCAGGACGTTCACAAACACTATAAGATCACAAAATCACAAAAAATCCGTGGGAATGTGCGAGGCAACAGCATCACGCGTCTAAGCTAATCAGCTTGCGAGATTGAGTTGAGTGGGCGGTCCCTGCCTGAACTGGGGAGGAGGGGCAATTCAGTCTGTCGTTTGGAAACAATAGGACACAGCCTTACATGCGAGTTTCAGTGTGAATTTTGAATGTTTTATGAATATTTTAATTTTATTTTATTATTAAAATACAGCGATGTACCAAGACCAGGGGCAGTGGTGGTCTAGTGGTATAGGGCGCTGGATCGCTGATCCAAAAGTTGGGGGTTCGAGTCCCACTCTCCACAAGGTTGTCACCCCCCCTCCCCCCAGTGCGGCTCACTGGGGACAGGACAGTGACAACCTTGTGGAGAGTGCCCCCTCCCCCAGTGCGGCTAACTGGGTTATCAAAGGTGGGCAATGTCTCTCACAGTCTATGGTGAGAGGCATGTAAAAGAACCATTGCTGATTTTCGTAAAGAGTAGGCTGCAAAGTCGTCAGCGTGTTTCTGTCCCTTGCTAAAAGGGTTGTGACAGAATGGGCATCCGACGTAAAAACCTCTGCCAAATCAAACGTGCGAATCCCAAGTAAAAGGGAAAAAGCTGAAAGGAAGACAGACCATGATGCTCAAATCGCGAAGAGGCAAGGGATGACTGTACTCACTGCCAATTATTATGCAACACTCAGAATAAATTATGTATGTTTATTATTTTGACTTGAAGTGGATAGTTAAGTTAGTGGTCATTCAACATTTTCCTAAGCATACAAAAAATAAGCTAGGGGGGAGGGGGTAAGATATCTGTGTACGCTTTTTAATATTATAAAAATGTCGATCAACAATAATACATGCGCTCTTGAATATATATATATTTTTTTTCGTGTACGTTTGAAACTCAATGTGCAATTCGCCAACCACCTAAGAGCGGTACACGCACAACAACACTATCGTTTGATTCGCTCTGCTTGACATAACACCGGTGTTAACGCTTAAAGCTTTTAAAGTTTAAGGCTACGCAAGGGCGTAGGCTGGAGGCGTGCACAGGGTGCACGTGTAAACCCCCCCCACACACACACAGCAGGAGTTGAGTTCTGCTGGACAAGAAATGATGTGTAGTCACAATCTTATAAATATAATATACGACATATGTATATATTATACGACAAGCACATAAAACAAAACCGCTGTGTGTGCAATGGTTTATTTATGAATACTACCCAACCCGGTATCAGCTGCTGAAACATCAGATGGCAGCTGATCACAAACTGAAGCGGGTTGTCCGAAAGCCAATGTCTAAAAAATTTTGACAATGTCTAAATATAATTTTGAATTATATTTTAATATAAAATAATATTATTTAAAACAATGTCATTTTTATTATTAAAACCAAATGTCTTAATATTAATATTAAAGCAGGTATCATTAAAAAGTACATTTTTTTTTATTGATTTCATTATTATTTGACTGGTGTATAAAAGAGGTATTGATCAAGGAAATACATTGATTTATTTTATAAAAGAGGTTTGACCATTGTTTTGTTTAATATCGTATTAAAAAATCCTGCCGAGAGATCATCAACATTTATTTGTACGCTTTCGGTTGGGAGTGGGATTCAAAAAAAGCATGCTCTCTGTATGCTTGGGAAAATGTTGAACCGCCATTATAATCTATTTTTATACATCATTTGAACAGTATTAATCAATAACAGCTAAAAATATTTTTTGCCTCCCTTATTTACAAAATCACAACAAAATGTCCATACAAAAACCAAAGTTTGGCATGGTGTATGACCTCCATTTGAGTTACTGCAGGCCCTAATTCGTCTGGGATGTTTCTCTACTCCGCTTGCAATGGCACGATCAGTTCCTGCCTGTTCTGTGTTGCTGGTACTCGGCCTGATACTTGGTGTCCAGGCTGATCCTACAAGTGTTCGATGGGTGACAATCCAGGTGAATAAACAGGCCAGGGAAGGACATTAAATGTTTCCTGGTGATATTAAATCATTGATCAACATGAGAATGTCAGGGCATGGTAAAGATTCCACTGGAGAACGCTCTTCATTTTTGCTCAGCTTTATGGAGGCAAGATGTCCACTTGTTAAATGCACCCATTCCCAATCATTGAGATCTCCAAACAAACGTGGAGCTGTAAAAGAGTCTATATCCAACGCTCAGGGTCAGTGAAATGTGACGGTGAGTACTGTACTGTTACTGGAAATGAGTCAGTGAGGTTTTAGGGTGTTTACAAATAAAATTGTGTTGCTTGTTTCATTGGCAGTGAGTACAATTGAAGACACATTTTCTAGCCCTCTTGCCTATGCCATATGAGAGTTTTCTTTAACATTTCGCAAATGGCTTTTTTAATAAGACATTTTTAAAACAGCATTTCTAAACATCCTAGTTTTATTTTGGAAGCTTTCATAATTTTACTTTGCATATAAGCAAATTTACCTCACTAAAAATCTACCAGGGTCAAAGTCATAGTTGAGTGATGGCAGAAGCCACTGTTGTGCAATAATGTGTTTAACTTTGCAATACTCAAAGCTTGTGATATCAAGTTATTTCTGATTTCTCCCAATGTACGCACAGTATTAAAAACTTCAGTCAGAGTTGAGGTGTCACTTAACCCAAGCATCATGCCAAAAACAAAAAGAAATCAGTTTAGACTTGAGGAAATGAATTGTTGAGACTCAAAAAACTTGAGAAGGACACACAAAGTTATTACAGTGCTTCCAAGTGTCAACAACTGGAGAGGGAGGTATGAAGTAATTTAAAGAGAGTTGTAAGGTACAGAATAAGCATAACAGAAAAAGCATTCAAAGACTCTGGAAAGAACATCAATGTGAGATGTGACAGGATAAACTGCCAAGACACAGGACAATGACTCAGCCAAGTCAGGAATTTTAGTCTCAAGGAAGACAATCACTCGAGCCTTGCACAGGAATGACTGTATGACTGCAGGTTAAGTAAAACTCCACTTCTGCAGAAGAGCCCTCAAACCTCAGTGACGTGAGCTAAGGACAAACTGGAGAAAGAGTATGCATACCGTGTTATTTGGCCATATGAGATTAAACTAGAGCTCTTTAGCCATAAAGACATGACTTTATTTGGAGAAAGAAAGGAGAGGTATTTAAACTAAAGACCACTGCGTCGTGGCAGTATTTTACTCTTTGGATGCTTCAGTGCATCTGTAACTGGGACTCTTGTCAAGGTGGAAGGAGTCATGAAGAAAGTGAAGCATTTGAAGGAAACCCTCAAGAGTTGGCAGCAAAACTGGGTCTGGGTCGTTGCTTTTGTCTTCCAACATGACAGTGTATCAATATAATGAAAATATACATTGCTCCTCGTGAAGAACTACCTCCAGAAGACTAAAGTGAAGCTGACTGGCTGGCCTGCACAAAGCCTTAACTCGAATCCCATTGAAAATCTGTGGCATGTCTTGAAGACCAAAGTCCATGCCAGGAGAGCATCACATCTGGAGGAATTTGAGAGGTTTGCCAACGAAGAATTTGCTGGGATTCCTTGGGAGACATGTCCGAGACGTGTTAAACTCCAAGAAACTACTACAGGCTGTTATCCAGACTTTTAGTATCTGGGGATTAATAATTTTGACCCTGATATTATTATATACGCATATACATGTACTGTACGTCAGTCGGGGGGGTGGGTGATCCTACTTCGCGGATTTCAATGGTCGCGTGGGGATCTCGGTCCCAATTAACCGCGGAAAGTGAGAGATCCCTGTCTGTCTTCCTTTTGGCTTTTTCCCTTTTACTCGGGCGTCGCCACAGCGAATCATCTGATTCGCACATTTGATTTGGCAGAGGTTTTTACGTCGGATGCCCTTCCTGTCACAATCCTTTTAGCAAGGGACAGAAACACGCTGACGACTTTGCAGCCTACTCTTTACGACAGTCTGCAATGGTTCTTTTACATGCCTCTCACCATGGACAGTGAGAGACATGGCCCGCCTTTGATAACCCAGTTAGCTGCACTGGGGGGGACAATGACAACCCTGTGGGGACTCGAACCCCCAACCTTAGGATCAGCGATCCTGCGCCCTATCCACTAGACCACCACTTCCCCGCAAATTAAAATAATATAAGCATCCAATATAAAACCCAGATGTTTAGAAATGCTATGTTCAATCTGCATTGCTCTCTTAAAGCACTGGGGAAATTCTTGAAGAAAAATTTGATTTCCAGGTCCATGTTAGGCTCTAGCCTCCTTGCGATCCTAAGAGGGTTAAACAGTTTGGCAGATTAGTGAGTGAGATGAATGAGGCCCATGTGTAAAACCAACCCAATCTGAGTATGGTATTTTTGAGAAGAGCATTTCAGGAAACTAGTTGCCTTCTCATTAATCATGTCACTAGAAGCTGAAAGACTCCGATGTAAGGTGATGCTAAGGGGGGTGGTAGAAATGCATTTTAATTAATATTTTAAAGAGTCCACAGTAAGGTAACCATTTACTGATATACAGTTACTAACAGTAAGAGCCCTCCTGGATAAAGTAGTAATAGTAATGTAATGACAGCTTTATCAGCCTGATGTTATAATGTTGCAAGAGGTTTTGAATTATCTTTATGGATCAAGTCCATTTAGAAAACTAAATAGCGAACACTTCTATTTTTAATAACCATTCAATTAAACCACACTCGAGTCTGGTGGAATATAGGTAAAATTCAAAGATATAACAAAGAAAGTGGTGGTCAACTGATAAGAAGGTTGTGAGTTAAAATCCCAGCACTGCAAAACAGCCGCTGACAGACCCATGAGCAAAGCCCTTAACCCTCCACTGCTCAGTTGAAGAAATAAGATCAGATGTAAGTTACTCTGGATAAGGTTGTCTGTCAAATAACACAAATCAGAATGTAGCAAAACTATGTGGACTAGCATTGAATATCGTAAGATATCAATTTATAAATAAACAATGTTTAAGTGTGACACGTGCCTTAAATATTTTCAAGTCTCATTTGTTAGAATCAGTCAGCATGTTTGACAGCAGTGGAACGGAATGATCTTAGTATATTTTGAAGGAAAGTTTAAAATTTAAATGCTATTAGTAAATTTAGTACTAATTTGTCTGTCTTTTTTCTGCACAGGTAACCTTTACAATTATGGAGGTTTAAAAAGGTAATGTGTTTTGGGGGGAAGAGGTAATTCCCCTCAAACTGGAAGGAGTGGTTGATGGACACTTTGGGTGGTTCGAGAATTTGTTGCCTTTTGCACACAAAACTTGGGAACTATTACAAAGAAAGTATTTTTTTGAAAAACTTATGTTTGTAAAATTTTGTACAGAAACAAATAGCCAAATATTTAGTTAACGATGCCACTGATGCTTCTTCACGCACTGTGTTGTGTGGGTCACATTGCTGATATGGTGGACTGAGCCAAGATTGGCATTGACCCTGGGGTTGCTAGGGTGCGGTGGAAACCCAACACTTGCACAATTCTAGCACCCCAAATTTTGAACAGCAAGCACTTTTTGTTTATTTGGTTTTGTACTTGGTTTGTGGTGAGTTTAGTTTGAAAATAAGGTTTTTAGTGCACTTCATCTAAAACTTGTGGCAAAAGTTGATTGTTATTGGGCTGTAACAGGGTAGCCTGTGGTGGAGTAGGGCAGATTTGTGTTTGGTGGGAAAAGAGTTTAATAAGGCGTTGTAGGAAAGGGAGTAAGATGAGTCTGGTAATTCCAGAATGCACGCCAAAATGCCATTCGCCACGTCATGCAGAAATGATTGTGGCTGCTCTGACGGGTGGTTCAGAAGGACAGCTAAAGACCTTCCTGTCAGCTTTCTGCCATAATGCTGCCACTCTAAAGGATGAGTTTGGTCGCACAGCTCTCCATCTTGCTGCTTCAGTGGGAAAACGAGCCTTGCTAGAATGGCTCCTTGATGCCAAAGGTGCTGACCTGTTTTTGAAGGACAAGGAGTCAGGCTGGACTGCCCTCCACCGCAGTGCTTTCTACGGGCAAATTCACTGTCTCCTGGCCCTCATCAAGGTGAGCTTAGTTTGGAACATGGTATGAATTAAACTTTCTTGAATATTAGTGAATAAAACAAAATGTCTGTTTATTGTGCTTTGCATATGATTTGCACACAATGATAACAAACTGAAAGTAGGACTGGATGATCTGATGTTGACCTGGTATGGAACAGCGCATATTTAAAATTAATTAATACAGTGGCGCTTCGGTACTCGAACTTTAATCCGTTCCAGACGGATGCTCAGATTTCGATTTGTTCGGATTCTGAATCTGCTTTTCCCATTACAAATAATTTAAATGGTCTTAATTTGTTCTGTCGTCTTTTGAACAGAAGTTAACAGTACCATAACTCATACCATAGGCCCGCAAATTAAGCGAAAAAATTATTGAATACAGTACAGTGTTATGGTCTGTGTTGTGAAATACTCTTAAACTGCATTGTGGTTTTTATTTTAGTGTGTTATGGTCTCTCACAAAAGTGTTGCGCGTTGAAATGCCCGTTGGAGAGGGCTGTGGCTGTCACACACTGGTGGAGTGCTAAACACACACCTAATTCCACTTAATCACGGGCTATAAAGACTAGCAGCGCTGCTCCTGGTGCAAGAAGATTGTCCCTCTTCCCCGTGATCTCTCTGGCTCTCAGTTCCATGTTCCACCAGTTTCTGCTTTAGTTTGATTTCTGTGTTTCTAACAGTGACTACGATTTCCCCATTTCATTTATGAAAACGGGTGCGCTGTATTATTCACAGGAAAGGCACTAGAGCATGAGGAACCCCTCTCCAACACACTTTTCAACTCGCAAATCTTTTGTGAGAGACCACAACACACTAAAATAGAAATCACAGTGCAGTTAAAGCATAAGAACATAGATAAAGATAAGAATTTTAACCTTTGTGGTGGTGGTGAGCAGTTGGCATACGTAAATGTTGAAGAGGAAGAGAAGCGTATCCCCTTCCATAATAGAGAAAGAGAGAGGAAAGCGGATTCCCTTCCATAACAGCTTCAGATAAATCAGCCAAAGGTGTTTTTTTCTCTTGCTACCGCTTTGCATGGATGACTCTTCTTCAGGATGTTCTTTTCTTTTCTTGATGAACATCTGTAATGTGGCTTGTTTCTGCCTTCTTTTCAAAACCTTACGGAAGTGGCTCATGACCTCATTGTTAAAGGTGTTCACAGCGCTGCTAGTGCTTGAGCGCTTTAGCGCCTTAGTGCTAGTTTTAGCTTTATGAGGGTGATACATACATAGTACTGTATCAACAATTTCCGGACTTCCCCAGAACATACATAGTATCAACAACTTACAGAAGTCGCGCCGTTTTCCTCCCTCTCGGTCTCGTTTTTTCTCGTGCACTTCTCGAGTTTGACTTCCGGTTTTTGTTCGGTTTCCGGGACACAAAAAAAAAATCACGGATTTTTTGTTCGGATTCCGATTTGTTCGAACTGTAGAGTGTTCGGATTCCGAGGCTCCACTGTATATTATTGTATTATTGAATTGGCTTAGTGGCCCTGGGGCATGATGTCCACAACCCTCCACATTGTGAGTGAATCATCATGATTGTGCTGATCGTGGCAAAATGTTTGATGGTCAAAAAAATCTGGTGGACAGTATAAAACATTATAATGGCGAAAATGTTTTTTTTTTTTTTTTAAGTGAGACTTAGATTATTTAGAGCACTTAGAAACAATAATGTACAGTACAAGCACTCATATAAGCTGTTGATATAAATTTCTGATTCACCTTGCAGCTAGTATTACTATTAGTTATTACTATCGTTACGGCTGTGCTGTTAAAGAGAATTTATTAATTCCTTGTGACCATTGAGATGTCAGAATTTATCAGTGGTGTGGAACTATATAAACCACAAGTTAATGATCATGGCATATTGTATCTTTGCATTGCAGCGTGGTGGTGCTCTCTCTATTCCAGATAAGGAGGGACACTCCATTTTGGATCTAACGATGAAAGATCGCCCGGCTCATGTTGTGTTTCAGAATAGCGGTAATTAATATTACTTTCTCACTTATTTGATGAACTGCTTAATTCTACTGGCCATACGTGCAGGCTGGTACCCATCTCTGTCGACTCTGGCACAGTATACACAGAACAGCTTATCAGACTATTGCAGGACCACACATACATACATACATACATACACAAAAGTGTTCACATGTACAACGAGGGCATTTTGGAATAGCTGGTTATCCTAAAGTGCATGTCTTTAGACTGTGGGAGAAAACCAGACTATTCTTAGAAAACCAACACAAGCACAGGGGGCTTACACATGTAAGCTGTGCACAGAAACGCTCTTCTCGAGTTCAGGATTCAAACCCAGCACCTTCTTGTTGTGAGGCAGACATACTAACAACATCTCCATCGTGCCATTAATTTAAAATTATATCAGTGAAATTTTGGCATAATGCAATCATAATTAACTCTATAATTATAATAATTTATTATAAATAACTAAATAAGAAATAATTAACGAATACATTATTTCATGTAACATTAAATAACTTTGTATGCTGTCATCCACCAGATCCCACTGAGGTGTACACCTGGGGTAACAATACCAACTTTAGCCTTGGACATGGAAACCAGGAGAGTAGACACAATCCTGAGATTGTGGACCTGTTTGCCAGAACTGGGGTTTATATTAAGCAGGTAATATTTGTACAAGTTTAGGAAGATTTAAACATTTTAATTATTTCTGTCTACTAATGGTGCTCCATTTGACATAATGAATACATAATGGTAGAAGAACTAAACTTGCTGAGTGAAATTTTGGAGTTTTACCTTTTAATACTGTGACTGGAAAGTCGTTCATGAGCCCTCTTAAAATGCCATGTTGTGGTACTGTAAAAAAGTGATAAACTGATATATTTTATTCAACCTTTAATGTGGTCTTTCATTCATTCACATGAACAGCTTAATCCTAATTAGGGTCACGGGGAGGCTGGTCCTCATCTCAGCTGAGAGGGTCACCAGGCTTCCTGTGACCCTAATTAAGATTAAGCGGTTTAAATACTGAATGCATGAAAATTTCTCCTGTGTATGCATGAAAAGATGCACTTAGGGTGCTAGTGGTGCAATAGTTAAGGCTCTGGGCTAACGATCCAAAGGTTCGGTGTTCAAACCCAGCAGCAGCATTCTGCCACCATTAGGCCCTTGAGCAAGGTCCTTAACACTCAAGTGCCCAGTTGTAAGACGCACTGGATAAGGTTGTCTGCCAAATTAAAATAAGTATATTTGACTGATAGAAAATGCATGACTGATTCTATTGAAAATATCCTGGAAATGCAATAAAATTATTGGTCTGCATTGTATGATGCCTTGGGAATTTTCGACCATGCCCAGCGTTAATACTTGGCTTAGAAGTCCAACTATCCAATGATTTGATGTTAAATAACATAATTCCGATTTAAAAAAAAAAAAAAAAAAATCAAATCCCTTTGGTGTAAACAGACTTCTCAGCATGTGCACACAGAAGCTCCCTTTTACATACAGGTATGTTACAAGAGTGCTTAAGTTAATCACTGCAGATTCTGAAAAAACTGTTTGTTTAGTTTACTTGGTGAGCATGTCTCGCAATCATGGAAAGGTGGTAAAGTGTGTGTGGGCATCTGACAGCGAAGAGTCTGGTTGAGAGGAGGAATCTGATTTGAGAGTCTGTCAGATCTGTGAGGGGGGGGAAGGAAAGTTCACTTCAGCCTTTGCTTTGATGAAACATATGTTGGAGATGTTCCACATTAGATACAATATGTTTAACAAAACTTGTGTAAATACAGATTTAAAATGGATAAATATTTGTTCTAGATTTCATGTTGATAACATTCATAGAAACATATACCACAGTTTATTTTGAAAATATTAAATGCATTTTTCTCTCTGTTAAAATTTATTCCTTGTAGTTCAAACTTTTTTAGTTCATAGTACAGTCAAATATTTGTCCTTCTTCTTTTCCTTTTGGCTACAGCAAATCATCTGCCTCCATCTCACCCTGTCCTCTGCATTTTCTTCTCTTGCACCAACTGCCGTCATGTCCTCCTTCACCACATCCATAAATCTCTTCTTTGGTCTTCTTCTAGGCCTTCTGCCTGGTAGTTCCAACCTCAGCATCCTACTACCAATATACTCACTATCCCTTCTTTGTACATGTCCAAACCATCTCAATCTAGCCTCTCTGGCTTTGTCTCCAAAACCTCTAACATGTGCTGTCCCCCTGATGTACTCATTCCTGATCCTATCCATCCTTGTTACTCCCAAAGAGAACCTCAACATTTTCATCTCTGCTACCTCCAGCTCTGTCTCCTGTCTTTTCCTCAGTGCCACTGTTTCTAAACCATACAACATCAGTGGCCTCATCACTATCTTGTACACTTTTCCTTTCATTCTTGCCAATACCTTCCCATCACACATCACACCGGACACTTTTCTCCAACCATTCCAACCTGCCTGCACACGCTTCTTCACCTCTTTTCCACAATCCCATTGCTCTGAACTGTTGAGCCTAAGTACTGAATCTTACTTTATCTCTGCTCCCTGTAACCTCACCGTTCCTCTTGGGTCCTTCTCATTCACATACACATGTATTTTGTCTTACTGAGGCTAACCTTCATTCCTCTCCTTTCCAGGTCATACCTCTTTAGATTTTTCTGCACTTGTTCTCTGCTCTCACTACAGATTACAATATCACCTGCAAACATCATAGTCCATGGAGATTATTGTCTAACCTTATCTGTTAGTCTGTCCATCACCATAGCAAACAAGAAGGGGCTGAGAGCTGACCCTTGATGCAGTCCCACCTCTGCCTTGAATTCTTCGGTCACGCCGACAGCACACCTCACCACTGTCTTACATCTCGCATACATGTTCTGCACCACTCTAACATACTTCTTTACCACTCCAGACTTCCTCATGCAATACCACAGTTCTTCTCTTGGCATCCTGTCAAATGCTTTCTCCAGATCCACAAAGGCACAATGTAGCTCCCTCTGACCTTTTTTGTACTTCTCTGTTAACATCCTCAAAGCAAACACTGTATCTGTGGTGCGCTTCCTTGGCATGAAACCAAACTGTTGTTCACAAATGCTGACCTTTGCCCTTCGTCTAGCTTCAACTATTCTTTGCCATAACTTCATCGTATGGCTCATCAACTTTATCCCTCTGTATTTGCCACAACTCTTATTCTTAAAAATGGGCCCCGGCACACTTCTCCTCCATTCCTCCAGCATCGTCTCACTCTCTAAGACCTTGTTGAATGTTCTTTTCAGAAAATCTACTGCTACCTCGCCTCGACACTTCCATACCTCAACTGGTATGTCATCAGGGAAAAACTGTCTTTCCACTCTTCATTCTCTTCAATGCCCTCCTCTCTTCACCCTTACTAATCTTTTGCTACTTCCTGGTCCTCAACGGTCACCTCTTCGACTCTTTTTTTTTTTTTTTTCCCCTCTCGCTCTCTCATTTTCCTCATTCATCAGCTCTTCAAAGTATGCTTTCCATCTTCCCAGCACACTTCTGTCATCAGTCAAAACATTTAACTCTCTGTCCTTCATCACTATAACTTGCTGCATGTCCTTCCCATCTCTATTTCTCTGCTGTGCCAACCTGTATAAATCATTTTCTCCCTCCTTACTGTCCAACCTAGCATACAAGTCATAATGCACCCTCTGTTTGGCCTTTGACACTGCTACCTTCACATTACGCTGTGTTTCCCTGTACTTCCGTTTACTCTCTTCAGTCCTCTCAATGTCCCACTTCTTCTTGGCTAACCTCTTCCTTTGTACACACTCCTGCACTTCCTCATTCCACCACAAAGTCTCCTTATCTACTGTCCTTCCAGAGGACACACCAAGTACTCTCCTACCTGTCTCCCTGATCACCTTTGCTGTGGTTGTCCAGTCATCTGGAAGCACTTCCTGACCACCCAAAGCCTGTTTCAACTTTTCCTTGAAGACAACATGACACTGTTTCTTTTTCAGCTTCTACCACTTTGTCTTCTGCTCTGCCTTTGCCTTCTTCACCTTCTTCACTATCAGCGTCATCCTGCACTCCACCATCCTATGCTGTTTGGCAACACTCTCACCCACTACTACTTTGCAGTCACTGACTTCCTTCAAATCGCATCGTCTACACAAGATGTAGTCTACCTGTGTGCTCCTACCGCCGCTTTTATAAGTAACCCTATGCTCCTGTCTCTTCTGGAAGAAAGTATTCACCACAGCCATTTCCATCCTTTTTGCAAAATCTATCAACAACTGTCCTTCTGTGTACCTGTCCTGGATACCAAACCTGCCCATCACTTCCTCACCCCCTCTATGTCCTGCACCAACATGTCCATTGAAGTCTGAGTCAAATATTTGCCCTAATGATTAAAAATATGCAACATTTTTGAAAATTTATTTTATGCTCTTTTGGAAAAGCACAAAATCAAATTTTTGGAAAAATTGAACCATGTGACTGGTTTGCTGCTAGATGGCTCTATATCCTTTAATGCAGCCATTTCAATCTTGTATCTGTGATGGAATTCCAACACAAGAACATCTCATTTTATTTAATGATTTGGCTGAACCAAGTTTTATTTCACAAGGAACAGCGTTAAAACCACTGCTTTGATCATTATCCTCTGGCAAAACGTAGGATAGCAAAATGAGTTTTATTTGTACATTATATTTAGTGGGGCCGGTGGTGTAGTGGTTAGGGTGCTGTGCTCATGATCGGGAGGTTGTGAGTTCGAATCCCACTGAGACTCTCACTGTACTAAGACCCCTGGGCAAGGTCTTAACCACAAGTGTGCCTCTGTTCACCCAGCACTATAAATGGGTACCAGTAAAAATATACTGGGAAGGTAACCTGTGATGGACTAGCATCCCATCCAGGAGGAGTTGAACCTAACCACGCTACAGAAACCAGGGATAAGCACCGGCCTGATCAGCCACTAGGCTCGGGTGTAAAAACCCAACAGACTTAATACATATTTTGATATTACAACAAAATATAGGTAAATTATGCTAAAATAAAAAGAATTGTTTTGAATGAGACATAGAAGGGTTCCATTGTACTGGCAGAGTGATACAGTGAGCATCAGAATGCTTTAATTCTCAAAATTTTTAAGACAGCACTTCACAAAAGATCAAAGTCAAGCAGCAGACATTGGGTACAACAAAGTTCAAGATGGGCCCAGGGTGAAAATGACTGTACTCCACAGGATTATTATCGGCTCCTTTGAATGTTAATCAATTCTAGGAGGACATCATGTGACTTACAAAAAGAATATGAAATGTCAGCTACTGCAAGCATAGTTAAAAAGAGGTTCCTCCAGGCAGGAAGTCATGCAAAGCTAGAAAAAGCCCTTCATCACTGAGAAACAACAAAAACTGAAATTTGCTAAAGACCTTAAATGTATTGTTAGGGGATGGGGTAAGGCTGTCATCTCTGAATCTGATTTGCAGCTTTACCCCCACACTTGGTCATCTAATGGTTAGACATAGACCTGTAGAGGCCTACAAGTCAGTGTCTTATACCTGTTCCAAAATTTGGTGGAGGATCGGTGATCTTCAGTTGCTTCAGCAAGTTTTGGAATGGGGCGGATTTTTGTTTGTGAGGGATGTATTAAACAAGCCATTTACGAGGTTAACTTGGAAGAAAATTTGTTTCATTCTACCCTGACAATAGTTGCTATCCCACTATCATGCTGAGGCGAACCAGAGCCATCTCAAGGCCACCTGAGGTTTGTAGGCTGAGGCTTGAAGCCTTGAGCCCCCTGAAAAAAAACACCCAAAAATGTATTTTTCTTGTGTGTGTGGTACAGTATTTTTCTGCCCATTACATGCTGCACTGCTGTAAGTGCCATCCACCTCTGTCTAAGATACCCAACCTACAGGAGCACTAAGGAGAAGCTACAAGACAAAAACACATACTTATGTGGGTTCTTCCTGTTAATAGCTGCATGTAAAACAAAACCTATTCTTGGATTATGAAGTTATGGTCTAAAACAATAATTTTACCTAAAAGAGAAATGAAATCCTTTTTTTAATGTAAAAGGTAGACACTCTTATTTTAAATATTTTGTTTTCTCACACCATATGAATGAGCTAAAGTTAGACTCAGCTTAGCCTTTGACAAATGTTCAGCTGAATAATTTTTGCTGTTTAACTAGAACATCAATATTTAAAAAACTCACAGACTGAAATTGGCTAAACTTTGCTTTCCTCCTTGACACCACCTTACACATGAGATGACCTACTCTGGCCCAAAGCTAACTGCCAGGCCAAATTCCCCAGGCTTGGAGCCAAGAAGTAGCCTTGAGGAGGTGCAATCAAACTGCAGAAGTAAGCATAGAACAGGTAATGGCCTTGGCTCAAACTAGCTCGCCCAGCTTTGGGTTGCTCATGCTATTGTTTCCAAACCTTTAGGATTAGGGTTTTCGGCAGGACAGTCCAACACAATCAGGTCAATCGAGCTGTGAATGAATGACGACAGCATTAAGACTCTTTAATGGCTAGAACAGCTTCTGAAGCTGATTCTCACTGATAATCTCTGGAATATGACCGTGGAAGATGGGTAGTCACAAACTGTTCAACAAAGCTGACATGATTTCTTTATTTCCCCCATCCAAGAGCAATATGAGAGTATACCATGATGAATGAATGTTGTCATTTATTCATATTAGGGTTATTCTACCAAATATTGATTTCTGAACTCATCCCATGTTCAAACATTAGTATGGTTGTATTTAAAAATTGAATATGATTTTGATAATTATACATTATTAAAGGTCTGAAAACTGTGCATCCTTTTGAAGTGTCTGAATCCCTCAGTAGATTTTGTACAAAATTCTTGTACCAATTACTACCAAAGTCCCATGAACTGGTACTGGGCATAGGTCAAAATTCAAGGTCACATAATCTTAGAAAAATGTTGTGGACACTCTAAAAAAACATACATGCATTTAGTCCAGAATTTCTCCACTTACTCATTATTAAAATCAATCAGTAAAAAGGTTTATGTTGGAGACAGGCCAAGTGGCACACTGTTGAGCACTTATTAATTTTTTAAATCAGCAATTATATGCTTTTTTTGTTCTGAAATTATGTACTCTGAAACAATATTTTATATGAAATTTAAGGGAAACTTTGTTAGTAGTTCATGAAAGAAAGCAAAAATGTTTTCGAAGTAGTAAAACCAGAGAAACTAGTCATTTTAGTGTTCCCTTATTTTTTTTTCTTATAACTGTAAATAAGACCAGCTAAAATGAACAACTAAAAATTTAATACCAATTTTTTAAATATATCTGCATAGTTTTCAAGCTCTTGTGCAGTGCTTTTATATAGAAGTCCTCAACTACTGGTCATGGTGGCCACTTTGCTATTCCACATATGGAGGTTTTACAGTCATTCTATGCTTCTTTTGTCCACACACATATATAAAAAGAGACATGCTTGCATTTCTGGCATGTTTTAAAAGCAACACCAGTATGATCTTATTTTCATTCACTTATGTTATGTGTCTGCAGGGGACATGTAAACAAAATTGAACAACATCCAATATTAAGGCTGATAAGCTGATTACCAGTTAGGGCACTGGCTGTTCTGATTATTGACAGATCGATTGGTGCATCTTTAGTCGAATCACTACTTAAATATTACAGGTGGCATTTGTACTTTATGCCATTGCACTCTTATCTTACTTGCATTAACGTAAGCAAAGTGTAGGATTTGAAGAGGAAGCCTATGCATCTCCCTTGCACCCAAGAACTGAAGAGCTTCTTGTCAGTGACATTCTTGTCACTGTCTCATGAAAATGTTTGTCTGCATGCAGTCACCATGTTTGCTGATACTACTGTACATTCTCAGACTGTGCACCATTGTTTTATTTAACTGCCACAGAAATGAAGATTGGGGGGGTGGGGTGCAAAATATCATGTTTCGTGGTTCTCTTTCATTTTGTTTTGAACCAGAATTTTTTTATTTTATTTTATTTCTTTAAATATCTTTTTTGTTTGTTTTACATATATAACTTAACGATTACAATACGATTAGCAAGTTAAAGTTGAGGTTGGTAAAATTTTAGCTGTATACACAAAATGTTATATTTGTTGAAATGGATTTTACACCGTAATCAGTAACTTATGAGATATGAAAAAGGTCCTGAAAATTTGACATTTGTGGTCACTCTAATCTTGGAAAACATCGACAAATCCCTGCCTCACTGTCCGTTGGGCATTATCCATTCAAATGCTGCTGAGTCTCCCTGCTCATGCATGACTCTACCATTTACAAACCACCAGTCAGGGTGGAGCTTGTGGAAGGGGTGTGACTCTTGAAACACCTGTGAGAGCAGGTTAACTGGAGCCTTGAAGAAATGCTACTTTCAAGGTTTGCTAGGTTTTATGATTACCAGCCCCAGCTTGAAGATAATAGGATGCTTTTTATGTAGAGTATCAATGACAGCGCCCCCAGCCATTTAAACCAGTTTCTCTTAACTAGTGGAGCCGCTTCGTGCCAAAAATGAATAGAATAATTAATTTAATGATGCAAGCATGAAATTTAGTTAGTTAGTATGCTTTTCATGAAATTACCTTCGCAATCTCGAATTTTTAATGTTAAAGATGGTGCTTACATTTTAAAAATGTATACATTATCATGTATTTCAGCTGAGATTTGTATTTAATACTGTAAGTTTAACAATGACCATTATGAGGGGAAAATGCATTTTAATTACGCTGGAAGAACAGAGAAATTAATTACTGTTCTTTTAATATATAAAATTTCACCAAATTCTGGCATATTCTGTTATCTCCAGATTCAGTTTTAACCATACTTACAGAAAAATCCATTATGAATTTTCTCGAGGTTTACTCTTCTGCCAAATATTTGGTATTTTCAAAGTGAATTTTTCCAAACTACTACCAGCCATATGAAAGATTTAGAGAGTGAAACAAATGGAGAAATGACAAAAGGGAATCAAGCAACTGATATGTCAACTTCTATTTTTCAAGAACTGAAGTCTACTGAGACAACCTAGAGTTATAATGATAAAAATAATTTTCATCCCTTGTTGTACAAACTTTAATTATGAGATGCTTTCATTGAAGCTCTGTGTGGAGGAAACTCGGTTTTGGATTTTCAGAAAGGTGGCCATCTTTTTAAAAATCCAATTTTTTTGATGACCAATGTGAATTATGAGATGTGAATAGTTCCATGTGAGCTTTGTACCATGTGCCATATCTCATGCTTGTATCACCATTTGAACTATTTTTGCAGCAAGTCACTACAATAAACAGCTACATTTGTGTTATCTGGGCTAGTCAGTAAATGTTCTATTACTGTACAGTACTGCACTCACCATGTTTACAAGTTCTGAAGGATATTTGTGTTGGAATTCTAGTGTCTTATCAATGGTTTGTGATTTTTTTTATTTTTTTAATTTTTTTTTTGGTTGTTCACTTGTCTCGCTATCAGATTTGACCATAAACAGCTTGGATAAATAAGAGCAATAATACTCATGTAAAACTGTCCGTTCATGTCTTAATTTCCAGCATCAAGTGACTCCTATATTCAAATGTCTGAATGTTCATTTCTAATACTGTCTTTTGGCACATCTGAAAGCGAATGTTGGGGACATTCACGTTGACGTGAGTTTAATAATGTTTAGACTGCAGGGGATCACATTCCCTTAACTTTCATCAGCCATCAGATGGCCTATACATGGAAAGTCAGGTCACTGTGACAAACTTCACTATTCTCCAGGTGCGTGGAGTTAAATATTAATACATGATTAACATGACCAAATTCAATAAGTTCAGCATGTGTGACGATAGACTGTGTGTAGGGGTATTTTGCCCCACACATAGGATGCTTGACAGAATCTCATTCCTTGTTTGGGCTTGAAGAGCATTTTGCATTAATGATGAGTTTGGCTTTGGTTCCTCCTCTCCACTGTACTCTGAACCTCAGCTAAGAGAAGATGGAAATAAATGGGCATGAATAAAGTGTAACATGTGTACCACAGATGTGTGTGTGTATGTGTATATATATATATATATATATATATATATATATATATATAAAATCATGTGTACCACAGATGTGTGTCTGTGTGTATAATATATACGTGTATATATATATATATATATATATATATATATATATATATAAAATCATGTGTACCACAGATGTGTGTGTCTGTGTGTATAATATATACGTGTGTGTGTATGTGTGTGTGTGTGTGTGTGTGTGTGTATATATATATATATATATATATATACACACACACACATACAGGGATCCCTCACTTTCCGCGGTGAATTGGGACTGAGATCCCCACGTGACCATTGAAATACGCGAAGTAGGATCACCCCCCCCCTCGACTGACGTACAGTACATGTATGTGTATATAATATCAATAGATACATATTCAATGCTTATTATAACAACTAAACATTAAAAATAACATAAGATGTAAATAAAATAGAAATACACACCCATATAGATGGCATTGCATGAGAAGAAGACGACACACATACATACGCGTGTGCATGCGCACAGATGGGAGATTTTGGGTTGTTTTTTGTTTTGTGTTGGTTTAGGGTTGGTTTGTTGTTTTTTTTTAAATCACAATTGGCCTTGTTTTTGCGGTATTTTCCTTAACCCCCCCCCCCCATTCTTCCTTAATTTCCTTATTTCTTTAATTTGGTGAATATTTATTTAAAAACCTGCGATACACTGAAGCTGCATTAATTGAAGCGCGACGTAGCGAGATACTCATACACACACACACATTTATTTATATACTATATATATATATATCTTCTTTTTCTTTTCCTTTCGGCTTTTCCCTTCAGGGGTCGCCACAGCAAACCATCCGCCTCCATCTCACCCGATCCTCTGTATCTTCTACTCTTAATTTATATAATGTGTGTATATTTACATTTTTCCAATACCCAATTTATACTTATGTTGCGTTTTAATATACAACTTGTGTGTCTGATGTTTTCTAGGTGGTCATGTGTAAGTTCCACTCAGTCTTTCTTTCTCAGAAGGGTCAAGTTTATACTTGTGGTCATGGGCAGGGAGGACGTCTTGGACATGGGGATGAACAGACCTATTTGGTGAGACCACATTTATTCCCTTTGTGTTTTTATGTCTCTGTGCAAGCAATAATCTGCTGTCTGTATATGGGTTATTCTTGTGAATGTGGTACTGTATCTCAGCAATGCTTTGATGGATTTTCTTTGCACAAATGCCATTCCTGACTTTAGGAAGAACTGCTTTCAGTTTGGAGATCAAATATGAGTACATGGGGGGTGATTGGTTTAGATTAATGATCATTCCTGCCACATTGTATACTTACTGCCTGGATGCATATAACCTCCAGGCGGTAGTTCTAGTTTAACTGTGTTCCTGTTTTAGGTCCCTCGTATAGTGGAGGGACTGGCCTCCCATCACTGCTCACAGGTTGCTGCAGCCAGAGATCATACGGTGGTTCTGACTGAGGAGGGGTATGTTTACACTTTTGGGCTCAACACATATCACCAGCTGGGCTTGATGCCTCCTGCTGCCAGCCAAGTGCCCAAACAGGTGAAAAAATTGCTTACCTGTTTTCATGAAAAAGCCTTGAACTGGAATAGGATGAAAGATGAAGAGCCATTTCTGAGCTTTCATTTCTTTGGGATGAAGGTGACTTCGAAGTGTTTGAAAGGGAAGAATGTGATTGGTGTTGCTGCTGGAAGGTTTCATACGGTTCTGTGGACAAGAGATGCTGTATACACAGTGGGACTGAATGGAGGACAGCTGGGTAAGGAACAAATGAGAAAAGATACAGTAATTTTGTATTTGTGGAATGTAAGATGATGGCAAGACCCAAAATGCTTTAACATTGCAATATACATGTATTTTAATGTAAACTATTTGAATGTAAAAGTGTCTCTTAACTTTGCTACATTCTTAGAGAATGATTTAAATAAAGTTAATGTTTGACATGCACTGTATTAGACCCTGTGATTCAGTAGATTTAGTGAACATGGGTCTAAATTTGAGTATACGCACACAGGCTACCTGCTGGACCCAAACGGGGAGAAGTGTGTGACTGTGCCCCGGCAGGTGTCTGCATTACACCACAAGGATATCACAATTTCCATGGCTGCAACCAGTAATGGTGCTACTGTTTGTTTGACGGATAAAGGAGATATCTATTTGCTCAGTGACTACCAGTGCAAGAAGTTGGCCTCCAAGTTAGTAATTTTGACTGCCTTGTGAAATTTGTCTTCTTTGACGAGAAATCAAAATAAAAATTGACTAGAAAATCTGAGAGGTGTACTTATAAATAAATCAGTTGGCATTGGTTTTGGGCCAACAGTGGAATCTTATTAACCTCGATCAGACTGTTTTCTAGTTTTCATAGTTTTAACTAATGATTATTACACTCAAAATGGACATTTATTTGCAGTTTATCATAATGAATTGGAGTAGAAAGCGTCATAATTGTCACAGTTTTTGAATTTTGAATAAATTTAAAAACGCGCTATTAGAGTGTGCTTTTCTTGCATGTGATTTCATGTAGTATATACTAAAATTTAAAGGAGTTTAAAAATGTGACAACTTTATGATAAAATACTAGTCCTTCTCAAAAAATTAGCATATTGTGATAAAGTTCATTATTTTCTGGAATGTACTGATAAAAAATAAACTTTCATATATTTTAGATTCATTGCACACCACCTGAAATATTTCAGGTCTTTTATTGTTTTAATACTGATGATTTTGGCATACAGCTCATGAAAACCCAAAATTCCTATCTCAAAAAATTAGCATATCATGTTCAGGTAGTCTAAACGAGCTATTAACCTAATCATCTGAATCAACCAATTAACTCTGAACACCTGCAAAAGATTCCTGAGGCTTTTAAAAACTCCCAGCCTGGTTCATTACTCAAAACCGCAATCATGGGTAAGACTGCCGACCTGACTGCTGTCCAGAAGGCCATCATTGATACCCTCAAGCAAGAGGGTAAGACACAGAAAGAAATCTCTGAGCGAATAGGCTGTTCCCAGAGTGCTGTATCAAGGCACCTCAGTGGGACATCTGTGGAAAGGAAAAAGTGACAGAAAACACTGCACAACAAGGGCTGATTCCGGACCTTGGGGGACCTGTGGAAGCAGTGGACTGGGCTGCAGGTGCCGTATTCCCCAGGTCAAGCCACTTTTGAACCAGAAACAGCGGCAGAAGCGCCTGACCTGGGCTACAGAGAAGCAGCACTGGACTGTTGCTCAGTAGTCCAAAGTACTTTTTTCAGATGAAAGCAAATTTTGCATGTCATTCGGAAATCAAGGTTCCAGAGTCTGGAGGAAGACTGGGGAGAAGGAAATGCCAAAATGCCTGAAGTCCAGTGTCAAGTACCCACAGTCAGTGATGGTCTGGGGTGCCATGTCAGCTGCTGGTGTTGGTCCACTGTGTTTTATCAAGGGCAGGGTCAATGCAGCTCGCTATCAGGAGATTTTGGAGCACTTCATGCTTCCATCTGCTGAAATGCTTTACGGAGATGAATGTTTTCATTTTTCAGCACGACCTGGCACCTGCTCACAGTGCCAAAACCACTGCTAAATGGCTTACTGACCATGGTATTCCTGTGTTCAATTGGCCTGCCAACTCTCCTGACCTGAACCCCAAAGAGAATCTGTGGGATATTGTGAAGAGAAAGTTGAGAGGCACCAGATTCCCAACCAAGTATTGAGTGCATCACTGAACATAATTATTTAAATGTTGACTTTTTTTCATTAAAACCCCCTTTTTTATTGGTTGGATGAAATATGCTAATTTTTTGAGATGGGAATTTTGGGTTTTCATGAGCTGTATGCCAAAATCATCAGTATTAAAACAATAAAAGACCTGAAATATTTCAGTTGGTGTGCAATGAATCTAAAATATATGAAAGTTTATTTTTTATCAGTACATTACAGAAAATAATGAACTTTATCACAATATGCTAATTTCTGAGAAGGACTAGTACATTTACAAATGAAAATAACTTTAAAAACTCTAAATATAAAATTAAACAAAATTACTTTTAAATTAAATTATTCAGAGCTCACCTGTCTCTGTCATGGTTAAATATGCAAGAATATCCGATAAAAATCTTGATTGTGTTTGCTTTTATGTTCCCTTGTAGTGCTGCTAATACAGTCATCACTAAATAGTCACTTCTCTGTTTTGTTTAAGGTGTCTATTCAGTGACAGTTTCCTGCCCTATGGTGAATAATTGTTAGTCAGAATTCTAGACATATCTTTGGAGTTCTTGATAAATACTAAGATTTGCTGTCCATTAGGCAGCTGAACATTAAGAAGGTTCTTGTAACTGGAGGCACTTTGGATCATCGGGTAGAACCACAACTGCTAAACGAGAATGGAGGAGAGAAGATATCTATCTTGGGTCTAGATGAGATTGGCAGGGTAAATCTTTTATTTATTTATTTATTTATTTATTTATTCATTCATTCATTCATTCAATTGTTCATTCATTTATTTATTGAAGTGTTTTCAATCCTAGAAAGTGTATTGGGTGTACTAAAATGAGAAACTTAAGCTGTTATGTGCTCTGTTTGTTCTTCTCTTTCTGTGGTGTTGTTTTCTCTCAGGTGTTCTGTTGGCGCTCTGTGGGCACCTCGATGAAACAGTGTAGGTGGGCCTATGGGAGACAGGTCATCATGACTGACATGGCCATTGGCAAGAGCAAAATGATGTTTATCACACGGGATGGTGAGGGCTTTAGTGGCCAGTGGCTTGGAGAATACAAAAAGAGTATTGAAAAAAAAGGTAACGCCTGAAAAGACTCTAAAATTGTACTTCTCATACATACTATGTAACCTGACCTATGAAATTATTTCTGGATATCATGGATGAGGTTAAAATTTTCTGTTGGCAGAGATGTGCAGTCATTCTGAGAGTGGGAGTGTGTATGAACGCATTCGACTTGAAAGACTACCCTATATTCATCGGGCTGTCAGCATTACCATGGACTCCAAGGGCCGTAACTATGCTGTGCTTCAATCTGATCCCAAAACCAGGTACATGAATTTATATATATGTGTAAATATGTTTCAATATGTAAAGTTCATTATTTTCTGTAATGTACTGATAAAAATTATACTTTCATATATTTTAGATTCATTACACACAACTGAAGTAGTTCAAGCCTTTATTGTTTTAATATTAATAATTTTGGCAAAAAAGTAAAGAAAAAACAAAAATCCCTATCTTACAAATTTAGCATATTTCATCAGACCAATAAAAGTGTTTTTAATACAAAAAAGGTCAACCTTCAAATAATTATGTTCAGTTATGCACTCAATACTTGGTCGGGAATCCTTTTGCAGAAATGACTGCTTCAATGCGGCGTGGCATGGAGGCAATCAGCCTGTGGCACTGCTGAGGTGTTACGGAGGCCCAGGATGCTTCGATAGCGGCCTTAAGCTCATCCACAGTGTTGGGTCTGGTGTCTCTCAACTTTCTCTTCACAATATCCCACAGATTCTCTATGGGCTTCAGGTCAGGAGAGTTGGCAGGCCAATTGAGTACAGTAATACCATGGTCAGTAAACCATTTAGCAGTGGTTTTGGCACTGTGAGCAGGTGCCAGGTCGTGCTGAAAAATGAATATCTTCTCCATAAAGCTTTTCAGCAGATGGAAGCATGAAGTGCTCCAAAATCTCCTGATAGCGAGCTGCATTGACCCTGCCCTTGATAAAACACAGTGGACCAACACCAGCAGCTGACATGGCACCCCAGACCACCACTGACTGTGGCTACTTGACACTGGACTTCAGGCATTTTGGCATTTCCTTCTCTCCAGTCTTCCTCCAGACTCTGGCACCTTGATTTCCGAATGACATGCAAAATTTGCTTTCATCCGAAAAAGTACTTTGGACCACTGAGCAACAGTCCAGTGCTGCTTCTCTGTAGCCCAGGTCAGGCGCTTCTGCCACTGTTTCTGGTTCAAAAGTGGCTTGACCTGGGGAATGCGGCACCTGTAGCCCAGTCCGCTGCTTCCACAGGTCCCCCAAGGTCTGGAATCGGCCCTTCTCCATAATCTTCCTCAGGGTCCGGTCACCTCTTCTGGTTGTGCAGTGTTTTCTGCCACACTTTTTCCTTCCCACAGATGTCCCACTGAGCTGCCTTGATACAGCACTCTGGGAACAGCCTATTCGCTCAGAGATTTCTTTCTGTGTCTTACCCTCTTGCTTGAGTGTGTCAATGATGGCCTTCTGGACAGCAGTCAGGTCGGCAGTCTTACCCATGATTGCGGTTTTGAGTAATGAACCAGGCTGGGAGTTTTTAAAAGCCTCAGGAATCTTTTGCAGGTGTTTAGAGTTAATTGGTTGATTCAGATGATTAGGTTAATAGCTCGTTTAGACTACCTTCTCATGATATGCTAATTTTTTGAGATAGGAATTTTGGGTTTTCATGAGCTGTATGCCAAAATCATAAGTATTAAAACAATAAAAAACCTGAAATATTTCAGTTGGTGTGCAATGAATCTCAAATATATGAAAGTTTAATTTTTATCAGTACATTACAGAAAATAATGAACTTTATCACAATATATATACATATATATATATATATATATATATATATATATGTGTGTATATATATATATGTGTATATATATATGTGTATATATATATATATATATATATGTATGTGTGTGTGTGTGTGTGTGTGTGTGTGTAGGCGGCACGGTGGCGTAGTGGTTAGCACGTCCGCCTCACAGCAAGAAGGCCCGGGTTCGATTCCCGGCCTGGGCGTTTCTGTGTGGAGTTTGCATGTTCTCCCCGTGCTTGTGCGGGTTTCCTCCGGTGCTCGGTTTCCCCATAATCCAAAGACGTGCACTATAGGTTAATTGGCCGTTCTAAATTGACCGTAGTTTCTCTCCTGCAGCGGCACTGGAACCCAGTTGTATCGGCACTTGCCTTTCCATTGGATCCTTCCGGTGGCGCCGAGACAGGGGGGGGACTTGCTGCTTGGGTAACAGCCTGTCCCTCATTACTCCCTACCCAGGCTCTGTGCACTGGGGAGTATCACCAGTCGGGATACTGGCCAGAGCGCAGCCATAGTCCTTCGGGACTGACGGAGGCCTACGCACGCACGTGTGTGTGTGTGTGTGTGTGTGTGTGTGTGTGTGTATATACACACACACACACACACACACCTGGCATGTAATCTGGATATAGGATATAGTCATCAATATGTCCATATCTCATTTAAATTCTGGGACAGTAAATTATACCTTTTTAACATTTTGGGATTTCTGCTATTTATATTTTCTGACACATGGAGGCCAGGGGTGTATGTCATCTCCCGAGGATTCTTGTTTTTACATTGCAAGTACATTTACATTCATTACATGAATATGCTTGAGTTTTTTTTGTCTCTTTTGAAGGGCATGGATAACATTCTGCCCTTCTTCTGGAGATTTTTTTTATGTATAATTCTGTGATTAGATCTTTTTGCTGATACACACAGCAATTAAACAGTGAAAAATGATTTTTTTTTCACTTTTTCCTTGTCGTATGTACACAAACTCTAGAAAGGGTTTAAAGAGCTGCTGTTGTTCTTGTGTGTGGATTATGGCAAACATTTCTTAGAACTGACTCAGATGGAAGCAAACTTGTCCAAAACTACAAATTAATTTTATTTTGCTGGGGACCTGAATAAATTCAAATTGAAATTTGTATAATTTTGGAAGTAGTCTGTCGAAATCTTGGTGAAAACCTTCCCCCGAAAATGAGAGAAAGGCTTCATAAGCCATTTTGTTCTTTTCTGCTTTTTCAGAATGCTCAAACGACTGTTTCTTGCAGACATCCCACGAGCCTACCCCTTTTTACAAAGGAAAAAGCTGTGAAATTGATCCACATGTAACATGAATCTGCCCCTTCTATAAAGAGGTGGCTGGCGGGACAGTACCAGAGTCCTGTGCATGTCTATTTAGACTCTTGTTTTCAAATAAATAAATAAATCAGCATTTTTCCTCCGTGCGGTGCCTCTTGCCGTCATGTATTATATTATAAAAATATTATAAATATAATAAATTATTATAAATAAATATAAATTATTATAACGAGTATAAGTGGTCATTCTGGTGTCAGTGTACTTACTGCTCAAACTACTTTTCACAACAGACAGAGGAGCGTACGTTACATTTATGCTAGCATGTCTGCAGAATTGTTTAGGATGAGTTTTAGGGGACATAGAGGAAATGTATATACTAGTCCTTTTCAAAAAATTAGCATATTGTGATAAAGTTCATTATTTTCTGTAATGTACTGATAAAAATTAAACTTCCATATATTTTCGATTCATTGCACACCAACTGAAATATTTCATATCTTTTATTGTTTTAATACTGATGATTTTGGCATACAGCTCATGAAAACCCAAAATTTCTATCTCAAAAAATTAGCATATTTCATCAGACCTAAAAAAAAAAAAGTGTTTTTAATACAAAAAAAAGTCAACATTCAAATAATTATGTTCAGTGATGCACTCAATACTTGGTCGGGAATCCTTTTGCAGAAATGACTGCTTCAATGCGGCGTGGCATGGAGGCAATCAGCCTGTGGCACTGCTGAGGTGTTGTGGAGGTCCAGGATGCTTCGATAGCGGCCTTAAGCTCATCCACAGTGTTGGGTCTGGTGTCTCTCAACTTTCTCTTCACAATATCCCACAGATTCTCTATGGGCTTCAGGTCAGGAGAGTTGGCAGGCCAATTGAGCACAGTAATACCATGGTCAGTAAACCATTTAGCAGTGGTTTTGGCACTGTGAGCAGGTGCCAGGTCGTGCTGAAAAATGAAATCTTCATCTCCATAAAGCTTTTCAGCAGATGGAAGCATGAAGTGCTCCAAAATCTCCTGATAGCGAGCTGCATTGACCCTGCCCTTGATAAAACACAGTGGACCAACACCAGCAGCTGACATGGCACCCCAGACCATCACTGACTGTGGGTACTTGACACTGGACTTCAGGCATTTTGGCATTTCCTTCTCCCCAGTCTTCCTCCAGACTCTGGCACATTGATTTCTGAATGACATGCAAAATTTGCTTTCATCTGAAAAAAGTACTTTGGACCACTGAGCAACAGTCCAGTGCTGCTTCTCTGTAGCCCAGGTCAGGCGCTTCTGCCGCTGTTTCTGGTTCAAAAGTGGCTTGACTTGGGGAATACGGCACCTGTAGCCCAGTCCGCTGCTTCCACAGGTCCCCCAAGGTCTGGAATCGGCCCTTCTCCACAATCTTCTTCAGGGTCCGGTCACCTCTTCTGGTTGTGCAGCGTTTTCTGCCACACTTTTTCCTTCCCACAGACGTCCCACTGAGGTGGCTTGATACAGCACTCTGGGAACAGCCTATTCGCTCAGAGATTTCTTTCTGTGTCTTACCCTCTTGCTTGAGGGTGTCAATGATGGCCTTCTGGACAGCAGTCAGGTCGGCAGTCTTACCCATGATTGCGGTTTTGAGTAATGAACCAGGCTGGGAGTTTTTAAAAGCCTCAGGAATCTTTTGCAGGTGTTCAGAGTTAATTGGTTGATTCAGATGATTAGGTTAATAGCTCGTTTAGAGTACCTTTTCATGATATGATAATTTTTTGAGATAGGAATTTTGGGTTTTCATGAGCTGTATGCAAAAATCATCAGTATTAAAACAATAAAAGACCTGAAATATTTCAGTTGGTGTGCAATGAATCTAAAATATATGAAAGTTTAATTTTTATCAGTACATTACAGAAAATAATGAACTTTATCACAATATGCTAATTTTTTGAGAAGGACTAGTCGACTGTGTAGTAATCTGTTTCTGTATTTTTTTTATTATTTACTATTCCCACAATAACTAATTCAACTTGGATTTCCCACATAATCCCTCATCTGATATAAAACAGGGTTTTCCCTTATCTCGAGTAGGAAAGTTGATCTTGTCTGTTATTTGTGCTCGAAATTGAGAATAAATTGGCAAGTTTAATTATTAAAAACCTCTACCAGGTAATTAAGCATCGATCTGACATGGAAAGAAAGTATCGTGGAAGAAGGCGCAGCTTTTTACATTCATCTCCATGCTCCACTATCTCTCACACACAACTGTTAGCTTCAAACCAGTAGTGCAGGCTGAAATGGCATCTGTCACATAAGCCAAAGCTCAGAGCAGACAGGAGCAGCTCATGCTGGAACACACAACTTTTTCAACCAGATCCACTGATCTCGAGACAGTCAAATGGAGGTTACGTGTAAAATATACAGAGAAAGGGGCTCCCAAGTGGTGGATCGACAAGGTGTGTGACTGTTCACCTGGAGATCACAAGCCCGAATCTGGTTTAATGCCTCGGCTGTCTGTGGCTGGGGGTCCATGGGATCTAGTTTCCGAGCTCTCATGGAAGGTATGGCATATGCTCACATCCATCACTCATAATTATTGCCAGCCAATCATGGCGTCTGTGAGCTCATTTATATGAGGGGGCAGATAGCTCTTTCCCTCCGAGTGTGTTAGACCATTCCCAAATGCGCATGTGCCGCAGTTCAAAAAGAGGCATGGGGCAAGCATTGCATGTCATAGAGGAGGCGTGTGCATGCTTTCACCCCTCCCTGGTCATCAATACCTGGCTGAATATGACTAATAATTAGTGAGAAAATGGGGGAAGATGCAAAAAATAAATATTGAAAGAGAAAAAGTCATTATGAAAGAAAGCGTTTGGATTTATTTATTTTCATTTCAAGGGTGGATTCAGTATAATACTTGTCACACAGCCAGTGCAGGATCACAGATCCTCAATTTAGTGCCTTTTCAAAGAGATTTGAAGGGAAGGTTTTCAAACATATTTTTGACTGAAACCAACCAAATACACGTTGCACTATTAAGTCATTTTTAATTAGTATACTAAATGGAACTGTGCTCTGACTGCTCCGCTGTGAAGTCGTCCAATTTGTAATGTAAAAAAAAAAAAAAACAACGAAAAGGAACATTGAAATGGGATTAAAAAAAAAAAATCACCTCAGACTCGGTTGGATGTCACTGAACTGAATGTTAAATGAATTTTGTAGTTGAATGCAATGTTATAGTCAAAGAATTTTTTTCCCTTATATGTATCCTAAAACTTAGTTCATACTGAAAATATTAGACATCCGTTTTAATTTTTTAATGTGAAATTAATCTTTTTCTTTTTCATTTTCTCTGTAGTTTATATGAAGTTCCCACTGTTTCAGCCTCCTTGTTCACCCAGCATTTTCAGCAGCTCCTTTCTGAAGCTGATGAGACAGACAGCATTCATGATGTTACCCTTCAGGCTGGTGATCGCATCTTTCCAGCTCACAAGTACATCCTTTCTATGCGTTCAGAATTTTTCCGTAAAGAGCTTCTGCCTGAGGCTAGTGAGAGTGATGAAGTACATGGAGAAGTGAGACGAAGTGTGGATGCTGTGGGTTGTGACCTCCTCGTGTTGGAAAAGATCTCACCTGATATGTTAGAGCAGGCACTCCAGTTCATCTATACGGACTCGTGTGAGATGTTGGTGCATGGATCAAGGCCAATAATCCCACACCTCAGCGATGGCCCTGAGCAGAAGCAGAAGGAGCATCAACAGCTCATCTGCAACCTGCAGGACCTGAATGTCAGTGGACGCTCTGCTCTGGAAATCTACAGATCCATGTCTGCCTCAGTTCAGAGTCAGGGAGAAAAGCCAAAGAGCAAAAGTGTCAAATCTCTGAAGAAGGACAAAAGTAGCAGTGCTAATGAACCAAGTTACAGTCCTGTAAAGATGCTTCAAGGAGTAGCCAAGAAACTTGGTTTAGGTAGTCTCTCTGCAAGGTAGGATTTCTAAATTTAAAAAGTTATTTTCTATAAGAAGCAGGTTTCCTTAATCTGCAGCAGGGTCAGGTCATTTTTGCATACCATAGATGCACTAGTGAAACATAGCATAATTATAGCAGCAGTGGTATGAAAGAGAGATGGAAATAAAACCAAAATGAGATTCTATCTCAGTAAATCATATACCCTCACCCACGCAAACAGTAACAGGATAAAAGCTAATTAGACGGTACAAATAGCAGTCAATAATGTGCTTTTTTTTTTTTTACTGTTACGCTGCTGGGTGCCACTATACCAGCTCATGATGTACTCGAGAAATGCGGCAAGCCATTGTCGTGACTCTGCTGTAGATAAGCGAGAAATGTGACGAGCTGTTGTGTTTTCCATATGTAGCATAACAAATAGCTGTCGATTGGCTAGAATCGATCTTATCTTATAACTATTTCTAATGAAAAAGATGAAAAAAAAAAACGAGAAAAAAGGACACATACATACACACATGTACATACAGTCATCCCTTGCTACTTCGTGCTTCAGTTTCTGCGTATGTATATATATATATATATATATATATACACATATATGTGTATGTATGTATGTCTGTCACATGCTGCATCTGCATAGTGCAGATAAACATAGCAGCGTAACAGGTAAACTTTGTGGGCACTAGACATTTACTGGTACTGATTTTATTTATTAGATGTATATTGGAAGAGAGGGCAGTGGTGGTCTAGTGGTATAGGGCACTGGATTGATGATCCAAAGGTTGGGGGTTCGAGTCCCACTCTCCACAAAGTTGTCACTGTCCCACCCAGTGCAGCTAACTGGGTTCTCAAAGGCGGGCCATGTATCTCACTGTCTATGGTGTGAGGCATGTAAAAGAATCATTGCTGACTTTCGTAAAGAGTAGCTACAAAGCCGTCAGTGTGTTTCTGTCCCTTGCTAAAAAGGGTTTTGACAGGAAGGGCATCCGATGTAAAAACCTCTGCCAAATCAAACGTGTGAATCAGATGATTCGCTGTGGCGACTCCCGAGTAAAAGGGAAAAAGCCGAAAGGAAGACAGACAGATGTATATTGGAAGAAATAATATGGAGAATGGACTCCTTCAATTAAATTTGTTTGTTTTATTTATGTTCCATTTATTTCTATTTATTCCATTAGGCTTGATGTAGTGAAGTATGAAAATGGGCAAATCAGTGTGATGCAAAAGAAAGCTTGCAACAAACCAAGATTCTACCTGAGGAAGTGGTACGTGTCATTTAAACGATACAGTTGGACATTCATTCCTTTGTGGTCATATGTTTAATTTACTTTTTATAATTAATGCTTTAATATCACAGCCCCTACCTCTGTGACGTTACCCTGAGGTCTGAGGATGGAAAGGAGTTCCCTTGCCACAAATGCATTTTGTGTGCTCGACTGGGTGAGCTATGCTGAGTTGACTTACTGTTCTGTAGTAAAGTGTCAGACAAACATCTAAAAAAAGGGCCATTTTTTAAAGCAGAGCTCTCCTGAGCTCTATAGAAGGCCCTGCTTGTAAGAAATCTAAGAAATGAGCTTGAATTTAAAATATAATTGTAACCATATGCCTACACAGCAGGTTGTATGTGATTATTCAAGAGTATGCAGGTATGTCCAGATCAGATGAAGTGGGTTTTATTTGTAGTTTTTTCATATGCCTATAAGTAAAAAAAATAAAAAACAAAAAAAACCCAAGGCTGTTATCTGACTTGTTGGCTTCAAAACAGTTGTTCTGGTTAAGCAGCCTTTATTAGGTAGTATGTTTTTGACTGAATATGTCTTCTAAAAATACTTGTTTCATATGAATGTTAGGTTTAGTGTTTATACTCAAGTTACGTCATCATGTCCTGTAACTAAACCATAGATGTTTGGCTAACAGATGCTCCACAAATCATATCGTACCTTGATTTACAAGTGTCTTTTATCATGAATTCTCCATGATACAATCTTTGATCCCACCAAAAATCTGCCCCACCCAACAAGCAAAATTTTGATGTACGAACTCTGCTGGGGGAAATGGCTTTTCTGGGCCGATTAACCTCATATTCTTCCCTGTGTATTCCTCCTTGCCCCGAGAATGCCTTGTGCAGTGCTTCTCAATGATTTTCTGTGATGCCCCCATAGGAAGAAAAACAAATTCATGCCTCCCCTCCCCCAGCGCACCGTGCGTGACTATAAATAGTGTTTACTGCACTTCATATCGTTTGCTTGGTGCTTTTTCCCTACACCATAGGGAACACAGTGAGAGCGCTACTGCCACCTACTGTAGAGGATGTGCAATTACACGTAATTCTAGTACAGTATGGCAAAAAAACATGTTCCCCCGGGTCATATGCGCCTCTCCCCACAAGCTTCACATTGTCCCCCCTTGGGGCGCGTGCCCCAACATTTGAGAAGCACTGGCCTTGTGGGAGCTCACCACAAGCCTTTGCTTGCTGACATTCGTAGCGTACACATGCACAAAATTGTCAGGGATGGGAATTTTCTGCCAATTGGTGGATTTCCGACTTTTTGTAAGTCAAATGAGTCATTTTTGAGATCGATGCAAATCCGGTGTAAAAATCTGTGTGTGTGTGTGTGTGTGTGTGTGTGTGGGCGGGGGGGTAGTGCCGTCATCACTGGTCATCTGGTCATATTATATCCAAATCCAAATGTGCGAGGCGCTATCCTCGTTTTGTTTATCTGTGAGGTTGTTGATATCGCCTAGTGGAGTGAAACACAGCTGGTTCTGGTTTATTGCACATGTCAATAAAATTATCCTGCCGTGGGCACGTGGCACAGAGAGCAAATGTCAGATCATCAACAGAAGTGATCGAGCAGCATTATGTATAAATATGACTATGAATGATGATATTTAAGTCTTATTATAGTATTAAATTATAAAGCTTCGTGTGCATTAATAAATTCTACTGATATTTTTCACTCGGTATGCTACGAATAGGCCTATCGGTACACAGTTTAAAACAGGGGTTGGGAACCTATGGCTCGCGAGCAGATGTGGCTTTTTTGATGACTGTATCTGGCTCTCAGATAAATTAGGTGGCCTTTCTTAACAGAATAACGAAGTGGTACTAGGGACAGCTGGAACTACACATGACTCAGCTTATTCAGTTAAAAAACATCAGTTTGATAAAATGTGGATAACTATAACCATGAAAACTAATTCACTGATGGGGAAAGGATGCAGCACATGAAAACAGTCATTTACATTTGATAGCAGTAATTTTCAGTTCGCATCAAAATCAACTATAAATTTTTCTTAAAATTTTCAAGCCACTTTACGAACCAGTAGAGAGCAGTAAGGTGGTACTGGACTTTTTCTTGCTTCCTTCCTTCCTTCCTGTCTGCCAGTTCAAGATCTTGTCAGCATTGTTGGTACCTCTAATTTTATATTCATTCCTACTTTTTCAAAGCTTTTTGCATTAGTAAGTAAAACGTAGGCTTTGTCTGGTTTGAATAGATGAATGGCTTTACTGTCAAGTCATGAGACTCTTTGGCATTGGTTAGCTTTGGAAAAACTTCCTAGTTGATTCGGTGGCACGTTTGGAGTCATTGACTTGGTGAGGATAAAGAACTATCCAATCATATGGGGTGCATTTGGTTGAATCTGGCCAGATAAGGTTCTTTTATGTAGTTCAGAATGAATCTTTCTCTCTCTGCCATTGGTTGGCATATTAATAAAAATACTTGACACCTGACAATGTCTTCTTCATTAATACAGTACCAAAAGTACCAAATTCTGAGTTGTTATTTTGTATGGAACTCGGAGCGCTACAGCTTTATAGAGCAAATTTTTTAACCTGTCAGCTCTCTCCCTTTGCTGGTTTGTATGTTGTAAATGCTGAGGTCATACACATTTGCATCATTTTTGTGGTCAACTTAATTGTTTATTTCTAAGCTCAGCCCAACATCACTTTTTTTAAAAAACTTTATGAAGCCATTCATTTCCACTTATCAAAACGTAAGCAAAGTACTAATACGAAGTCTAAGAACTTGCAGAAAGGAATACCTGATGCAAATTCTTCATCATTAATGAACAACAGTTCTTTTGTTGGCACTGGAGGGAAAGCACTTAGGCACATCCTGCCAGCAAAGATCTGAGCAGTAAACTGGCTGTTTGTCTTGTTTCCTGAATTGGGGAATACAGAAGTTTAACTTGGTTAAACCAGTTTACATTTGAAATTCTGCATTTTATTCTCATAGTCAAACGCAATCTGTTTTATTTTAAAAACAAACATGGTCACAACTCTCATAGTTCAATTATTATTGACTGTAACACGCATCAAAATAAAATGGTAACCAGGATAAGGTGTTCTCCATCTACGGCAGTGGTATTAATCATGCATCTCTTATGAAATGTTGTTTATCTGAACACATTCGATCATCAGAAGCCATAATGTTTATTACTTCCAAAAGCATAATATTGTTTATCACAGACATTTGTGTTAATCAACTGATTATCTAAAGTTTTCATATTCTATTTTCTTGCAGAGTATTTTAACAGTATGTTGGGAAATCCATGGATTGAGGTATGAAAACAGTTCAGACAGCTGAAAACATTTGTAAATCTTGTTGAACTGAGTAGTTCATCTGGTTCATTTCAGTAAATTATAGTATGTTCTTGGATGAGCATGTGGATCTTTTCTGCCCCCTTTCAGTCAACTAGTTGTACTGCATTGGAGATGCAAACTAGTGCCAAGGTCCTACAGGTCATTCTGGAGTACATCTACACTGATGAGTCTCCCACTATCAGAGGTGTTAACCTGTACTGCTTACCAAACTAATTTTAACCATTATAAAGGGTTGCATATTTAACTATGAGCTCTACGTATGTGTGTGCTGCAGAGGCTCTGAGTGTGGAGTTTGTATGCAGTGTCCTGATTGTGGCTGATCAGTTGCTCATCACTCGGCTGAAGGAGCTGTGTGAAGTGGCCATCACTGAAAACTGTAATATCTTTTTCGTAATCTTAATGACTGTGTACTTTACCTTTACTGTTTCAATTTCAATTACATTAGAGATTTCATTTTTACATTTTTTTTATTGTGAATGAAACCAGATACAATCTCACTGATGCAGGAAAAGCTGCTGTTCTGTATACAAGGAAAAATGATTTCAGAACTTTGAAAACATTGCATCATTTGCAGTAATGATATACAGGTGTAGAAAACTGATGTATTTCTATGTGTCTCTGTAGTGACCCTGAAGAATGCTGCAGAAGTATTGGAGTTTTCTGTGATGTACAATGCTGAGCAGCTTAAACTTTCCTGCCTTCAGTTTATTGGTCTCAACATGGCTTCTTTATTAGAGTCCAAGTGGGTAGTTATTCACCTTGTGGATTTTAAGTCAGCCAAAATTAAAAAAAAAAAAATAATAAATAAGGACATGTACATTTTCAGCCATGTAATTAGTTTCAAATGTGTTTTTCTAACCCACTAGTTGTAAAAATGATTTGCTGAATGAACCTTGGCTAAGCCGTTACTTGGCATGTGCAATGTTTATTTTAAACAGACTTCCTGCCTTGTTCAATAAAAGGATATTAAAGTTTTATTTGTTTCAGGGCTCTGGAGATTTTGAGTGATGATGTGTTATTGGAGCTGTCTGAAGCATATAGGAAAATGGTGAGTTTATATCAACAAGGACAGCTCTAAATCCGTGCAGTGGTCTAAAATTCTTGTATCATGCTGTGAGCTCTTCATATTCCAGCCATGCAGAGACAACAGTATAATCCTTGTATTAATTTCTGTGATTTCCCCAGATTCCAGCCATGCAAAGACGGCATATCACTCCGTTTGTTGGTGCGCCTAATCTGAGTGCCTATGCAGACATGAGTCTGGATTCAGTCACCAGCTGTAAAACCAGCTTTGAACATGAGCAGTCCTGCAAGTACGTCAATCATAGCGAACTGTGATGTGAGACCAGATCGAGTAATAGAGCGCAATGTTGTGACCTTGCTTTGATTGTTGATTTATCAGTGATGGCCTGGTGAGGAAGACCAAGGTAAAGGCTAAGAAGAAACCCCGTCGCCGCTTGGATAGCTCAGGAGGGTACAACTTATCTGATATCATTCAGAGTTCACCCACTGATGTTATTCAAAGCCCACCCTCTGTAGGTGAGTCTGAAAATAGCATCTAAAGCACGAAAGCACTTGAATATCTCGGATAATGTAAATCAGACCTGGCCACGATATTCGAAAAACCGCGAAGTAGGAACGTCTCTCTCATTTCTACCATGTTGTCTCATTTCTATATGTTTTCGCGTCTATACAATGCAAGAAGTGTATATTAAACGTTACACAGTTATATGCATATGTAAAGACTGTCTTCTTCTTCTCTTTTCGGCCTTTTTACTTTTCTCGGGAGTCTCCACAGCGAATCATTTGATTCACACATTTGATTTGGCATAGGTTTTTATGTCGGATGCCCTTCCTGTCACAACCCTTTAGCAAGGGACAGAAACATGCTGACGGCTTTGTAAATACTGTAATGTATTAATATTTAAATAGAATTTATATATAAATACTTTAAGTACTGTACTCACCTCTGACAATAGCTCTTCTCTGCGGTGCAGGACGTTCACAAACACTATAAGATCACAAAATCACAAAAAATGCCGCGGGAATGTGCGAGGCAACAGCGTCACGCATCTAAGCCAGTCAGCTTGCGAGAATGAGTTCAGTGGGCAGTCCCTGCCTGAACTGGGGAGGAGGGGCACTTCAGTCTGTCCTTTGGAAACAGTGGACGCAGCCTGCCTTGGGTCCCTGCCTTCCGCTTGCTTACATGCGAGTTTCAGCGCGAATTTTGAATTTTTTATGAATATATATATATTTTTTAATAAATTAAAATACTGCGATGTACCAAGACTGCGATGCTCAAATCACGAAGTAGCAAGGGATGATATATATATATATATATATTTTTTAGTCCTTCTAAAAAAAAAAAAATTAGCATATTGTGATAAAGTTCATTATTTTCTGTAATGTACTGATAAAAATTAAACTTTCATATATTTTAGATTCATTGCACACCAACTGATATATTTCAGGTCTTTTATTGTTTTAATACTGATGATTTTGGCATACAGCTCATGAAAACCCAAAATTCCTATCTCAAAAAATTAGCATATCATGTTCAGGTACTCTAAACGAGCTATTAACCTAATCATCTGAATCAACCAATTAACTCTAAACACCTGCAAAAGATTCCTGAGGCTTTTAAAAACTCCCAGCCTGGTTCATTACTCAAAACCGCAATCATGGGTAAGACTGCCGACCTGACTGCTGTCCAGAAGTCCATCATTGACACTCTCAAGCAAGAGGGTAAGACACAGAAAGAAATCTCTGAGCGAATAGGCTGTTCCCAGAGTGCTGTGTCAAGGCACCTCAGTGGGACGTCTGTGGGAAGGAAAAGGTGAAAGAAGGGCCGATTCCAGACCTTGGGGGACCTGTGGAAGCAGTGGACTGAATCTGGAGTAGAAACATCCAGAGCCACCGTGCACAGGCGTGTGCAGGAAATGGGCTACAGGTGCCGCATTCCCCAGGTCAAGCTACTTTTGAACCAGAAACAGCGGCAGAAGTGCCTGACCTGGGCTACAGAGAAGCAGCACTGGACTGTTGCTCAGGGGTCCAAAGTACTTTTTTCGGATGAAAGCAAATTTTGCTCCAGAGTCTGGAGGAAGACTGGGGAGAAGGAAATGCCAAAATGCCTGAAGTCCAGTGTCAAGTACCCACAGTCAGTGATGGTCTGGAGTGCTATGTCAGCTGCTGGTGTTGGTCCACTGTGTTTTATCAAGGGCAGGGTCAATGCAGCTAGCTATCAGGAGATTTTGGAGCACTTCATGCTTCCATCTGCTGAAAAGCTTTATGGAGGTGAAGATTTTCATTTTTCAGCACGACCTGGCACCTGCTCACAGTGCCAAAACCACTGCTAAATGGTTTACTGACCATGCTATTACTGTGCTCAATTGGCCCTTAAAATATAAAAGACCTGAAATATTTCAGTTGGTGTGCAATGAATCTAAAATATGTACATTACAGAAAATAATGAACTTTATCACAATATGCTAATTTTTTGAGAAGGACCTGTAGACTTAACTTGAGCAGTACAGGCAATAGACATTTTGGTTTATACTATACTATACTAGACTAGACTAACAATAATATTATAATATAAAATGCATTGTATATTATTATTATAGGCTATAACCGGGATATTTCTTTGATAATAGATCTCAGTATAAGTTAGAAATAGAGCTGAAATCCACATAAAATTTCTGGCTTCAAGGGGCTTTGCCCCCTGCACCCCCACCGGGGCTTCGCCTCTCGACCCCATTAGGGGCCTGGGCAGCCTTCAAACCCCCTGCCATTTTCAGATTTTTTTTTCTTTTCTGCAATCTCATGTATGGCTCCAGGAGGATCAATAAGGTCTAGAGTTACCAGTGGGTACTGTTACTAAAGAGGTTACAATTTGCCAAAGAACACACTGACTCGCCTAACGAGAAATAGCACAACTTTTTGTTGACTGATGAAAGTAAGATTGTTCTTTTTGGGTCTAGTTGCCCCCCTAGGTGACCCCCAAACACTGAATGCAAGCCACAGTACACTGTGAAGACAGTGAAACGGGGTAGCACAAACATCAAGATGTGGGTATGTTCCTCATACTACGGTGTCGGGCCTCTTTATCACAGACCAGTGATCATGGATCAGTTTGAATACTTGAAACGGTTGTGCTGCCTTATGCTGAAGAGGAAATGCTCCTTGAAATCTTGAAATGGGTGTTCCAACAGGACAACGACCCCAAATACACCAGTAAACCGGCATCTTGGTTCCAGACGAATAATGTTGACGTTATGGAGCAGCCGGCCCATCCCTGGACCTTAATCCAACAAAAAACTTGTGGGGTGACATCAAAAATGTAGTTTTTGAGGCAAAACCAAGAAATACAGAAGAACGGTGGAGTATATTTCAATCATGCTGGGCTAGAAAGCCTGTTCACAGGTGCCAGGAGTTGGTTGACTTCATGCAACACAGATGTACAGTGGTTTTACAACTAAATATTAGTTCAGTGATTCAAAGAAAAGCAAAATCTTAAACAATTTTTCAGTTTTTACAGTGAATGAAAGCAGACACTTCAATTTCTTTTAAGGAATAACACAAATTTGATATATTTTTCTTCATGTTTTGATTTGGAATAGAATGTGTTGTGTTCCCCATGCATTTGTGTGTATGGAAGTAAAAGTGATTACGTGTAAGGATTTTGAGACTTATTCACTTTTTTTTTTTAAACACTTATTATTTTGAATACAACTGCACATGTGTGTGAAATATGTGTATATTTATATATGTATGCTGTTGTGGACTATAAACATACACAATACTTTTGTGTACAATGGAAGTACATATTTTGTACTTATTCGGGGTACACGAGCTGATATCCTAGTAGCAGGGTAGCTAATCTGCACACTTGAAGGAATGTTTCAGGTAACTGTTTTGAATCTTTACTAGGTTTGGTGGACTCCAGGAAAGCTTGCTCAGTGGAATCTCTGCATGAGGTGATCACCTCTGATTCAGAAGGCAGTTATATTGGTGTTGGCAGCCCTCGAGACCTTCAGTCGCCAGTCTTTCAGGACAGGCCTCAGGTACAAGTACTACTACTACAGCATTTTTTACATATTTCCACACAATACTTGAAGTTTACTGTAATATTCATTCCACTCCTTTTAGGAGGAAAAGTCAGAGCATGTTGACCTCAGGAAGACTCCTCCCAGCACTCCAATCTGGAGGAAAGGATCTTTGCCTATTAAGTGCTCCACACCAGAACCCATTCCCAGTGTTAAGGCCAGGTGAGTTTTATTTATTACCATCACACATTACCACTGCTGTTTCCTTGTCCATGTTTCCTTTTTATTTGTCAGTGGTCCTAGTGAAGCAATCCTATATATTTAGCAAATGTAAACAAAGTAAAATCAGGTTGTCGTTAAAGACAGTGAATACTGTTGCTGTTGTTAGTTATAAAGTCACAGGAAGGGTATACCATTTAATTTTAGTGTAAAAATAAAACTCAATGAATTATACAGTACTCGGGTATCGTCTTTTTTTTTTTTTTTTTATATATATATATATATATATATATATATATATATATATATAAACCTAACATTGAATTACTTGTATACAAAGCTCTGTGTATTTTAATACCATCTGGCTTTACCTGAACTGTGTTCTTTAACCTGTTCAGTCCGTCTCGCCTGGTGCCTGTTTTGGATCTCAGGGCTATTATGGAGATGGAGGCCAGCTCTCTGAACATTGGAGCCACTCCAAAAAGTCCTGGCTTGTAAGGGTTGCTACTTCTGTTCTGTTCATGATGTATCAACGCTTTAAGATTTTATACTTTTGAGTTCATTGGGTTGAAATGTCATACAATATCTTCTCCTTTGTTTTGGATGATTTATAGGTCTGGAAACAGCAGTAAACCTTCAGTCATCCCCACTAAACTGTCTCAAAAGCAAAGGAAGATGATGGCCTTGTCTACCAGAGAGGCCAGTGTTGATGGAGCGCCTGCCAAATCTCCCCCTGGAGTCGCATCTTTAAAGTCTACAAAGTGCTGGTGTGTATTTGGCCACATTACTACACTTTTCCCAACCAGCTCATAACACAGTAAGATGATGTGAGATTAATGTGATATTGTGTCTATGCATATTCAGGGCAACAGCGGTACAGTCCTTCCCTTCATCACTATCTTTTCGGGATTTATTAATGGAGGAGAAGCAGCATGATAAATCATCTGCGACTGCGGTGGCCGGAACTCCAGCAAATACTGTTGGCACGGCCACTTGTGCCAAAAGAGTGACTTTTAAGTGTGCTGAGCCTGGAAATGATGGCAAGCCTGCAGGGTGAGAGAGACAATTTATTGAACTCTATATACACGTAATCTGGCAGAGAAGCACCGCCCTATGTTCACAGTACATTTACATCACATTTACAGCATTTGGCAGACAGCCTTATCCAGAGTGCTATGCAATTTTTTTTTTTTTTTTTTTTTTTTTTTTATATACAACTGAGCAATTGAGGGTTAAGGACCTTGCTCAACCAACTGTGGTGACAGTGGTGATTGAACCACTGTCTTATGGATTTAGTAACCCATTGCATTAACCATAAAGCCACCACTGCCCTTAGTACCACATAATGATGTCTGCTTTAGTCAGTTGGATTCCTGCAGGTGGCACTGTTACATTTCTATTTATTCCTGTTCTGCATTCCCAGGCTATAAGTCAGAAGCTTTAGTCATCTTGGTAGATATCACTTTATGATGGAGATTTAAAAATTCAAAATGTTTTTCTATAATACAAAGGCTTTGGTTGAACTGATAATAGATATGAATAGATGTATGCCATTTAAACAGACATCTGCATGCTTGTTACCATGCATATTTATACATCCAGAAAGTTCATCTACACTGACTACAATCATTGCGCATGTATTCTGCATGCTCTTTGTTGACAAGTTGGTATGCAGTTCAAAGGAAATTTCTTTAGAATACAGCCAATTCTGATGTAATCTGCTAACTTGCTCTTTCACTTCCTCTCTGTGGCAAGCACAAGAGTCAAGCAGTCAAGATACAGTTTTTATACCTTAAGTCTGCTTATTTTTTTTTTACCAATTGTCTCATTAGAATGTTTTGCTGTGAATAATTTCCAGTCCTGTTGGAGGTCAGAGTTTAATAATTAATTTGTCACTCCACTGAATTTCTTTCTTTTTTCTTTTTAAAGTACACTTGAGTAGTGGTCCACTGATATGGAATTGTAAATGGCTGATGCCGATATTTAAGGAACAGGGCAGCCCATGACATATGCAATACTGATATCATATATTGTACTGAATTTGATGCAATTTACTATATAAAAATTTATTATTTTAAAATGCCAAATATTGCACTGATTGGTTATTTAGTCGAACACTGTCCTTGCATGTGGGAGTGGCAGTAGAGATGGGAACACATGGAAGAATTATGTAGGTTATTACAAAATTTTTTTTTTTTTTTTTTTTGCCTTATACCTGAAACTTTACCAGCTTTTACTCAAATGTTAAAGATGGCATTTTATGGTTATTTGTTTATGCATCTAATTAGTTTATCCTAAATCTTGGATAAATATAAATTGTAACATTCCCTTTCCTATTAGGCCTTGGGTGCTTGCACAAGTGAACATCCCACCAGCTGCTATTGCAGTCACATTCGCATCCATTGTTGAAGAGGAGAAGCAGCAGGAAGCTGCACTCATCCGCAGTCGAGAGAAGCCTCTGGCATTGATCCAGGTAACTGAGGGTATTTGAAAGGTACAACTGCTTGCTGTGCTGGGAGGATAGGATGAGAAGGCAAGAACTGGTTACATGAGTAGATGTTATTTGTGCACTTTCTCAGCATCACAGTGACTAATGTGTGGTAGTAAGAATGACATTAGTGCAAGTGTATTAGTTACAGTTTCACTGCTAAATTTTTTTCCAACAGTTTGCAGTGTACATTTATTGGCCACTTTATTTGGCCCATGTATCAAGATGGTTCATATTATGAATGTAAAATGAAATTAAAATAATTTGCAAAAATTTTAATAACAACACCATCGCTTTACCTGGTACAACTATGGTACAAACTCAGGCTGTACTACCACATGAATAATATCTGAACTGGTGTATTCAGGAGAGGGGAGTTGATAACTTTTCTATAGCAACAAATGGACCATTGTCAGTAACTATACTATAAACACTGTATACACTGCAAAAAAAACCCACAATAAACGTAAACTGTATGCACTGTAAAAAAAAAAAAAAAGAGAGAGACAGAGAGAGAGTGAACACAGAATTAAGGTCCTGGTGTTATTATCACTAAATATGTATGGAAGCAAATGTTCAATGAAATGTTGAGCATTTGTTCATCTCTGCTGCTCCTTGTGTGTACTCTGTTGTAGATTGAGGAGCGAGCAATTCAGGACTTGCTGGTTCATTACAGAGTGTTCAACAACCCTGATGAGCTCATCTTAGTTGAGCGATCCCCCCAAGGCCCTATCGCAGCTCCTACCTGGAAAAAACATTCAAATTAGCACATCTACCACCTGCCTCTTAAATGTCTCTACTACATACCTTTATGTGCCCCAGTGTTGATGTGTACCTTGTCTATGTGATTTGGATCAATAGGGGTTTTTTTTGTTGCTGTTTTTTTTTTTTTTTTTTTTTTGGGGGTCCTTTTTCTGCTTTAATGTTTAGATTTTTGGTGTTAAATATGTAATCTCAAGAGGGCTTTAAAGTGAAGAGAGACTAAAAGTCATAGTTTCCTGGAATTTTGAATTATAAATTTGGAGAAAGAAAATTATTCCCCTGTTTACAATCATATTCTCTATTTGGATAGTATAATAGTTTGGGTTTTTTTTGCTTATGACTTACAGCAGCTAGCAGACATGGACACTGCACCACTTCTAAGTCTAAGGTTGTTACAAGGTTGAGTGGGTATTATCTGAAGGCTTTCTAAAGGCTTTGTCTTTAGGATTTTTTTTTTTTGCCATGTTCATTGTAGGGCAGTTTAAGTGGCATGCAATAAAAAACTTAAGCACTAATAGTCTCCTTTACATAGTATCTTTATGTGAATGAAATTTTCATTCATTTTCTAAGCAGTTTAATCCTAATTCGGGTCACAAGGAGGTTGGTGACCATCTCAGCCAACTTTGGGCGAGGTCAGTATATATTGTATGTGTGTGTGTATATATATATATATATACACACGCACAGTGGGGCCAATAAGTATTGGGCAATGTAAAAATGTGCAAGTTCACCCATTTAAAAAGATAAGAGAGCTTTGTAATTTTCATCATAGGTACACATCAAGTTGAAAGACAGAATGTAAGAAAAAATCCAGTAGATCACATTGTATGATTTTTAAACAATTTATTTGTGAAAATGGGAGGCCAATAAGTATTGGGCAGCCAGCAAAAGTTATTTTAATACTTTGTAATGTAACCTTGGTTGGCAATGACAGAGGTCAAACGGTTCCTGTAGTTCTTGACCAGGTCTACACACACTTTAGTTGGTATTTTGTCCCACTCCTTTGCACAGATCTTTTCTAGAGCTGTGATGTTTGAGGGCTGTCGCTTGGCAACTCGATGTTTTAACTCCCTCCACAGGTTTTCTATTGGGTTGAGGTCTGGAGACTGGCTAGGCCACTCCAGAACCTTGATATGCTTTTTACGGATCCACTCCTTGGTTTTCTTGGCTGTGTGCTTTGGATCGTTATCATGCTGGAAGACCCAGTCATGTTTCATCTTTAATGATCTTGACCGAGGGAAGGAGGTTTTTACCCAAAATGTCACAATACATGGCCCCATTTATGTTGCCATTGATACGGTGCAGTATTCCTGTCCCTTTTGCAGAAAAGCATCCCCAAAGCATGATGTGTCCACCCCCATGCTTCACAGTAGGTATGGTGTTCTTGAGATGCAACTCAGCATTCTTCTTCCTCCAAACACGGTGAGTGCTGTTTAAACCAAAAAGTTCAATTCTGATCTCATCTGACCACATCACATTCTCCCAATCCTCCTCTGGATCTTCCAGATGGTCTTTAGCATATTTCAGACGAGCGTTTACATGTTTTTTGTTTAGTAGGGGAACCTTTCGGGCAATGCAGGATTTCATCTCATGACGATGTAGTGTGTTAGTTCTTGTCATCTTTGTGACGGTGGTTCCTGCCGTCTTGAAATCATTGACCAGTTCCTGCCGTGTAGTTCTGGGCTGATTACTCACTGTTCTCAGGATCCTTTGAACCCCACGAGGTCAGATCTTGCATGGAGCGCCACTCCGAGGGAGGTTGTCAGTGATGTTATACTTCTTCCATTTTCTAATAATGTTTCCAACTGTTGATCTTTTCTCACAAAGTTGTTTACCAATTGCAGTTTGACTCATCCCAGCTTTGTGCAGTTGTACAATTTTATCTCTAGTGTCTTTGGGAAGCTCTGTGGTCTTGGTCATGGTGAAGACTGCAGTCTGACAGTTTGAAGGTGTGTGCAGGTTTGAAGGTGACTCTTATGCATTGTTTGAAGGTGTCTCTTATGCATCTAATGAGTTTAAACAGGTGTCATTCATACTGTTAATGAGTGGGGGGCCGGAATAATGTTTGTTTTCTAGCTGTCCAATACTTATTGGCCTCTTATTTTCACAAATAAATTGTTTAAAAATCATACAATGTGATTTTCTGTTTTTTTTTTTTTTTTTTTTTTTACACTCTGTCTCTCAAGCTTGATGTGTACCTATGATGAAAATTACAAACCTCTCATCTTTTTAAATGGGTGAACTTGCACATTTTTTCATTGTCCAATACTTATTGGCACCCACTGTGTGTGTGTGTGTGTGTGTGTGTGTGTGTGTGTAGTATGTATGTATGGGGGCAGTGGTGGTCTAGTGGTATAGGGCGCTGGATTGCTGATCCAAAGGTTGGGGGTTCGAGTCCCACTCTCCACAAGGTTGTCACTGTCCCCCCCCAGTGCAGCTAACTGGGTTCTCAAAGGCGGGCCATGTCTCTGACTGTCTGTGGTGAGAGGCATGTAAAAGAACCATTGCTGACTTTCGTAAAGAGTAGGCTGCAAAGTCGTCAGCATGTTTCTGTCTCTTGCTAAAAAGGGTTGTGACAGGAAGGGCATCCGACGTAAAAACCTCTGCAAAATCAAATGTGTGAATCAGATGATTCGCTGTGGCGACTCCCGAGTAAAAGGGAAAAAGCCGAAAGGAAGACTATATATATATATATATATATATATATATATATATACACACACACACACAGTGGTACCTCAATACTCGAACATAATCCGTTCCAGATGGTTGGTCAAATTCCAATTTGGTCGAATTTCGAATCTGCTTTTCTCATTACAAATAATGTAAATGGTCTTAATCCGTTCCGTCGTATTTTGAACAGACGTTAACAGTACCGTAACTCATACTATAGGTCCGCAAATTAAGTGAAAAAATTATTGAATACACTACACTATGTTATGGTCTGTGTTGTGAGATACTCTGGTTTTGGTGGTTCTCTCTCTCTCTGCACGTTAAAGAGGAGCGTGGCTGTCACACCCAGGTGGAACACTAAACATACCTGATTCCACTTAATCATGGGCTATAAAGACTAGCAGCGTTCCTCCCAGTGCTAGAAGATTGTCCCTCTTCCCCGTGATCTTTCTGGCTCTCAGCTCCGTGTTCCACCAGTTCCCGCTTTAGTTTGATTTCCGTGTTTCTCCGCATCTCTAACAGTGACTACGGTTTCCCAGTGCTCTAGTGCCTTCCCCGTAAACAATAAAGCGCATCCGTTTCCATCTACACTCTGTGTCCTGCATTTTTGGGTCCGGCTGAATGTTCCTGGCATCACGGAATCTTTTAGCCCTTCAATGCTCTCAATATATATGTGTGTGTGTGTGTGTGTGTGTGTGTGTGTGTGTGTGTGTGTGTGTGTGTGTATATATATATATATATATATATATATATACACACATACACACAATATTTAAAAGTAAATATGTATGATATAGAGAAAGCCCCCATTATTCGCAGGGCTTACGTTCCTCCACCACCCACAAATCCCGGAAATCCACGACTAATTGATGTGGTTTTAAAACCCTATGTATGGTGTTGCATACGCTAAAATATGCTTCTTAAACACATTCTATAGACAGTCTTGCTCATTAATACAGTAATGATTAAGTAAAAACTTTTTAATTTTGTACTGTGATAATATTTATGAATGAGCGGGCAGTGGTGGCCTGGTGGTAAAAGGTGCTGGATCACTGATCCTAAAGTTGGGGGTTCGAGTTCTACTCGCCACAAGGTTGTCACTGTTCCACCAGTGCAGCTAACTGGGTTATCAAAGGCCGGCCATGTCTCTCACTGTCTATGGTGTGAGGCTCAAGTAAAAGAACCATTGCTGACTTTCGTTAAGAGTAGGCTGCAAAGCCATCAGCGTGTTTCCATCCCTTGCTAAAAGGTTGTGTCAGGAAGGGCAGCCGATGTAAAAACCAATGCTAAATCAAACATGCGAATCATTAATATGACTTCCATGAAGATGAAGGCAGAGGATTCGCTGTGGCGACCCCTGAGAAAAAAGGAAACGGCCAAAAGGAGAAGATGATAATGTCTATTAATAAATAAAGCACTTAGGCTTCTTACCAGAAGCTAGAGAAGATGCAAGGCTTTTGAGCGGCATCATAGGGCTTAAATATTTACTAACAACACACTAAAAATCTTGAATTCGAAATTTAGGTAACCATGTTCATAACGTGCATGAAGGAAAAAAGAGGTGTACACAGCATCTGCAACCATTCAGCAGGAGGGGGAAACAATGTTATGATGATATGGGAAAGTAATGTTGTGATGATGCATATGTATCATTTGCCAGGGCTGCCGCTAATTCAGTGCTTCTCAAGGTGGGGGAGCGTGTATGGCCCTGGGGAACATGCTTATTTGCCATACTGTACTAGAATTAAGAGTTTTTTTATTGTTAATAAAGATACAATGTTATGCAGAGGTGTATTAACAATTTTATAGACAAATAATACTATTTATAGTTGCGGGGGCCTGGTGGTATAGGGCGCTGGATCGCTGATCCTAAGGTTGGGGGATCGAGTCCCACTCTCCACAAGGTTGTCACTGGCCCAGTGCAGCTAACTGGGTTATAAAAGGCTGGCCAAGGTAAGAGGTTCATGTAAAAAGAAACATTGCTGACTTTCGTAAAAAGAGTAGGCTGCAAAGCCGTCAGCGTGTTTCTGTCCCTTGCAAAAGGGTTGTGTCAGGAAGGGCACAAAAACGTATGACGTAAAAACCTATGCCAAATCAAATGTGGGAATCATTTGCTGTGGCGACCCCAGATAAAGGGAAAAAGCCGAAAGGAAATCTCATAGTCGCGGGGGGCGTGAAATCTTTTTTATTTTATTTTTTTTAATTATTATTATTATTTTTTTTTAGTATTATTATTCTTAATAGGGGCATCACAGAAAATAATTGAGAAGCATTGCGCTAATTTAAAAACATTATGAAAAAAGCCTTTGAGATCAAAGTCCACGAGTATGCGGCCTCGCCTTTTTTAAAATTTATTTTTCTATAAACTTTTTTGAGAACGATGTAACTTGAAACGACTTCAGTTGACGTATACCTGCAATCCTTTCCATTAATGTTGTTATTTACTAAAGTGTGAGATGTCCTTACCTTTATCGATTGTAAAAATGAAGGTGCGTCATCTCACTGTGATTTTATGTGAGAGTTTTGGTCCGTTATATGCAGAGAACAATAACTATCAATCTATTTACATTCTGTTTAAGATATTTGTTCTCACCTTAATAGATATAATGGTGTGACTTCAGAAGACGTCCTTATCTTTGCTGTGTATATTTTTTCTGAAAATAACTGAATTTTGATTACCGAAAGTGAGTAATTGGAAAATACTTGCAAGCTTCTTCATCAAGAAGGTTATGGTTTTGCTGGCAATGATTTTCTTGTTAGGAATTTGGCTCAAATGTTATGAACAGTTTGTTTTTTAAAGGGGCGTAGTATAGCCCATTTGATGAACTCCAAGTAACACTTGATTAGGTTTTGGTGGTTCCTTATCGAGTCCATAAGTAAAGACATCCATGCTTCTACAAATATTACAGTACAACATCTACAAAAGATCTATCACAAATAAATTGGATCTGATGACCTGGAATGCTGAAATATAGAGGGCTTGGTTTATATATATATATATATATATATAAAAAGCAAAAACAAGGGAGAGCATCAGTTGCCTTGGTGGAGGTTTGCACTCACCTAGCACTTGTAATTAAGCATATAATCCTTATAAAACTTTACTGAATGACTTATGATGTGTTACTTTATGCAATGTGACTAAAAGCTTTTACAAAATGTTGGCTGAATGTTTGTGAACCATTTATGCATAAACTTGGTCTAAAACAAAATTAGCATAAGTAGCCTAACGATTAGAGTAGCGGCTTTGGGGCTAAAAGGTCACTGGCTTGATTCCCGAACAAGCATGGAAAAGGTGTGGCAGTGGGGGAGTGAGCTGCACCTTCCCTTCCTCCACAATCGAGGTTGAAGTGCCCTTCTATTAGGCATGTAACCCCCAACTGCTCTCCAGGCGCCCCAATGTGTGTGGCTCCAAGTGCGTGTGAATGTTCACTTTGGATGGGTTAAAGGCAGAGGAAATAATTTCCCTTACGGGATTAATACGGTATATCAAAATAACACACAAAAAAAAAAATCAAACAAATCAGATTTTCACACAAGTCCTAGAAGCTTTTGATTTATAGTTTCATTTGACTTTGATGTACTGTATGAATCCCACAAGAGAAATTTACCCCATCTAAAGTTAGTACACACACATGGAGCAGTGGGTTGCAATACATTGCAGCACCTGGAGAGCAGTTGTTGGTTAGGTGTCCTTGCTTAACTCTTTCCCTCATAGTCAAAGAGGAAGCACAATGTATTACACGATTAAATGGGAAAAGATGTTAGCAAAACCATGTGCTCGAGTTACTATTCAACCCACGTAATGTACATTTCATGCAGCCCTAAATAAATGTATACACAGTACATCATGAAATAGATCATGGAAGACAGGACATCAAAACACGTCATATGAGGGAACGCGTTGAGGGAACTACTGCCATTAAGGTGGAGGAAGGGAAGCTATCTGTCGCTATACATTTTTTTCTGTTGGTTGGGAAATTGAACAAGCAACCATTCGGTCCCAAAGCCGCTTCTCTAACCATTAGGCCATGGCCGCCTACTGCCATGTACTTCTTTATAAAAGTGATCCAGTATTATACATCTATGAGTGGTAAAAGTGTGGGAACCTTTGCTTTCAGAGCCCTTGAGCAGCAATAACTCGCTACTTTCTGGTAAGTGTTGATCAGTCCTGCACATCAGGGAGGCGGAATTTTGGCCCACTCCAGTCATATTTCTATGCGGGCTTTCCAAGATGGAAGCACACAATTGTATAGGATGTCAGAATTGCAGGCTGTATGTTTTACAACGTCTCTTTGTAGGACTTAAGAGACCCAAACCTGATCTGGTCTCTATGGATAACATGAGCTCTGAGAAGACTTGGTTTGCCAAATTTATTGTGGAAGAATTCAAATGGCCTCAGCAGAGCCCTGATCGCCTCTCCACTAAACACCGTTCGTAATTAACTGAAAAGCAGACTGTACAGTTTAGGACTAGTAATGAGATAAGTAAATGATAACTATGTGGAAGTATCATGTCATGAGGTGACTTTAATCATGATTTGGTACAAAATAAGTATTTAAGAAAGGTGGTCTTTGAGAAGCAAAATACATGAAACAGATTTTGATATCCTATTGTGTTCAAAATAATAAGTCAGACATCACTAACTTGATCAATCACTGTTTTTTGTAAATTATATTTCTACATTACAAATAATTTATTGGCAGGTGGCGTAGAGTAATGGCCTCCAACAGACCCAACAGTCATGACATGCATGCTACTGATTTTGTGTAATTGAATCACTAATTGAAAGGGGCGTATTCAAATAATAGCAGTGTGGAGTTCAATTAGTGACGTCATTCATTCGTTGAAAAACAGGTGACGGTTATTGTCCTTATTGAAGGAATGATGGAGCATTTCTCTGAAATTCTGAGGAAAATGGGTCGTTCCAGGCATTGTTCAGAAGAGTCGCATACCTTGATTTAGAAACTTGTTTTGAGAGGGGGAAACATGATAAAGAAGTGCAGAAAATGATAAACTGCTCAGCTAAAATGATCACAAATACTTTAAAATGGCAATCAAAACTTGAAAGATAGGGAAGAAAGTGAAAAACTTTCATATATTGTGGTCGGATGAATCAATTTTATTATTTTTTTAATGGAATGTAAATTGTTTTTATTGTTAAGTGTTCCAGCTCAAAAAGAACCATTCAGACTGTTACCAGCAACAAGACCAGAACACAGTCATGGGATGTGGATGTGTCAGTATTCTTGATAACGGTAACTTTCACTTCTGTGAGAAACACCATACAGAGAAATGCATGAAGATTTTTGAGCAGCCAAAGATGAGTATGTGGTGAGTACAGTATTGTGGAAAAAAAAACTTTAAAATAAGTGACAATGATGATCTATGCTATTGCACAGCAGACCAGTTTTCAGGAAGAATAGAACAAAAAGACAGGCTTCATCATTTAGTCACTTTGGTTTCTTTTCTTTTTTACTTTAGGTGTTTAGCACTACTACTGTGTGGTTGAGGTTTCATTGTTCCAATTTTTCCACAATATGTTGGAAGACACAAATGATGACAATTTAAGTGTTTATTATTTTTTTAATGGTGAAGGGTATAATGTATTGCTGCATTGGTTGAGTACAGTATGGATCAAAGATCAAATCATTCTTTTTAATTACAGACGCTCCCCGACTTGTGTTTTTAATTGGTCTCAGATGGCCGAACGCAAGTTGAAAGTGAACGTAAAGTTGTTACAGTGATGTATGACGCTCATACTGCACTATATATCCATAAATACCATTACCGTATCTCATAAAACAGCTCTAAATCAATTATTCTAAACATAACATTGTAAAATATCAACATTAATATTTAAAATTCAAGCAAAATAATTTCAAATAGTTAAATTTTAATTAAATTCACTCATCAAATATCAAATACAGTATCAAGCATAACCTTTAACATTCTCCATGATGCGATCTTTCTGCTTGTAAATGGTTTCGATGGTCAACGGATGGTCACTTTACATTAAGCTGAGCCAAGTCACTTTACATGAAGCTTAAAACAGCCAATCAACGCTTACAATATGTGAGGCGCTCAACACCGAAAGTAGTGTTGTTTGTGGCACTTGTTTGTGCTTGAGACAAAGCACGTGTTATACGGACTTCCGGTCTTTCAAGTGAGCAAGGGTGCTGTTGAATACTGGTTTAGTACTTAGCCTGCACTGATGAGAATCACCAGCAGAGCGGACAGTTCTCTTTCTTTTCTGGATTCGGGTTTTCATTCATTTTACAACTCTCTTTGCTTAACTGAGTATGCATGGTAGATTGTGCTGATCCGAGCAGATAGTTAATTCATCTCTGTGTATGAGACTTGCACCCATGCTAGTAGGCTTACGCTTCTGACCAACCATATTTGCTTAGGGTTACAAAAGTCCGCAAAACAGTGTAAACACAAAGATCAGAGACGGCGTCTTAACACAAGGGTAAAACGCTATGTTTGTAAACAATGGACGCAGCGTCATTACGTCAGCATACTACGTAAGTACGTCTAAACTCAAAATTTGACTATATATATGTGTGTGTGTGTGTGTGTGTGTGTGTATATGTATATATATATATATATATATATATTTTTTTTTTTTTTAAATAAAAAACGGATGAACGTAAGTCGAGGAGCGTCTGTATTTCATCTCTCACTCATTTTTCCTCATATGACAAACTGCTTAATCCTGCACGAGTCAAAGGGAGGCTGGTGCCTATGTCAGTCAACACGGGATGAAGGCAGGGTACATCCTGAACAGCTCACCAGACCACTGCAGGACAACGCACACAAATTGTTCATACATATATTCACACCTAGGGACAGTTTGAAACAACCAATCAGCCTAATGTGCATGTTTTCAGACTGGGAGGAAACTTGAGAAAATCCAAGCAAGCACAGGGAGAACATGAAAACGCTGAAGAAACACAAACACCCAAACATGGGAAGTGAACCCAGGACCTTCTTGCTGTGAGGTGGATATGATAACTCCACTCTGTGGTCTGTTATTGCACCTTAAAATCCCAAATTCAATTTCGTCAACGTGTCATTATTACTTACTAATTCTTACTGTCAGTCTTGTGGAGCCGGTGGTGTAGTGGTTAGAGTGTTGGGCTCATGATCGGGAGGTTGTGAGTTCAAATCCCACTGAGACCCTCACTGTGCTAAGACCCCTGGGTAAGGTCTCAACCACAAGTGTGCCTCTTTTCACCCAGCAGTATAAATGGGTACCAGTAAAATATACTGGGAAGGTAACCTGCGATGGACTAGCGTCTCATCTAGGAGGAGTTCAACTCCTGATTGCTTCATGCTACGGAAACCAGGGATAAGCACCGGCATGATGAGCCGCTAGGCTCCGGTGTAAAAATCCAAACAGTTAATCAATCAATCAAATCAACTGTCAGTCTTATTGTTAATACTTTCGCTGTATATTACTAAAAATAAGTTTAGTCCCGCAGTACACCTAACTGGATTATCAACGACCAGCCATGTCTCTCTGTGGTGAGAGGCATGGAAAAGAACCATTGCTGTTGTTTGTAAGGAGGAGGCCATTGCATTTCAATTAGCGTGCTTCCGTCCTGTGATGGCCTGGTGAGCTATCCCGAATGTTCTCTGCTCTTGCCCAGAGTTAGCGGAGATGGGCACCAACCTCTCTGAGACCCTAATTAGGATTGGACAGTTCAGAAAAATGAATTGAAAAGATAAGTGACATTATATGAGACACATAAGACCACTATGGATCATTTTCCATGGCATCACTCTTACTCCTTTAATGTATTCATTCATGCACTCCTTTTGATTTCTTACTGATGCCTTTGCTTACATCCAATCAGGCAGATGATTCCTGTCTGAGAGAGCTCTCCTTTCGCATCCTGAAGGTTCATTATGTCATTAAATAGGTGTGATTTTGAAAGCAGACTGAATAACTTCTTCATAAAAAGTGTATTGTGATTAAGGATGGTAATAGGTTGTAATTACTGACATGGCACCATTTAGCCATCTGACATGGATCCTGTGAAGTGAATAGCAATTACTCATTTGACTTAGTTAGTTAGAGAGCAGATGTTCTACTGTCCTGGCAAAAAAACACTGGAAGGTCGATAAGATATCTTGACACCCATGCACACCAAAGCGGATTTCTTCATTAGGAGAATTATGCCTTATGAATGAAACTGAAATTAGTGCTATGGGAACATAGCTGTGGGGAGTCATGACTATAGGTACTGGGATATTTGTCATTGATGTAAAATAACTATTCCTCCTATGCGGTCCTGGATCTGGGGGTATTTATTTACTGATTTAACAACCCTACATGGGATATTGCATGGCTGGAGGTCTCTAACTCCATTCTAGAAACTACTCCTAGTGTGTGGTTGTGGACTAGCCCAGTTATACAAATGCATTATTGAAAACCAGGACTGTAAAAATAGGTAAAGGCTATCTGCATACAATATTTCATTCTTCTGTTAGTGTTATTATCTGTTTTGTATTGTACTTAGCACTGTTGAATTTTTTTTTTTTTTTTAAACTACCAAGAATGAGGAAGTACTAAGAACCCAGCAGGAACACATTTGTGTTTAAGATTGTGCAAGCTCTACTTTGCGGAATATTTGCACTTATTGTTTTTTTTTTTTTTTTTTTTTTTTCCTGGCCTTTGCCAAAGAAAGAAAAACCTCAAGAATACACAACATTTCAGATTGTTGCAACGTGAAAAGTTGGGTAAATAAAATTGAGTAAATTTCTAATCAGTGATATAAATTTGGGTCGTCAGTATGGCTTTTGGACAGCCGAGTTCTGAATTGTATTTGGCAAATGCAATAGCTATCAATCTAGTGAATGTCCAGCAGACAGGGGAAATATGTGTGTGTGTGTGTGTGTGTGTATATATAATAATATATATAAATCACATTCTATATACAGTGAGAGACATGGCTGACCTTTGATAGGACTGGAAGGACAGCAGTGACATTCCGGTGACGGTGCGACTTGAACTGCTGACCTTGGGGTCAGTAATCCAGCACCCTACCACCAGGCCACCACTCCCCCATAGATAATAAATTAAAGGTTGTTTTCATGATTATTATTTTAAAAAGAAGAAGCGGCGGCTGCAAAAAAAAATCAGTCTGAAATTCCTGAGAGTCAAGTTAAGAAATAAATATCTATCATTGTTGTGTTTTTCTCTGAAAGCAACTCACTTTGGGGGTTTTTTGATGCCGAGCAACAAATTCAGGATGTGGCAAAATGACTAAGCAGATGAACAAATTGTTGCTAGAGGAAGTAACACAGACCAGTTCACATCCAGGCGCAGAGGCACTTTTCAACTTCAATATCATTTAAATCACATGTTCAGACAGAGTGTGGAATAAGTGAAAGTTAGAGGCATTGAGATCAGACTTTCTTTTCTACGGTCCTAAAAACTGATTAGTCTTTCTCGCACTGGATAACAACTCAAATAGGCCAACCTTCTTCAATCTTATTTGGCAGTCACGGAGCTAATATGAGTGTGCTCTTCATTCGCCCTAAGTTTTAAATGAATATGGCTACTGCTTGGAGAGGATCCTCTCTGTGTTCACCCGACTGTATAACATCAGTGATCTCTTTTACCTGTGGCATAGTAAACTCTCGTGCTGCCTGCCAGCAGACAAGTTATGGCACACTGCCAGTATGTATTCAGCGTAGGGAGTGTTACTGAGGGCCGAGTCTTAAACACTGAAAGACTGCAGCAAAGTAACTACTGTCTAATTTATTTTAAAAAGTGTTTTTACTTTGGAGTACATCATGAATAAGTTTTTCTTAGATGCTCAGGTATTAATCATTCCACGTATCTGAAAATATTTCTGATGGATTAAAAAGCTGGGAGTCTGTGACTGAGGACGCACAACAGATCTGTTCCACACATCATCAACTAAAGTGCTTTAGCAGTAGTAGAATGACATGCTGGAAGCCAGGTGCTTTAAAATAAAAGAAAACCCAGCATAATAAAGTTGATCAAATCTTTTAAAGGGGTGTAAACTCCTTAACCCATCAATCATTCTGAGATAAAAGTATACCAATTATCACTGTTCATTGCTTTGTACTAAATCATTAATCTTCTGAAAGAGACTTTCTATTTTGTCATCAAAATCTAACTGTGCAGCTTTTTTCAAAGATTAAAAAAATCTTTTACTGAAACTTACTAAATCTCCTTCCTGATTAATTCCTATCCCAAAAAATCCAACGATTTTTTTTTTTACCCATTGAAAACTTAAAACCCTACTATACTGCATGCATACCGTTTTAAGCAGAGACACAAAAGTCTTCACCTCCCCAGTGATCTTCTATAGCACTTCTAGGGGAATACAGAGGCATTCCTATGCCTGCCGAGACATATAATCTCCCCAGCATGTCCCATGTCTGTCTTGGAGTCTCCTATTGTTCAGGCATGCCTGGGACATCTCTCGTTGAAGGTATGCAGGAGGCCTCCTAGCCAGATGCCCGAACCACCACAACTGGTATTTTTAAGTTCAAAGGAAGAGCAGCTCTACTCTATGCATTCACATCCTATGGAAATTGTAAATTGTCCATTGCCTGTGAAACTGTATTTGTTGTGAAGAAGGCTAAACCAATATGAAGACCAAACTGCTGCTTTTGTGAGAAAAGCAAGCCACAAGCATTGACCATAAACGTACACTAAAAACTATCAAACCATTCATCCAAGTAAAATAAAAGCAGTTGATGACAATGTAAGGACCATGAAGAAAAACTCAAAAACAACAGTCAGTGACACTGTCAACGCCCTCGATACAGCAGGGGTGAAGGTTTGTGTGTGTGTGTGTGTGTGTGTGTGTGTGTGAAGAAGAATTCAAGAGCAGAAGTACACAGCCCATTCCAGAAGATGTAAAACGATCATCAGCAGTAAAAATCAGATGACCAAACTGGACTTGGCACAAAAACGAGCCATTAAAGTTCTGGAACCAAAATTATTCTCTACCAACATGATGGAAACTTTTAAGGTGTGGAGAAAGAAAAGACATGCTCATTAAAAACATAGCAACTCATTGGTTAAAGCAGGGGTCGGGAACCTATAGCTCGCGAGCCAGATGTGGCTCTTTTGATGACTGTATCTGGCTCTCAGATAAATCAGGTGGCCTTTCTTTACAGAATAACGAATACATAATTTCACTGTCATTTAAATAAAAATACAAAAAAAGCCATCAAATAAAACAAAAACAGATGAATAAATCTCGTTTAAATCTATACATCTATTTTCAAAGTCACGTCACTGTGGCGCGCAGCGAGAGACAATCCTTCAATCCTTTCTGTACACCAGTATGTGGGTGGGTCTGATACCGTGAAACCCTAATTTTATTGGATTATAACCACAGCCACAGTCTGTGTGTGTTGTTTTTGAGTAAAGAGGTAAATTTCCTCGTTTTTGATTAGCTCATTTGCACAAAGCCAAGCACAGCTGGCAAACAAACACAAATGGACAGACATGAAAAACTTCAACCCGCAGACCAGCGCCAAAACTTGGGACACGCTTCCTGTCACAAACACTGCAACATGTGAGTCCTGTCGTATGACCATGTTTGGCATATGAACGCGAGCAGTCCTTCTCACACCTGAAAAACATCAAGCTGTGGTCACGTTTAATAGATGGAAGCCTAAACACCTGCATGAAGCTGAACCTCACCGCGTATCAACCAGACTACAAAGCCATCAGCAAAACTATGCAGCACCAGAAGTCGCATTAATAGTAAGAAGTATTTTTCTTATTAATAAATAACTTCATTATGACAATGTTGTTTAAAATAAGTTGAGTCATATTATATTGTTGGTCTTCTTTTTCAATTTAGTTGTATTCAGTATTAATATATATCATTTGATATGGCACAGAGAATCATTCACTGTGGCAACCCCTGAAGAAGGGAAAAAGCTGAAAGGAAATCTCTCTCATATATACAGTAGGCCCTCTACTTACGAAAACCTCCGAGTACGAAAAATCCAGGCTGTCTCCCAACATCCTGCCCCGCTGGCCTCCCATTGGCCAGGAGAGAGCTCACCTGTACCCATACTTCCTGTTTGTCACATGCGTGGAGAGTTGAACAGGACTGTTGGCTTGTTTAGAGATTGATCATTGCGTTATATTTCGTTATCGCCGAAACCCCTCTACAAGCAGGATGATATTGAAGCAGAAGGAGACCTTAAAGCGGAAATACAGTGACGGAGGCAATTATTTCGGAATGATATTGAAGCAGAACGAGCATGAAAACAGTGTTCCGTGGGACAAGACCTCCGATCTCGCAAGGAAGCAAGTTAATATTTAATCAGGACCTCTGATCTTTCAAACAGGCACTGTAATTCTGCTTGAAATACTACATCCTGTCCATTTAAACATTTAAATTGGCTCCATCGGTTGCGTGTGGGCGGAGCCCGCATTCGGCAAAACACTCGAGAGAGTTTTTTTTTGTGTGCGTGTGTGTGTGTGTGTGTGTGTGTGAGAGAGCGACTGCATACAGAGTCAGTCAGAGATGAAAGGGGGCGTTCTTTAGTCTTCTCTTTCGAGAGAGCACATTGCAGCTTATTTTTCATTTTTTTAAGTTGTTTAATTCAGTAAATGTTTAATAAATGTGCCGAACTCTGCCGAATGTGAGCAAAACGCGACTCATCCAGATCTCCAATCCCTCAAGGAAACAAGTTAAAGTTTACCTCCGATCTGTCAAGCAGGGAGTGCGCTTTGAATTCCCCGTCTTAAAATGCTCCGGTGTCCTGCGTGTGGGCGGAGCCCGCATTCGGTGGAGCACGCCACAAATGTGTGTTATTTGTGTGTGTGTGTGTGTGTGTGTGTGTGAAAGAGAGATAGAGAGAGACAGTGTTGTGTGTGTGTGTGTGTGTTTGTATGCCTCATGATGATGCCCTTCCTGATACAACCTTTTAACAAGGGACAGTAACACGCTGACGGCTATGCAGCTACTCTTTACAAAAGTCAGCAATAGTCCTTTTACATGAACCTCCCACCATAGACAGTGAGAGACATGGCCAGCCTTTGATAACTCGGTTAGCTGCACTGGGGGACTCAGAGTGAGACTCGAACCCCCCAACCCTAGGATCAGTGATCCACCGCCCCATACCACTAGGCCACCACTGCCAGTAGTAGTATGAGTAGGAGTAGTGACAATGAGATTTTTATGACCGACACAACGAGCCCTCATTGCAGGCAGGTGCAGAGCTTAAGAGCTACATTTCCTTAAACCCTTTCTTGAGTTTTGGTAGCACTCTGTAGAAACATAATGAAAAGCATGTTTATATTTGCATATTTTATCCAGGACAGAGGCTGACGAGAGCACTGTGCTTTCAATGGAGTAAAAAGTGCTACATAATATACTTGCATTTATCATCTATTATAAGCAGACTTATACATACATCTTATATTCAACCAGTGAGTGTCGTCACCCCCCCCCTTTTTTTTTCCAGGGGTCGCCACAGCGAATCATCTGATTCGCATGTTGGATTTGGCATAGGTTTTTAAGTCGGATGCCCTTCCTGACACAACCATTTAGCAAGGGGCAGAAACACGCTGACAGCTATGCAGCTACTCTTCATGAAGGTCAGCAATGGTTCTTTTACATGAACCTCTCACCAGAGACAGTGAGAGACATGGCCGGCCTTTGATAACCCTGTTAGCTTCACTGGGGGATAATCAACCGGTGAGGATGTACTGCTAAAATCTGAGTATAAACTACAAGGCAATACAAGAAAACACCGACTAAATAAGATTTTTGTATTTACATATTTTTACTTGGACATAGACCAGTGGTTCTCAAATAGTGTGTGTGTGTGGGGGGGGGGGGGGGGGGGGTGGTGACCCCAGGGAACATGCTCTTTTTTTTCTGTATTAGAATAAAGTGTAATTATACATCCACTACAGCAGGTGGCAGTGGCTTCCTGACTGTCAGAGTGTGCCCAGAGGTAAAATAAGAAGTGAAGTTAATAAACCCACCATGGAAATTTTAACAGGGATGGAAAGAGAGGTTGAGAGAGACGGAGACAGTGAGAGAAACGAAAGTCTCCCAAAAGTTGTCGAGGAAGTATGATGAAGCAGATGTAGCACTCGGCTTCACTGTGCTGCGGTGAGAAATGAGGAAAGACCGCTGTGTTTACTGTGTCTGAAAACATTGGCAGCGGACAGCATGAACCCAAATAAATTCAGGCGTCACTTAAAGACATCACACACCCCAGTGCAGCTAACTGGGTTATCAAAGGCGGGCCATGTCTCTCACTGTCTATGGTGAGAGGCATGTAAAAGAACCATTGCTGACTTTCGTAAAAGAGTAGGCTGCAAAGTCGTCAGCGTGTTTCTGTCCCTTTGGTAAAAAGGGTTGTGACAGGAAGGGCATCCGATGTAAAAACCTCTGCGCCAAATCAAATGTGCGAATCAGATGATTCGCTGTGGCGACTCCCGAGTAAAAGGGAAAAAGCCGAAAGGAAGGAAGACAGACTTAAAGACATCACACCCTGACCACGTGATGAGCCGTGTGAGTTTTTTCAGTGAGTATTTCCAACAATCATCCCGCTTTGTGAATGCTACTCCAGCAAACCAGCGAGCTCTGTTAGCATCAGATGAGGTGGGGTATCAAACTGCTCAGTATAGAAAACCCCTCAGCAGAGCAGAGGAACTGATCCTACCTGCAGCACACACGGTCTCTGTCATGCTGGATGATGTCACTGCTGTGAAAATAAGTCCAGGTCCCAGTTCAGCATTGAGCAGGAGCTGAGAGTTCAGTATCGTGCTTTTAAACCCTGCTTCAAAAAGATGCGCACTGCAAAATGTGCTAATTGTAGCCATTAATCTGGACTTAATCATTTTTGACAAAATAGTAATAATAATAATAATAATAATAATAATAATAATAATAAATAAAAACAATACATTGTTTTCATTTTTGTAGGTAAAGTGTTTTATATATTGTGCTTCTGAGTTAATGTTGCTGATCAATTTGAATTTATTCTTTTTTTATTAATTTTATTTCATTTTATTCTTCAGTATCAAATGGTTCAAATTGTTGGTCAAAATGTTTACAGTTTAAATAAGGATATTTTTTTTAAATTTCAGGCAAATTGATGCACTTCAAATCTTTTTGTTTAAAGACTAAAAATTGTTAATAAAGTTATTCTTTGTTGGAAGTTATTCTATATTTCTTCCTTTTTTGTATGCATTCATGTTAATAAGAATACAGTGTTATGCAGAGGATTACTTATAACAAATTTTAGACACTATTTATATGGGTGGATGATTTCCTCTTCCTGGGGGTGGCGACAGAAAATAATTGAGAAACGCTGACATATACTGTTAAGGTGACCTGCGCAGTTTGAGAGAAGGTTCCAGTGGAGCTCCATATGTGCTGTGGCTCTAATGAGTGCATTTTCACTCAGAGGGTAGCCTACATTAAACACAAATATAGAGGAAAACTAGCTATATATGTGGTTTATATGCTATTTCAAAAATTTTTGTATACTGCAAAGAAATAAAAGAAATACAAAACTAAATTAGATTTTAATTATTTGAAGTGGAATAAGGATGATGATGATGCCTATTTGCCTACCCCTGAGGGTCTGAGGACTACCTATGAGGGTCGGTCATTTTAATTCAGGTACTGTATTATCTTCTCAGAATATTGATTCATAATCTTGTGATAGGGGACCAAACAGATTGTGACATTCATTCATATATATATATATATATATATATATATATATATATATATATATATATAATATCAATTGTTTAATATTTCTGAGTAAACATCAGACTCAAACAGGACAAAAAACATTATACCGTAATTTCCGGACTATTGAGCGCACCTGAATATAAGCTGCACCAAATAAATTTGAAAAGAAAAAAGAATTTGTACATATATAGGCCACACCTCTCTATAGAGGTTTTGCAGCTGACGTCATGCATACATTATCCCAATACGGGTTTTGTTATTGGTGTGAAAACAAACCATTCACTCCGGCCCCAACACAATAGCACAAGCGTGTGTAAGGGTTTAATACTGCGTTTATTTATTAAACAAGTGCAAAATGGCACTTAACTGTGTTGCTGTCGATTGTACAAATTATAGAGGAAAGAAAATATCACATGTTCCCTGCTAATAAGGCCCAATGAGAGAAATGGACTTCTGCTTTGAAAAGAGCTGATACTGACAACAAAAGGAAAGATTGGCGACCAGCTCCTACCAGTTGTGTATGTAGCGAACATTTTATTGGAGGAAAGTAATTTTTATCAGTAGATATATTATTATTTTTTGTCTTAATCACAGTTTGATTCTATTTAACTGTCTATCTGGTGTCCATTTATAAGCTGAGGGCAGCTAAAATGCTATTTAGTCTTTATTATAACATGTACAGTATATATAATTTAACTATTATAATACTTCATAGATTTAGATCCACATGTTTGTGCTTAATATATAATATAGGCAAAATGATAAAAAAAAAAAAAGTGAGTCGTAATTACCTTTGCCATGATTAATACTTTGGTGTCCTCACACAGCTCGCCATGGGCAATATTAGAGGCTTTCCTGGGTATAATATGCTCGCCGAAGTGCCGAAACCCATCCAGATAAAAACAAACAAACAAAAAAAAAACACACACGTGTCCCAGATTTAACTTTAACAGTCTTTAATACGTGTTCTAACACACAACAAACATGCCGTTCTTTGGTTTCCGCTTCACTTGTTTAATCCCACAATGCATTACAGAACCGGAATATACCAAGTTCTGGGAGTAATCATTAACAATGATTGATACACTCTAAGGCAGTGGTTATTAACCTTGTTGGAGGTACCGAACCCCACCATTTTCATATGCACATTCACTGAACCCTTTATCAGTGAAAAATAAAAATATGATTTTTTTACAAATTCAAGACATAGGTACTGTTGTGTTCTTGTATTCCCATCTCCATGCAGTTTCACGAAGTGTTCCTTTAGTTTTGCCGGTGCGAGACTAGAGTTGCTCAACTTGGCATTGCAAATCATCATACCTGTCAACCCTAGGCCGTTGGCGATCTTACAAATGGCTACTTATGCCCTTACAAAATAGCAACTAATCTTACGCGTCTTATTATCGCGTGCAATATGAAACAAAAATTAAACTCTATTTTTAATATAATATGAATTTATTGGTAATGTTGTAACATATAACCTGGTGCAATCAAATAAAAGAGTAATATCTTCAGCTGCATGATTAAGAAAATTTAACAGTGATCTTTATTATAACTATATGTAGCACTTTTGGCACTTTCAATGATTTCTTTTGATGGCTTCACTTCATGGCACTTGAGCTCGCAATTAAGTTTGACTTGAAGGTAATTTGTAAGTGTGTCCACTCCAAGAGATTTCCTGTACTCCGTGTTGATCTTTCGGACATGTGAAAATGCACGTTCACTGTCTGCATTGCTGTGTGGTAGACAAAGGAGACTTGAAAACAATACCTTCAGCTGTTCCATCCATATTGTTATCACGTTTGTATCAACTGTATCCACTGCGAGTCACGAAAACTAACTGGGAATGATGGCAGAAGTGAAAGTGCTGTCACGTGGTCGGAAAGAGCAGACGATAGCAGACGATAAACGCAACGCGCGATTCTCGCGAGAAAACGGCTACAGACCAATTCGGCGTATCGTCTCTTTACCGAAACGGTGACACAAAAATCGGAGTTAAAAAAAAAAAGACGAAATGATCGAAAAACGTACAGATTTCGGACGTACGGCGTACACATTTAAAAATCAGTGCTCACTTGTACAAATTACGCCCAAACCGTACAACTTGATAGGTATGAATCATGCAGATAGGATGCTGAGTCCCATCACGTTCCATGATGCATGTGAATCCATGTAGTACATGTTCGTCCGACCAATTTCTTTTTTTGCTCGTCATAGTTAGTATGGATTAAAATATTCTGAAAAAAATCTCACGACTTCACACATTGACTACTGAGCGCGCTAAATTCCCCGCAGCACTGATTGGCCAAGAAATGTAATGTGATCATCTGCAGCCAGTGATGGCCAAGCGGGGCGTGTCATCACTAATTGACATGATGAGTCGGGTGTGTCTTGACCTCCGTGGCAGAGGCTCCGCCGAACCCCTGAGACCGACTCACCAAACCCCTAGGGTTCGATCGAACCCATATGAGGAACCACTGCTCTAAGGCCTTTGAAACTTTTCAGTTTTTCGTGAGTATAATCAGATGTGCGATTCATCAAATAATTATAGATATCTGGGTATGTTAAACCAGGAATCCTGTCCATTGCTTGATCCATGCAGTTTACAAACAAACCATCGGGCAAAACGTATCATATAACGGGTCATTTGTTAGTCCTGATAACTGTAGTTTTTGAATATACTGTTGTTTATGATCGTTATCATAATTACCAGGGAGCTCGGAAAGCACTGGGATTGTATTACAGCTGTCAACATTCATATTTATATAATCTACCAAGATAAAAACAGGCACCTCAATTTCAAAATATACGTTTGTTTTCACTCCAATATGGCGGCATTAATAGAGTTGCTACTCGTGACTGCAAAACCTCTATAAGCCACAGGTGTCTGTCTCGCTCTTGCGCTTCCTGCTAGAGCACCCCTGGAAGCCGTTAGCCCGTAAAAATCTATAGATTTGCCGGATCTTTGTTTAAGCCACAGGGTTCACAACGTGAAAAAAGTAGAGGCTTATAGTCCGGAAATGATGGTACTTGGTCATTTATTTATTGAGGAAACATATCCAATATGACATGTCACTGTAAACCTGTTAATCAAAAGGAGCATTTCGGCCTTTTTTCAGTTTGTTAAGGATCAGATTAAGAAGCCAGAAAGCTAGTGGGGGAAAAAATTGTGAATGAATTACACAAAATAAAACTTTTGTTGACATGAGAAATTTTAAGTTTGGATTCCATACCATCTATGAAGTTTTACTCCATCAGCCCTAAAGACATGTTTTGAAATGTCCAAGCCAAGGCATTAACATAATCCAGAAGAAATGTTGAGTGAGCAGTTCATGTAAGGAAACCCATAAACATCCCACAGTTGAAGCTCTTCTGTACAAAGTAATGAACTAAAATTCTTACAGGATTAATCACTACTAGAAACTTCGTTACAGTTCTCATTGCAGAACGTGGTCTGAAAGCATACATACAGTGCTGTGCAAATGTTTTTGCCCCTGACCAATTTCGGACATTTTTTGCACATTTGTCACTGTCATCCATTTCAGATCAAGCAAACCTAAATATCCTATGAAGATAAAACACAAAATGCAGTTTTCAGTGCCAATTGCATTTATTAAGGGGGAAAAAACATCTGCTTTTCACCTACAAGGGCCGTGTGTAATTTGTAATTGCTCCCTAAACCTAATAGCTGGTTGAACCACCTTTTACAGTAACAACTACAGTCAAGCGTTTGCGATAAGAAGCAATGAGTCTTTCACACTCATCATGTGATGGGATTTTGGCCCACTCTTACCTGCAGAATTGTTTAAGATCAACCAGATTGGATAGATCGGATGGTTTTCGGGCATGAACAGCCTTTTTAAGGTCATCCCACAGCATCTCAGTAGGGTTCAGGTCGGGACTTTGACTAGGCCACTCCAAAACCCTCATTTTGTTCTTTTTTTAGCCATTCAGAAGTGGACATGCTGGTGTGCTTTGGATCATTGTCTTGCTACAGAACCCAGGTGCGCTTTAGCTTGAGATCTCAAACTGATGGACGAACATTCTTCACCAGGATTTCTTGCTAGTGAGCAGAATTCATGGTTTCATCAATCATGACAAGTCGCCCAGGTCCTGAAGCAGCAAAGCAGCCCAGATCATCACACTTCCACCACCATGTTTCACTGTTGGCACAATGTTCTTTTTATCAAATGCAGTGTTCCTTTTGCGCCAGATGTAACGGGATGCATTTCTTCCAAAAAGATCAACTTTGGTTTCATCAGTCCAGAAGACATTTTCCCAAAAGCTTTGGGGATGATCAAGATGATTCTTGGCCAAAGGGAGTTGTGCCTTGATATTCGTTTTTTTTTTTTTTTTTTTTTTGTCAACAGTGGCTTTCGCCTTGGAACTCTTCCATGGATGCCATTTTTGCCTCATGTTTTTCTGATGGTGGAGTCATGAACATTGATATTAACTAATGCAAGTGATGCTTTTGGTTGTTTAGAAACGGTTTTTGGATCCTTTGTGACTTCTCCGGTTAGTCTGTGCCGTGCTCTTGGAGTAATTTTTGTAGATCGGCCACTCATACGAAGAGTCACCACTGTGCCATGCCTTCTCTATTTCTGGATAATGGCTACGACAGTGGTCCGCTGAAGTCCCAAAGATTTACCCAGACTGAGACATCTCTATAATCTTTTATCTTGTTTGCTCTTGAAGCTCACTGGATCACGGCATGATGATGTGTGTTCAGTATGGCCTACCTCACCTTGTCAGACAGGTTTTATGTTAGGGATCTCCTGATTGGAAAAGTCTGGCAGCAATCAGGCCTGGGTGTGGCCATGAAATTGAACTCAGTTTTCCCCAATAATAGGATTAATCACAATTACCTCACATTTTAATGAGGGAGCAATTACTTTTTTACAGAGGAAAACTGTATTTTTTTTAATACTTGGGTTATCTTTGTGTGATGTTTAAATTTGTTTGAGGAGCTGAAAAAGTTAAGTGTGACAAAGGTGCAAAAAAGTAAAAAAATCAGTAAGGGGCAAAAACTTTGGCACAGCACTGTACCTTAATATTCAATAATTCTCCTTGAGTACATTAATGTCCAAGTGTAATATTTTTTCTCATTTGTTTAATTGGGTTCTCATTCTCCACTTTTACAGAAATATATATATATTCAAACTTTTATATCACGTTTACAGAAATATAGTCAATTCTAAAGGGCTCGAGTGTCTGACAAATGCTTTAAATGTAAATGTAAATGAATAGAACCCGATGGTTTGAATAGCTCTATGTTCATGATGTGCTTTTACAGTGTGGTTCAACTTTCCCATCCCTAACACAGGATCTCTGTGAAATATTAATACAACTCTGGACTGAAATATAAAGACAGTCTAACAAAATATGAAAGTACTGTATGCAATTTTTTTCTGGCAAGCAGTTTATATTTCATACAACTTCTGAAAACAAATGATTAATCAAGAATTCATGTGTGAGATGAGCAGGTTCATCTGTGGTTCTGCATGTAATTGTTAATAAATTACCTTTGGTATGGTAGAAGACAGGACTATCACCTCACCTCCTCACCTGACTTTTACACAGATATAAATAAATGATGCATATTATTTTAGAACACTTTAACACATCTAAATTATCTCATTTGTGAAGGATCAGGTTTAGATGTGTTAAAGCAGAGAAATCTCCAACCTATGCTGGACTCCAGCACTATACGACTGAAGATGAAGGTAAATGTACAGACCCTCGTGTCTAGGCTAAGACTGTGTTAGAGTAAATGGGATTAAGCTGGATTTAAAGTGATACAGACCTTGTGTCCTAATGGATCCTGACAGCTGTTGCACCCTGACACTACAGTGCGGCTGTGACTCCTTCATTAGACCTAGAGAGCGCTTGCATAGCAGCTAATCTCCTGCCGTCACTTTCTGACGTACATGTCTAAGAGATGTCAGTTGCTTTTAAATGCCATATGGCATGGATGTTTTTTTTGGGGGGGGGAATGTTATAGTCTTTAAAATAAACATTCTTGAAATGTGAAAACTTGGATTTATTCAGCTTTATTGCTGTAGGGAAAGTTGTATGGAGTTATGTTGTTTTGTGGTTATGGGTGTGGTATGCCCCAGGTAAACTCAACATTTTTTTTACTAAATTTCATAAAACAGACATTTAATTCAGCTTGTACATCAAATGTATAAAACTCTTTGCCCCAACCTACTCCTTAAGACAGTACTTCTAGGGCTCAGGTTTAGCTCACAGAACTTTAAATCATTCTGGGCTTTAATCCTATACAACATCACTACTATTCGAGAACCACTCAAATGTTTGGGCACATCCCTGAATTTTGTACTCACCATTTAAGGTGTTAAACAAATCAAAAGCATGTTGCATGTTAATAGTGTTAGCGATAAAGCTTTGAATGCTCTTCACATCTGTGCAATCAGAATCCTGAGAATTTCTTCCCAATAGGCTAAACCTTTCCTCAGTCCTAAAGCTGAAGCTCTTAAACTATTTGTTTGGAGAAACTGTTTGATGTTCAAAAACAAAACAAAAGTATTTAAATATATGATGATGATGAGGGGCAGTGGTGGTCTAGTTGTATTGGGCGCTGGATCGCAGTGAACTGGGTTATCAAAGGCGGGCCCTGTCTCTCACTGTCTATGGTGTGAGGCGTGTAAAAGAACCATTGCTGACTTTCGTAAAAGAGTAGGCTGCGTGTTTCTGTCCCTTGCTAAAGGGTTGTGTCAGGAAGGGCATCCAACGTAAAAACCTATGCCAAATCAAATGTGTGAATCATTTGCTGTGGCGACCCCTGATAAAGGGAAAAAGCCGAAAGGAAACCATCATCATTTAAATATATAAACCATTTAAATGTCACTTTTTTAGAATTCAAAAAAGAAATATTCACTCCCTACATTTGTCTTCAAAACAAATTCCAAGTACAGGTATACCTCACCCAACGTTAATTGGTTCCAGGAGAGACGAGTACAGAGAAGGTCAGAGGGAGCTGCATTGTACCTTTGTGGATCTGGAGAAAGCATATGATGGGGTGCCGAGAAAGGAACTGTGGTATTGCATGAGGAAGTCTGGAGTGGAAGACAAGTATGTTAGATTGGTGCAGGACATGTATGAGAGATATAAGACAGTGGTGATGTGTGCTGTTGGCGTGACAGAAGAGTTCAAAGTGGAGGTGGGACTGCATCAAGGATCAGCTCTGAGAGCCCTCTTGTTTGCTATGGTGATGGACAGGCTGACAAACGAGGTTAGACAAGAATGTCCATGGACTATGATGTTTGCAGATGACATTGTGATCTGTAGTGATAGCACAGAACAAGTGCAAGCAAATCTAGAGAGGTGGAGGTATGCCCTGGAAAGGAGAGGAATGAAGGTTAGCCTCAGTAAGACAGAATACATGTGTGTGAACGACAAGGACCCAAGTGGAACGGTGAGGTTACAGGTAGCAGAGATAAAGAAGGTGGGGGATTTTAAGTACCAACAATCCAGAGCAATGGAGAGTGTGGAAAAGAGGTGAAGAAGCATGTGCAGGCAGGTTGGAATGGTTGGAGAAAAGTGTCCGGTGTGATGTGTGATAGGAAGGTTTCGGCAAGAATGAAAGGAAAAGTGTACAAGACGGTGATGAGGCCAGCGATGTTGTATGGTTTAGAAACAGTGGTGCTGAGGAAAAGACAGGAGGCAGAGCTGGAGGTAGCAGAGATGAAAATGTTGAGGTTCTCTTTGGGAATAACGAGGATGGATGGGATCAGGAATGAGTACATCAAAGAGACAGCACATTTGAGATGTTTTGGAGACAAAGTCAAAGAGGCTAGATTGAGATGGTTTGGACATGTACAGAGGAGGGATAGTGAATTTATTGGTAGTAGGATGCTGAGGTTGGAACTACCAGGCAGAAGGCCCAGAGGAAGAATAAAGAGCTTTATGGATGTGCTGAAGGAGGACATGAAGGTAGTTGGAGTAAGAGTAGAAGATGCAGAGGATAGGGTGAGATGAGGCAGATGATTCGCTGTGGCGACCCCTGAAGGGAACAGCTGAAAGGAAAAGATGATGATTATACTGTAATGACAAACTTTATTATTTTTTTATTTTTCCATATGTTGTTTGCAAACGACTTATAATCAAGAACGACTTAACTCTAAACGACTTAGGTCGAGGTATACCTGTACTTAATTTAATCTAAATCATTTTAACATTACAATATTTATTCACTGTAATATGTTTACCTGGTAGAGTATGCACATTATGGTTCGAAACTATTTTAGGCCTACAATTGTTGTTATAATTTCATTAGAATCATTAAAGGAACATGTTCTTAACATGCGTCTGCTTTCAAGTCCTCCTGTAGAGGGCAGTATATCAACACAAAACTACTGTAAGTGAATTAGTTTAGTCAATTTTTCAGAAGAAATATCCTTTTTAATCGACACTATACTGTATACACTTAATTCCTCAGCTTTAAAAATCCATATTAACATTAATGTTATAATTATAACAAGGACATATTATATTCTTTTGATCAGTTATTCAAGCAAAATAGGTATAAAGGTATGTTCCATAATCTATATCTTGTGTGTAATGTACTGTATGCTTGGGTAAATGATTGCTTTGAAAATGCAATGCTGTTATTTTTAACTCATGCAGACAATTTAATGAAAGATTTTTTTTTTTTAATGTCGTGAAGTTGATCATTTTACAACATACTCCAGTTATTTCGTAAGACAATTGCAAACAACAGCTTTTTTTTTTTTTTAAATCACTTTTAGGAGGCAGGCCTGTAATGCATTGCTGTGCTTCCTTCCAGCTTGCCATTAACCATGATGCACCTCTGTGATTGTGGGGCCGGTGGCATAGTGGTTAGGGTGCTGTGCTCATGATCAAGCAGTTGTGAGTTTGAGTCCCATGGCGACCCTCACTGTGCTTAGAAGTACCACTGCCTCTGTTCACCCAGCAGTATAAATAGGTACCAGTAAAAATATACTGGGAAGGTAACTTGTGATGGACTAGCGTCCCATCCAGGGGGAGTTGAACTCCTGGTTGCTTCACGCTATGGAAACCGGGGATAAGCACCAGCCTGATGAGGCTTGGGTGTAAAAACCCAACAGACTTTACCTACCTACCTACCTACCTCTGTGATTGACAGTGCTCATTAACAGGAGGATACTAGTGGTGACCAGAGCTGTCACTCAGAATGTCCTGCACTGAAGCCGGTAAGGAGATTGCAGGGCTCATTTGGCACACCTGAACCTGTAGGACGTACCAGGACAGCGGCCTAATTAAGCATTTAGTTGTACATGGCACAATAATACCTAGGCTATAATAATGATGAGATTGGATGCTATCCAGGAATATAATCTGGCACAAAAAGTGTAGCTGGGACACTGTCAAGAGTGTTAGGAGAGGGGAAGGGAAAAAAAAAAAAAACAAAAAAAGGGAACGCATGCACATGATCCCCTCCTGAGCCTACTAGTGCCAATAGAATATTCATGTCAGTGATAGGCGTACCCTGCAGCCATGGCGGAACTTTACACCGCGTCCTGCTGTACAAACACTCATCTGACAGCCAGCAGCAGAAGTGCGCGCACACACTAGAACGCACCGGATTAAAACCCGTTCAAAACCAACGGACACCAAACGGAACAGCGCACAGACAACTTCTCACCCGAGCCAGGCTGCAAAAAACCAGGAAATTCTACATGCAACTAAATCAGTCTCGACCCGTTTAAAGCTCGAGGAAGCGATCGAGGTTCTGCTTTCCACCGACGGTGGTTCTCCAGGCTGAGCGGTACCGCACGCGCGCTCGTACCGGGCCTTGACATGGCTGAGGATGACGGTGGCATGGCAGGTCCGGGGGATTGCAGCAGCGTCAGCGTGCTCAGCTGGGAGCAGGTGCAGCGACTGGACAACATCCTCACCGAGACCATCCCGATTCACGGCCGGGGAAACTTCCCCACGCTGCAGATGCAGCCGCGGCACATCGTGAAGGCGGTGCGGAGCCGCCTGGAGCAAAGCGAGCTGCGGGTGCGCGACGTGCGACTCAACGGCTCGGCGGCCAGCCACGTACTGCACGAAGACAGCGGGCTCGGCTACAAGGATCTGGACCTGATCTTCTGCGCCGAACTTAAAGGCGAGAGCGAGTTCCAAATGGTGAAAGACATAGTGCTGGACTGTCTGCTGGACTTTCTCCCCGAAGGGGTTAACAAGGAGAAAATTACACCCCTGACCTTAAAGGTAAGTATTATTGGAATTATAACTTTTTTATTTTTTATTTTTTTTTTAATTTTAATGAGACCTATAATAATTAGACATTGCCACCACTTGCCTATTATTAACCATTATTTACAATAAAACATTGAAATTATGACAACTGTTTACAGCATCCTACTTGGGAAGACATTATATTTTAAAATATAAAGTAGAATAAAAAAAATTCTATAAGGAATAAGCATACACACACACACACACACACACACACACACACACACACACACACACACACACACACCTATGGGCCAGTTAAAGCAACCAGTTGCCTGACAGTGCATGCATTTGGACTGGGAAAAGAAACCAGTTTGTCCCCCAACTATGGCGGATGAGTGAGTGCTATTTCATCCTAATATGGACAATTAATTATTATTATTATTATTATTATTATTATTTTATTTTTTTAAAGAAGATTGTTTGCTAGTCGTTAAACCCTGGTTCTGGCTTGCTAAGCGGATTGTGTTAAATCAGTATAAACCGGTGCCTGCATTCTCAGCTCCTTCAGCGTTCTCCTCACAGAGCTGCTGAGCTGGATTCTCTTTTTAAAGTATAGTACACAAAGCACAGACAAATGATATCTGTGTGAAAATTCAACGCTGTCAGAGTTGATCTCAAAAAAACGTATTTAACGATCCGAGTTTAGGCATTTTAATTAATCAAAACACAGTCGATTTCATTGAGTATGTTTTTGTTTGGTCCCACAGGAAGCTTATGTTCAGAAGATGGTGAAAGTATGTAATGACTCAGACCGCTGGAGCCTTATCTCACTCTCGAACAACAGAGGCAAGAATGTGGAACTCAAGTTTGTCGACTCACTGCGACGGCAGTTTGAGTTCAGTGTGGATTCATTTCAGATTAAACTAGACTCCCTGCTCCTGTTTTATGAATGTTCTGAGAACCCCATGGCAAAAACATTCCACCCGAGCATCATTGGCGAGAGTGTGTATGGAGACTTCAACATGGCCTTGGAGCACCTACGCAACAAGCTGATCTGCACGAGGAACCCAGAGGAAATCCGCGGTGGCGGACTGCTCAAGTATTGCCATCTACTGGTGAGGGGCTTCCGTGCAGACTCTGAGAGTGAGATGAAGTCTCTGCAACGCTACATGTGTTCACGCTTCTTCATCGACTTCCCTGATATCAATGAGCAACAACGCAAATTGGAATCCTACCTCCAGAACCATTTTGTGGGCTTGGAGGATCGCAAATATGACTACCTGATGACGTTGCATGGGGTGGTAAATGAAAGCACAGTGTGCCTAATGGGACACGAGAGGCGGCAGACTTTAGGGCTCATCGCTATGCTGGCAGTTCGTGTGCTGGCTGAGCAGAATGTCATACCCAACGTGGCAAACGTCACCTGCTACTACCAGCCTGCCCCTTATGTAACCGATGCCAATTTCAGCAATTACTATATTGCCCAAGTGCAGCCAGTGTTTGCTTGCCAGCAGCACACATATTCGACCTGGTTACCCTGCAACTGAGCATGTGAGAAATTTTGAGAAAAAAAGTTAAAGAAAAGAAAGGTTGTATTTCCAGACGGAAGCCGAATCAGATTTGCAAATTTTCCAAAGCATTTTGGAGAAGCCTGATCAAAATGGCTGCGCTTTCCCGCACTGAATTAAAAACCCAGTGATTTTTCAGAGTGTGCATTAAAGCAAAATTTGCAGTTCAACGGGTAACTGAGTCAGCAGACAGTATTCCTGTTCTGATTTTAATTTCGGCAAGCTTGCAGATATCAGGAAGGTTCAGTGTGGCCCTACCATGCCCATCTCTGGAAGGATCCTTCAAGCTTCTGCTGAAACAATCTAACAATTAAAGAACACGCAACCTTATGGAGACAGTGGGCAAACCACCTGATATGGACCAAAGACTGGCTCTTTGCTGACCATGTAGGTGCAGCAGCCTTTCTTTATTTGGTCTGTGTGCAACCCTGCAGAGGGCAAAGAGACAGAGACAGAAACACAGAGAGAGAGAGAGAGAGAGAGAGAGAGAGAGAGATATGAAGTCTTCTTTAAGCTCTTACTATTGATTGGACGCAAAAAGGTGAGGGGACAACTTATTTAAAAATGGCAAAAACAAGTCTAAGAAAAGGGTTGTATTCATTGTGTTTACAAAACCAAAGCTTTTATGAGATCTCTTTTTAATTGCCCCGATTGAAAAGTAGGTATATTTATATTTGTATATATGGAACATTCATTCTAAGTGCCTAATGTTAAGGGAATTACACTGAGCTTTCCGCTCTTGTTAATAAACTAACCAAGTCTGTGATGGTCATAGACAGCAAAGGGACTCGATGATTGTGAATGTATGGCCAATGAGCATGTAATTTTATAGGTTAATGTGGCATCAGCATTGCAGATGAGAAAATATTATTTTTTTCAATTTATAGAAGAGAGATGAAGACAGACCATCTCAATATTTGTGGTGCTCTATTTTTGAAACACTGCGTCAAACCTGAAGAAAATTAGTTAGCCAATTAGCTATATTTTAATTTATTGTTACTTGTAATGAGTAGGCGTCAAACTGAATTGACTCCCTTATGACTCTTATTACTGTATCGTAATTCAAAACGTTAGCTTTTTTTTTATTTTTTTATTATTATTATTTTTTTAAATTGTTGAAGCTCTATAAGATAGGTGAAATGCAATTTCGCAGCATGGCAATTCTGTCGATGAGGATTCTCAACAGCTATTGGTCTTGGCTTATAACAGAGAAGAAAACCCTGTGTCAGGTGAGAGGAAACTCAAAGGCATGGTGCGCTAGAAAACAAAGAGTGGTGTCCTTTTACAGCGTGTGTTTCCCCACTGCTTTGAGGGAACATATTTGTGAAGGCACTTCTGAAGGTGGGACTGTATTTGATGTAACACCCTAGCAGGGAATTCCTCAGTCTCAGCTGAAGCGCTGAAACTAAAACTGACTGTGTTCATGCTTCCTTGCTCGGTTTCACTGTTCTGTGTACTCAGTGTTAGCCCAGCGTTTAGTCCCTGCAAACAGAGCATTACCCGTTTATGATTAATAGCGACAAGAGGAAGCATGTCTGGACAGCTGGTATATGTAAACTTGAGATGAAGAAGGCAGGGAATGAGACGTTGAACGAGTGTATGGGAGAGCTGAGGAGGAGCAGCAAAGGGATTGAGAGCTGGGGAGATGGGTGCAGCTGGTGAAGGGGTTCATCTCTTTCTGCATATAGTTTTTAATCCGAACCGCCGCTATCATACTTTCGCTCTGATTAGACAGGATTTAAATAGAAATATAGAGCAACAGTGTTTATCAGATATACTTAAATATGATATATTTAAGTGTAGCACTAAAAAAAACCCACAACCCTTTTGGCACCTGTTCATAGACTAAGATGTGTGTCTACTGCTGAATCAAGCAGCATCTAATGTTCTATTTTTATACTCCTATTTTTATGTGCTCATGTTTATATTTGTCATTTTTGTGATTCATATGCAACCTTGTTGTTTGTCATATTTTTGCTACGTTTGTTGTTGGAGTCCTGTGGATGATACACACAAAAGGAATTCACACATGCCCCATGAATGCTGGAAGTTTAGTTTTGCTTAGCTGGCAAAAAAGAAAGAAACAAAGAAAAAGAAAGGGAAAATGTGAAGGTCAGCTTCAAAAAGTAAAAAAAAAAAAAAAAAAAAAAAAGACATTGTTTTGTTTTTTTTTTCTATTTTTATTTTACTTGTCTAGAATAAATGTATTATACACCATAATTGTCAATCCGCTTTGAAACGAGTGATCAAGCTGCTAAATGTTTGATTTTTTTAAATCGCTCTTTTGCAAATTTTATTGATGTGTCTAATGGTTTGAACATTTTAAAGTTTTTTTCCTCAATAAACGATGAAAAACACAAATGATCTCATGCTTTCTTTTTATTACTTGAGAGCCTTTGTGCTGTCAGGGAAGATTTATTTGCTTAGAAAAGTCTTAAATTTAATATGATTTTTCTGTCTGTCTGCATGTGAGGAATCTAATTAGTTTTGCCTTTCATAGACTGTCTGTGTGTGTCTGTGTGTGTGTGTGTGTGTGTGTGTGTGGGTGCGCACGCGCATGTACAAGCACAGGGAGGAAAGTACAAGCTTGAACCTGTGATGTTCTTGCTGTGAATCAGAAGTGCCAACCACTATGCCACCATGCCGCCTATATTCACACAATTTATCTATGCATGTTCACTGTTCTTTCAGTAGCAGCTGTGAGGGTCAAGAATATTTTTTCCAAATTCAAGTGTTAAAAAATAAACAAGGCATACAGTATACGCAAACACTATTCAAGAAAACAGACATTTTTAATGTAAGAAATTATTTTATGAAAAGTTCTGACAAATTTCAATTACCTTAGCAGTGCAGTGTCTTATGTTCGAGTCCATCTGAGAGGAATTTGATGAGGTTCACACTTTATAAAGAGTAGAGTAATTATTTTAGTTTATACTATTATAGAAACATTCAAAGAAAAATTAGATTTTCATAGGTTATTTTTTAATTTCTTTTGTAAGTTTACATTTTTTTTTTGTATTTTTTAAATCACAACAAATACATTAGGCTCACATTTCTTGTAATCTCTTGAAGTGCTGTACACAATGTGGAAACAAAGAAAATCAAACTAAATGAGATTTGTATAGTTTATTTTCTTCATATTTCAACCATTACAGAGACAGATGGGCTCTGTGCACTCCAATCAGAAGTAAACCCCATAGCCAATGCCTTCTGTTTAGAGTTTGGTATACACGACACAGAAACACCGAAAAAACAAAACAAAAAACTAAACCATGATTTTTATAGTTCATCTTTCCACTGAAGCTAACATTTTCTAATGCCAAAATTACAGACCATGTAGTATCTACCAATATATAATATTCGACCTTAAAAGTAAAAAAAGCTTAAAAATATGGTAAAAATAAACCATAAAAATCTTGTTTGAGGTTTTTTTTTGTGTGTGTTTCTTACTAATATAGGGCACAGGATTGCTGATCCTAAGGTTGGGGGTTCGAGTTCCCACAGGGTTGTCACTGTCCCCCCAGTGCAGCTAACTGGGTTATCAAAGGCGGGCCATGTCTCTCACGGTCTATGGTGAGAGGTTCATGTAAAAGAACCATTGCTGACTTTCGTAAAGAGTAGCTGCAAAGCCGTCAGCACGTTTCTGTCCCTTGCTAAAGGGTTGTGACAGGAAGGACATCCAACGTAAAAACCTCTGCCAAATCAAATGTGCGAATCAGATGATTCGCCCTGGCGACTCCTGAGTAAGGGAAAAAGCCGAAAGGAAAAAGATGATGATGATAGGTTAAAAAAAAAAAAAAAAAAAAAAAAAAAAGGGGTGAAGTCCTTTGGGCTTTTTACACCCGAGCCTAGTGGCTCATCAGGCCGGTGCTTATACCCCGGTTTCCGTAGTTTCAAGCGACCAGGAGTACAACTCCTTCTGGATGGGACACTAGTCCATTGGAGGTTACTTTCCCAGTATATTTTACTGGTACCCATTTATACTGCTGGTGGGGCCGGTGGCGTAGTGGTTAGGGTGCTGCGCTCATAATCAGGAGGTTATGAGTTTGAATCCCACTGAGACCCTCACTGTGCTCAGACCCCTGGGCAAGGTCTTAACCACAAGTGTGCCTCTGTTCACCCAGCAGTATAAATGGGTACCAGTAAAAATATACTGGGAAGGTAACCTGCGATGGACTAGCGTCCCATCCAGGAGGAGTTGAACTCCTGGTTGCTTCACGCTACGGCAACCGGGGATAAGCACCAGCCTGATGAGTCATGAGGCTCGGGTGTAAAAACCCAACAGACTTTACCTCACCTACCTACCATTTATACTGCTGGGTGAACAGAGGCACACTTGTGGTTCAGACCTTGCCCAGGAGTCTGAGCATAGTGGGGGTTTTAGCAGGATTTGAACACACAACCTCCCAATCATGAGCCCAGCACCCTAACCACTACACCACCAGCCCTACCCTCTTTACACTAAAGTAATTATTCGCCTCAACTTTCGTTCACCTTGCATTCCGCCTATCCAATTTGCCTTCATTATAAAGTGGTATGGGTACACCCACCCATCATGACAATAAAAACATTATGACTATTGAGAGGTGAAGTGAATAACATTGACAATCCTGTTGTGTGTGGAATGTTTTCAGCAGAAAGCTAATAGACAGTTGCCAAAGTGGATCTCTTTATCCTTATCTTTAGATGGATTGGACACAGATAAATAAGTATCGGGAAATAAGCATAAGGATCGTATTGACTTTGATGAGGGTCTTGTGGGGTGTCTGTGGTAAGTACCTGACAAAACAGGAAGGACAACCAGTGAACCGGCAAGAGTGTCATGGGTGCTCAAGGTTCATTGATGCGCTTGGTGAACAAAGCTCACAAACTGCTGAAACTGTTAATGCTGGCTATAATAGACAGGTGTCTCAACACACAATGCATTTCAGTTTGCTCTATATGGGGCTATCTAGCTGCATAACAGTTGGGTGGTGTTAATGGAATGGATGATTTATGAAAGATTTCTGGTGATTTAGCAAAAACTATTCCAACTCATTTTTAACCAATGATCTTTGATATGACTATTATTAACAAACAAACAAACAAAAACTTCCAAAAATACAATAATACCAAGATGCCATGTTCACAGGAATAAGATTATGTACATATGCACACACACACACACACACACACACACACACATGCATACATATTCTCGAATAGTCAATTTTCATTATGCCCGAATGCATTTTATTTATCTTATACTTCTTAAAGAAGCAATAATTATTTCTACAATTATTTTATTGATACTGTACTATGGAACTTAACCCCCAACCTTGGGATCAGTGATCCAGCACCTTACCACCAGGCCACCACTGTCCCCTGGATGAAAGAGTTACATTATGAAATTAAAAACAAATGATGTGATGATATTTAAAAGATAGAACCGCCAAATTTCCTTTACAGCAACAGTGCCAGTATATTTTGAGAGTGGCAATTTCAAAGCAGAGCCATTAACTAAATATATTTTCTGGGTAAATGTTAGCTATAGTAAAATATATGGTATTATACTGTTTGTTAACATATAATTATATCACATTATATTCAGTAAACAGTATAAAATTCGATTCTAAAGCTCTGGGAGACAAAATGAGACACTTGTAAACTTGTACTTGGAGCTTAGCCAACAAACAGTACCATTAATCAAAGGCTATAAAACAACATACTCTTTATAGACTGTGGGTTTAAACTATTTGGCTGCAAGTGTGGTTCATATACAGTTTAAATTCCTGTGTTGTGAGAAGTTGAGTGACAGGTCCAAGAGTGAAGTTTGGTGCATAGACACAAGGAGACTAATAAGCGACAGTTTAAACTATAATTTGTTTGAGGTAGGTACAGTTAAACACGATATTTTATAGTGGTGATACAAAAGGGAAGCAGAGAGAAGAGAGAATCTTTGTTGCAGCATCTCTGAACCATCTTTAGTTTTATAATTTGGGTGCATCCAACTTTCAGTAGAGAACTGACAAAGATGCCAGGCATAACTTTCAATGTGATACTACCATTACCATGTTTCACCACCTCGAGGGTAATGGAAAGCATTGGGCTTCTGCCAAAAAAAATTGTTGCAAGGCAAAAAAAATCCTGTTTGGCTTCCATCCAAGTTCATGTGTGTGTTGAGGTGAATATTATATTACTCTTTGAAAATAGTATAATCGCAATAGTAATAGTAAATAGATTATGCAATGCCTAAAAGCAGAAGGCAAGATTTATATTGATATAGATGTCAATTGAAAGATTAACACAGTTTTCTTTTCAATGTGTTTCACTAGCTAAATTCTAGGAAAATACAGTAGACGAACAACCAGCATATGACATGCGTGTACTCATTCTCATCAGCAAGACATTTACCTAAATAATTATACCTTAGTGGAGGAGGGAATTAAAAAGCTTTAAAGGAACAAAAAAGGGGAAAATTGTGCTTAAAGATGTTTTGATGTTTTGCCTGAAAGAACAAAAGTGTTTGAGCTACTTGGGATAAAATGTTAACCATTGATAAAGTATAACAAAATAAGGGAATGTTGTAAAGAATAACAACTGATGAATAATGTCCTTAAGTTCACTTTAGTTCAAATAGTATGAATATATCATTAAAATTATTTATAATGCAATCCTTGACTATACATTAATGTCACATAGTAAAACATTTTCTATTGACTACATCAAAGGTTCATCATTTAAAGCATATACGTTTGAAGCAAGTAGAAATCAATGGCTTCTGCATCAACATGGACCTTCACCACCAATTATTAATGTGTATGCAAATGCTTAAAATGTACACCAAACTTGATAGATTCTATTTTATAAAAATTCAGAATAATTCTAAAATCTAAAAATAAAATGTAGGTGATATATTTTATAGCCCACTCATACAGAGCTCAGTATATATATGTTCATCTGCAACATCTAGCTTCTGGTAAGGTACCTAAGTGCATTATTCATTAATAAATATTATCACCATACAAAATTAAAAAGTTTTTACTGAATCAATACTATATTTTACGACATAATTACTGTATTAATGAGTAAGAATGTCTATAGAATGTGTTTAAGAAGCATATTTTAGCATCTGTAATACCATACTTAGGGTTTTAAGACCACATCAATAATTCACGGATTTTCTTGATCCACGGGAAGGGTCCGAAACGAACCATCGCGAAAAACGGGGGCCCACTGTATGTTGTTGATTTGCTGATTGGTGATAATGCCTGCATTTTAATGGCCCTTTCCTTCACTGTCTTTGTGAAGAGAGGCATGTATTTATTATTCTGTATTATCTCTGTTTTGTTTTTGAGGTCTGAAAATGAGTGCTCTGATATTTTAATTATTGAATCCTTCATGTGATCACCATCTGTGCAACGTCTCCACGCTTTATTGTCTCTAGGGTTGCAACAAAACTAGCAGCAGTAGTGGAGTTTGGAGATGCAATCCACTTCTTAAATCTTGGAGATGCAATCCACTTCTTAAATCTATCTTTGCGCTCCTCTAATTTCTCCATTAGTACTGCAATCGCACTTTTTCTCTCAATCTCAACTGGGTGGTTGGCTGCAAATTTAGCATGCCTTCCCTGAAAATGTCTTTCCAAATTACTCTTTTTGTTATTTGACAGCTTCTCAGTACAAAGCAAACATGCAGGCAATCATTCCGCATTGGCAATGAAAGAAAATGATTCGATCAATTCTTCCTTGATTCCTCTATTCTCATCAGCTATCTTTCTCTTTTTTCCTTTGTAATCCGAGGCCCATGACACACCGCCCGGTTTGTTTACAACAGCAACCTGCCTGGCAACGTGTCTCGCTGAAACGCGTGTTGCAGGCTATGACGCAAATCTTCATTGACAGAAATGTAAAAATATAGGACTAATATTTTTTATAGAGATTTTTAAAACATTGGAAAATGTTAAGAATGTTTGTCAGGCTTGTCCTCCTACAGAAACCATCAAAACATTTTTGAAAAAACTCCAGGGAGCCACTAGGGTGGCGCTAAAGAGCCACGGGTGCCGACCCCTGCTATAGATAAACACAAGAAAAGTATATTTAAACAAGAATATAACAGTTTAATCTCCATTTTAAAACATTGTAATGGTGACACTGTGTCCCAAATGAATGTGATAATCTGAATGCCTGTTGATTTTATTTAAGCATTATCCACCCAGGATTGAGTTTTGTAATCCCCTGAACGTGGACTAGTCAAAGTGCATAGTACATACTAATTCAAAAAAATTCTGAAGAAATTTTGAGATGATTTCAACTGTAACTCATTCATTCATTCATTTTCTGAACCGTTTCATGCTAATTAAAGTCATGGGGAGGCTGGCGCCCAGCTCAGCCAACTCATGGCAAGGGCAGAGTACACTCTGGATAGTTTGGCAGGCCATCACATTCAACTGCAACTGCTGCCAGAAAATACATTAAGTTACCTGTAGCACAGGTCAGTGAACCAGGACTTGAAATTCCACAATCAAAAGCCACATTTCTTGTTTATACACCATATCAATAGTTCAACTTTAAGGGCCCTAATCTTGAAGATACAGCAGTTAAGTCCAAAACGGCTGCTATGTTCAGTGTTTAGACATGAGTTATGAGGCAGAATGCCAAATTGGGTAGTCATGAAACAGGGGCCTACCCCCTGTTCAGTGGCAATAGATTGATCCAAGATGGTTGCTATGTGAAAAAACTGTTTAGATGCGAGTCATGAGTCAGTATTTCAAATTTTGTGTGGCTTCATCAAAGCATTGATAAAATAGGTTCCATTTACTGTTGAATGGCAGCAGTGAGATTCAAGATGGCTGTGATACGAAAATTATGTTTGGAGAAAGGTCATGAATTCACATCAGTCTGAATCAGCATACCAGGTTTGATATGGATAACTCAAAGCCTTTGTTAACTAAGGTCACCAGCTTATCTGGAATCAATCAAACAGGCAATGTGTGTGCGTGACTCGTTTTTGTATGTTAAAGAGCAGCAGGTGTGTGTGAGGTGCATGTTCAGGCACAGCTGATTGTGGCTAAATCACTATTGCAACAGTTTTTGACAGTTACACTGTTTTTTTTTAACTTGGAAACACCAGTAAAAGCAATAGCATACATTGCTTGAGAAAAAGGGAACAGTCGAAAGGAAAAGAAGAATTATTTAGCAGTGACATTAACAATGCCTAAGGTCTGGCCTGAGATCCATGAGCCAGGCAGGACAAGCCACATTTATTCATTCACCAAACTAAATTTTATTGCATTGTTGTCAGGGGGATCCTGATACTGCATGGGTGTACTTTGCTTTTCAGGATGCATTAAGTGTGACGGAAAAAGAATGATAAAAAGAACCAAGTTGAGGTGAATAGTATGTACTGCCCCTCCCTGAATCGCCACCTTATCGTGGTGGAGGGGTTTGCATGACCTAATGATCCTAGGAGCTATGTTGTCAGGGGCAAATGCCTCTGGTAGGGTCACCCAAAGCAAACAAGTCCTCGGTGAAGGTCCAGACAAAGTGCAATTCAGAAGACCCTTATGACTAACAGGCAAACGAGGATCATTGGGGTCCCCCTCCGGAGCTAGGCTCGGGGGAGGCGCTCGAAGTCGAGCGCCTGGTGGTCGGGCTTCTGCCCATGAAGCCTAGCCGGGCCTAGCCCAAAAAGGATACCTGGATCCACCCTCCCATGGACCCACCACCCGTGGGAGGAGATTCAGGGGTCGGGTGCAATGTGAGTTGGGTGGTAGCCGAAGGCATGGATTCTGTCGGACTGATCCTCGGTTACTGACGCTGACCCTCGGGACATGGAATGCATCCTCTCTGGCTGGGAAGGAGCCTGATCTGGTGCATGAGGTGGAGAGATACCGACTAGATATAGTAAGACTCACCTCAACGCATTGCTTGGGCTCTGGAACCACCAATCTCGAGAGAGGCTGGACCTTCTTCCATTCTGGAGTTGCTCGTGGGGAGAGGCGGCGAGCCAGTGTGAGCATTCTTGTTGTCCCCCGTCTCGGGGCCCAAATGTTGGGGTTCTCCCTGCTTGATGAAAGGGTAGCTTCCTTCCGTCTTCAAGTGGGGGAACGGGTCCTGACTGGTATTTGTGCTTATGCACCCATTGACAGTTCAGAGTACTCACTCTTTTTGGAGTCTTTAGGGGGTGTGTTGGAGAATGCTCCCTCAGGAGACCCACTCGTCTTGGGAGACTTCAACGCCCTTCTGGGCAACGATAGTGTGACATGGAAGGGTGTGATCGGTAGGTACGGCCTCTCCAGTCTGAACCCGAATGGTGTTTCGTTGTTGGACTTCTGTGCTCATCACAGTTTGTCTATCACGAACACCATGTTCGAACATAAGTGTTCCCATGAATGCACTTGGCACCAGGACACCTTAGGTCGCAGTTCAATGCGGCCGTATGTTCTGGACAATCAGGTGAAGAGAGGAGCTGAGCTGTCTACTGATCACCACCTGGTGGTGAATTGGCTTTGGTGGTGGGGGAGGCTGCCTTCCAGAGCTGGCAGGACCAAGCGTGTAATCAGGGTCTGCTGGGAACATTTGGTGGAGTCCCCTGTCCGAGAGGCCTTTAACCCACACCTCCAGCAGAGCTACAACCATGTCCCGGAGGAGACGGTTGACAAGGAATCCGAATGGGCCATGTTTTGTGCCTCCATTGCTGAGGCGGCAGCTCATAGCTGTGCCCAGAAGGTCGTCAGTGCTTGTCGTGGTGGTAACCCTCCAACCCGGTGGTGGACACCTGTGGTGGACGGGGCCATCCAGCTGAAGAAGGAGGCCTATCAGTTTTTATTAGCCTGTGGGACTCCCGAGGCAGCAGACAGGTACCGGCAGGTCAAACATGCTGCAGCCGAGGCTGTTGCAGATGCAAAATCTCAGGTGTGGGAGGAGTTCTGAGAGGGCCTGGAGAGTGATTATCGGTTGGCCTCAAAAAGGTTCTAGACCACCATCTCACGCCTCAGGAGGAGGAAGCAGTTCTCCACAAACACTGTTTACAGTGGAGGTATGGAGCTGCTTACCTCAACTGGGACTGTCCTCAATCTCACCAACATGATTTCCGTGGAGGAGAAAGATCCTGGGGTTTGGGTCGGGATCTGCCCATCACTGGAGATGAAGTCGCTGAGGTTGTCAAAAAGCTCCTCGGTGGTCCTGCCCGGGAAGGGCTATGCAGGGGTACTGGAGAGGAGGATCCGACCGATAGTCGAACCTCGGATTCAGGAGGAACAATGTGGTTGTCATCCTGGCCGTAGCACTCTTGATCAACTCTATACGCTCCACAGGTTCTTGGAACTGGCATGGGAGTTTGCCCAATCTGTCCACATGTGTTTTGTGGATTTGGAGAAGGCTTTCGACTGTGTCCCTCGAACAATCTTGTGGGGCATACTCTGGGAGTACGGCGTTCCGGACCCTTTGCTACGGGCCATTCAATCGCTGTATCACCGGAGCCAGAGTTTGGTAGTGACCGAAAGAACAAGACCGCAAATACAAGCGGCTGAGATGAGCTTCCTTCGCCAGGTGGCGGGGTTCTCCCTTAGAGATAAGGTGAGAAGCTCTACCATCTGGGGAGAGCTCGGAGTAGATCGGCTGCTCCTCCGCATTGAGAGGGGCCAGTTGAGGTGGCTTGGGCATCTGGGCAGAACGTCTTCCGGACGTCTCCCTGGTGTGGTGTTTCGGGCATGTCCAACCGGGAAGAGACCTCAGAGTCGACCTAGAACACGCTGGAGGGACTATGTCTCTCGGTTTGTCTGGGACAGCCTCGGTGTCCCCCCGGAAGAGTTGGAGGAAGTGGCTGTGGAGAGGGACGTCTGGACCTCTTTGCTTAGGTTGCTGCCCTCACGACCCGCCCCTGGACTTCGCGGAAGAAGATGAGATGAAAGATGAGATAGTATGTGCTGCATTTCACACAGGCACATAACAATTATGTCTGAGTCGGTCTTAGGGGAATTCAGTGTTTATTAATGTATACATTGAGGCTTGAAGCAAATTCTAAAAAATTAATTCTGAAGAAAAATTTTAAAGAAAAACGTGACTGTCTCTGAAATGAATCTCAAAGTGGGTCATGCAGCAAAACAACAACCCTCAAAATATGTTGTTCTACCAAAAAATGGTTGAAAAACAAAACGTTTTGGAATATCCATGTCAAAATCCTGGCCTTAATCCAAAAGAAGTGCCTTGTGAGGAAACCCAACAACATCCCAGATTTGAAACTATTCTGTACAGAGGCATGAACTAAATTCCCTCCGAGTTGATGACATGGTAGTCCATATGTTTAATTACAGTTAAAATACAAAGGATCTGAGAGCAAAGGTTCACATACTTTTAACATTTCCAGATATGCAATATTGGATCATATTCATCAAGAAATCAACAAGTATATTTTTTGTCTCAATTGTTCAAATGGGTTTTCTTTATTTACTTTTAGATTTGTATGAAAATCTGATGTCATCAACATCATCTTCCGCTTAATCCAAGGTCAGGTTGCGAGGATAGCAGCCCAAGAAGTGAGGTCTGGACGTTCCTCTGCGATGTGACTTCCTCCAGCTCTTCCAATGGACACCGAGCCATTCCCAGTCCAGCACAACATTTGGTCACCATGATGCCCACACCAGTTCAACGCCTGTCCCATGAACAACTCCAGAAACAAGGTCCAGCCCCTCTCAAGATGGGTAGTTCCAGAGCCCAAGCTATGCGTCAAGGTGAGCCTGACTATATCTAGTCGGTATCTCTCAAACTCACGCAGCGAGCTCAGGCTACTTCCCTGAAAGAGAGGTGACATTCCATGTCTTAAGAGCCAAAGTCAATTGCTGAAGATCAGCCCAGCAGAACTCACACCTTCAGCTGACACCCAGCTCACACCGCACCTGACCCTTAAATCCCTCCCACAGATGATGAAGCCATGGGATGGCAAACCTATGTCTCCTCATCGCTCTGGGCCCAACCAGACTCTGTGGACAAAAATTTGATACTTTCAATCAACTTTTTGCAGAAATATAGAAAATTTCTACAAGGATCACAAAATTTCAAGCACTACTATATTACAACCAACTGTACAGACCAGTGTTCTTAAAAGGGACAGGAAATCATGATGAGAACTCTAAGATTAAAGACAGCTGTAGACAGTAGGAAAAAATTTATACATATCTATATCTATCTATCTATTCTGTGTATATGTGTGTGTGTATATATATATATATATATATATATATATATATATATATATATATATATATTTTTTTTTTTTTTTTCTTTTCCTTTCGGCTTTTCCCTTCAGGGGTCGCCACAGCGAATCATCTGCCTCCATCTCACCCTATCCGTTGCATCTTCTTCTCTTACACCAACTACCTTCATGCCTCCTTCACTACATCCATAAATCTTCTCTTTGGTCTTCCTCTCGGCCTTCTGCCTGGTAGTTCCAGCCTCAGCATCCTACTACCAATATACTCACTATCCCTCCTCTGTACATGTCCAAACCATCTCAATCTAGCCTCTCTGACTTTGTCTCCAAAACCTCTTACATGTGCTGTCCCTCTGATGTGCTCATTCCTAATCCTATCCATCCTCGTTACTCCCAAAGAGAACCTCAACATTTTCATCTCTGCTACCTCCAGCTCTGCCTCCTGTCTTTTCCCCAGGGCCACCGTTTCTAAACCATACAACATTGCTGGCCTCAACCCCGTCTTGTACACTTTTCCTTTCATTCTTGCCGATACCCTCCTATCACACATCACACCGGACACTTTTCTCCAACCATTCCAACCTGCTTGCACACGCTTCTTGACCTCTTTTCCACACTCTCCATTGCTCTGGATTGTTGAGCCTAAGTACTTAAAATCCTCCACCTTTCTTATCTCTGCTCCCTGTAATCTCACCGTTCCTCTTGGGTCCTTGTCATTCATGCACATGTATTCTGTCTTACTGAGGCTAATCTTCATTCCCCTCCTTTTCAGGGCATACCTCCACCTCTCTAGATTTTCCTGCACTTGTTCTCTGCTCTCACTACAGATCACAATGTCATCTGCAAACATCATAGTCCATGGGGAATCTTGTCTAACCTCGTCTGTCAGCCTGCCCATCACCATAGCAAACAAGAAGGGGCTGAGAGCTGACCCTCGATGCAGTCCCACCTCCACCTTGAACTCTTCTGTCACACCGACAGCACACCTCACCACTGTCTTACATCTCTCATACATGTTCTGCACCACGCTAACATACTTCTCTGCCACTCCAGACTTCCTCATGCAATACCACAGTTCTCTCGGCACCCTGTCATATGCTTTCTCCAGATCCACAAAGGCACAATGCAGCTCCGTCTGACCTTCTCTGTACTTCTCCATTAACATCCTCAAGGCAAACACTGCATCTGTGGTGCTCTTTCTTGGCATGAAACCAAACTGTGGTTCACAAATGCTGACCTCTGCTCTTAGTCTAGCTTCCCCTATTCTTTCCCATAACTTCATCGTATGGCTCATCAACTTTATCCCTCTGTAGTTGCCACAACTCTGCACGTCTCCCTTGTTCTTAAAAATGGGCACCAGCACACTTCTCCTCCATTCCTCTGGCATCCTCTCACTCTCTAAGACCTTGTTAAATGTTCTTGTCAGAAAATCTACTGCTACCTCTCCTAGACACTTCCATACCTCCATACGTATGTCATCAGGACCAACTGCCTTTCCATTCTTCATCCTCTTCAATACCCTCCTCACTTCACCCTTACTAATCTTTGCTACTTCCTGGTCCTCAACAGTCACCTCTTCTACTCTTTTTTCTCTCTCATTTTCCTCATTCATCAGCTCTTCAAAGTACTCTTTCCATCTTCCCAGCACACTTCTTTCATCAGTCAATACATTTCCCACTCTGTCCTTTATCAATCTAACTTGCTGAACGTCCTTCCCATCTCTATTTCTCTGCTGTGCCAACCTGTATAAATCATTTTCTCCCTCTTTACTTTCAAACCGAGCATACAAGTCATCATACGCCCTCTGTTTGGCCTTTGACACTGCTACCTTAGTCTTACGCTGTGTCAACCTGAACTCCTGTTTACTCTCTTCGGTTTTCTCAATGTCCCACTTCTTCTTAGCTAACCTCTTCCTTTGTACACACTCCTGCATTTCCTCATTCCACCACCAAGTTTCCTTATCTACGTTCCTTCCAGATGACACACCAAGTATTCTCCTACCGGTCTCCGTGATCACATTAGCTGTAGTTGTCCAGTCATCTGGAAGCACTTACTGACCACCCAAAGCCTGTTTCAACTCCTCCTTGAAGACAACCCGACACTCTTCCTTTTTCAGCTTCCACCACTTTGTCTTCTGCTCTGTTTTTGCCTTCTTCACCTTCCTCAACATCAGCATCATCCTGCACACCACCATCCTATGCTGTTTGGCAACACTCTCACCCGCTACTACTTTGCAGTCACTGACTTCCTTCAAATTACATCGCCTGCACAAGATGTAGTCTACCTGTGTGCTCCTACCTCCACTTTTATAAGTCACCCTATGTTCCTGTCTCTTCCGGAAGAAAGTATTCACCACAGCCATTTCCATCCTTTTTGCAAAATCTACCAACATCTGTCTTTCTGCGTTCCTGTCCTGGATCCCAAACCTACCCTTCACTTCCTCGTCCCCTCTGTTTCCTGCACCAACATGTCCATTGAAGTCTGCCCCAATGACCACTCTTTCACCTCTAGGGGTACTCTGCATCACTTCATCTAACTTCCTCCAGAATCTCTCCTTCTCTTCTCGCTCACGTCCTGTCTGTGGGGCATAAGCACTAACAACATTGACCATCACACCTTCAATTTCTAACTTGAGACTCATCACTCTGTCTGACTCTTTTCACTTCTAGAACATTCCTGACAAACTCCTCCTTCAAGATGACTCCGACTCCATTTCTCTTCCCAAACACACCAAACATAAAAATAAAAATAAAACAGCTTAAACCCTGCTCCTATGCTTCTAGTCTTGCTACCTTTCCACCTGGTCTCCTGAACACACAGTATGTCCACTTTCCTCCTCTGCATCATGTCAGCCAGCTCTCTACCTTTTCCTGCCATAGTTCCAACATTCAAAGTCCCTACTTTCAGTCCTAGACTCATGCCTTTCCTCTTCTCTCTCTCTGGCAATGGACACGCCTCCCGCCTCTCCTTCTTCGACGTCTTCGACCAACAGTAGTCCAATTTCCATCAGCACCCTCATGCCCACTGTGAAGTATGGGGGAGGATCAGTGATGCTGTGGGCCTGTTTGTCTTTCAGAGGCTCTGGGAACCATGTTGGAGTGCTTGGCATTATGAATGCTTTTAAATACCAGGACATTTTAAATCAAAATCTTGTGGCCTCTGCCTGAAAGCTGAAGATGGACCTTAACCCCACTGAAAACCTCTAGATTTATATGTATATATATATATATATATATATATATATATATATATATATGTGTGTTTGTGTATATATATATATATATATATACATACATACATATACATATATATATATATCTATATATATATACATACATATATAGATCCACGGTGTGGATGGGAAGAGAAATGGAGTCGGAGTCATCTTGAAGGAGGAGTTTGTCAGGAATGTTCTAAAAGTGAAAAGAGTGTCAGACAGAGTGATGAGTCTCAAGTTAGAAATTGAAGGTGTAATGCTCAATGTTGTTAGTGCTTATGCCCCACAGGCAGGATTGTGAGCTAGAAGAGAAGGAGAGATTCTGGAGTGATTTAGATGAAGTGATGCAGAGTACCACCAGAGGTGAAAGAGTGGTCATTGGTGCAGACTTCAATGGACATGTTGGTGCAGGAAACAGAGGGGACGAGGAAGTGATGGGCAGGTTTGGTATCCAGGACAGGAACGCAGAAGGACAGATGTTGATAGATTTTGCAAAAAGGATGGAAATGGCTGTGGTGAATACTTTCTTCGAGAAGAAACAGGAGCATAGGGTGACTTATAAAAGCGGAGGTAGGAGCACACAGGTAGACTACATCTTGTGTAGGCGATGTAATTTGAAGGAAGTCAGTGACTGCAAAGTCATCGTGGGTGAGAGTGTTGCCAAACAGCATAGGATGGTAGTGTGCAGGATGACTCTGATGGTGAGAAAGGTGAAAAAGGCAAAGGCAGAGCAGAAGACAAGGTGGTGGAAGCTGAAAAAGGAAGAGTGTCGTGTTGTCTTCAAGGAGGAGTTGAAACAGGCTTTGGGTGGCCAGGAAGTGCTTCCAAATGACTGGACAACCACAGCAAATGTGATCAGGGACACAGGTAGGAGAGTACTTGGTGTGTCCTCTGGAAGGAAAGTAGATAAGGAGACTTGGTGGTGGAATGAGGAAGTGCAGGAGTGTGTACAAAGGAAGAGGTTAGCCAAGAAGAAGTGGGACATTGAGAGGACCGAAGAGAGTAAACAGGAGTACAGGGAGACACAGCGTAAGGCGAAAGTAGCAGTGGCTAAGGCCAAACAGAGGGCATATGATGACTTGTATGATAGGTTGGACAGTAAAGAGGGAGAAAATGATCTATACAGGTTGGCACAGCAGAGAAATAGAGATGGAAAGGACGTGCAGCAAGTTAGATTGATAAAGGACAGAGAGGGAACTCTATTGACTGATGACAGAAGTGTGCTGGGAAGATGGAAAGAGTACTTTGAAGAGCTGATGAATGAGGAAAATGAGAGAGAAAAAAGAGTAGAAGACGTAACCATTGAGGGGCAGGATGTAGCAAAGATCAGTAAGGGTGAAGTGAGAAGGGCATTGAAGAGGATGAAGAATGGAAAGGCAGTTGGTCCTGATGATATACCTGTGGAGGTATGGAAGTGTCTAGGAGAGGTAGCAGTAGATTTTCTGACAAGAACATTCAACACGGTACTAGAGAGTGAGCAGATGCCGGAGGAGTGGAGGAGAAGTGTGCTGGTGCCCATTTTTAAGAACAAGGGAGACGTGCAGAGTTGCAGCAACTACAGAGGGATAAAGTTGATGAGCCATACGATGAAGTTATGGGAAAGAATAGTGGAAGCTAGACTAAGGGCAGAGGTCAGCATTTGTGAACAACAGTTTGGTTTCATGCCAAGAAAGAGCACCACAGATGCAATGTTTGCCTTGAGGATGTTAATGGAGAAGTACAGAGAAGGTCAGAGGGAGCTACATTGTGCCTTTGTGGATCTGGAAAAAGCATATGACAGGGTGCCAAGAGAAGAACTGTGGTATTGCATGAGGAAGTCTGGAGTGGCAGAGAAGTATGTTAGAGTGGTGCAGGACATGTATGAGAGATGTAAGACAGTGGTGAGGTGTGCTGTCGGTGTGACCGACGAATTCAAGGTGGAGGTAGGACTGCATCAAGGGTCAGCTCTGAGCCCCTTCTTGTTTGCTATGGTGATGGGCAGGCTGACAGACGAGGTGAGACAAGAATCTCCATGGACTATGATGTTTGCAGATGACATCGTGATCTGTAGTGAGAGCAGAGAACAAGTGCAGGAAAATCTCGAGAGGTGGAGGTATGCCCTGGAAAGGAGAGGAATGAAGGTTAGCCTCAGAAAATCAGAATACATGTGTGTGAATGAGAAGGACCCAGGAGGAACGGTGATGTTACAGGGAGCAGAGATAACGAAGGTGGAGGATTTTAAGTACTTAGGCTCAACAATCCAGAGCAATGGAGAGTGTGGAAAAGAGGTGAAGAAGCGTGTGCAGGCAGGCTGGAATGGTTGAAGAAAAGTATCCGGTGTGATGTGCGATAGGAGAGTGTCAGCAAGAATGAAGGGAAAAGTGTACAAGATGGTGGTGAGGCCAGCGATGTTGTATGGCTTAGAAACAGTGGCGCTGAGGAAAAGGCAGGAGGCAGAGCTGGAGGTAGCGGAGATGAAAATGTTGAGGTTCTCACTGGGAGTAACGAGGATGGATAGGATCAGAAATGAGTATATCAGAGGGACAGCCCACGTAAGATGTTTTGGAGACAAAGTCAGAGAGGCTAGATTGAGATGGTTTGGACATGTACAGAGGAGGGATAGTGAGTATATTGGCAGTAGGATGCTGAGGTTGGAACTACCAGGCAGAAGGCCTCGAGGAAGACCGAAGAAGAGATTTATGGATGTGGTGAAGGAAGACATGAAGGTTGTTGGAGTCAGAAAAGAAGATGCGGAGGACAGGGCGAGGTGGAGGCGGATGATTTGCTGTGGCGACCCCTGAAGGGAGCAGCCGAAAGTAAAAGAAGAAGATATATATACATACGTATATATATATATATATATATCTGTATGTGTATATATCTATATGTATATATCTATATGTATATATATGTATATATATGTATGTGTGTGTATATATATATATATATATATATGAGAGATTGAGAGAGAGATTTCCTTTCGGCTTTTTCCCTTTTTCAAGAGTTGCCACAGCAAATGATTCACATGTTTGATTTGGCATAGGTTTTTACATCGGATACCCTTCCTGACAACCCTTTTATAGGGACAGAAACACACTGACAACTTTGCAGCCTCCTCTTTACGAAAGTCAGCAATCGTTCTTTTACATGCCTCACACCATAGACAGTTAGAGACATGTCCAGCCTTTGATAACCCAATTAGCTGCACTGGGGGGACAGTGACAACCTTATGGAGAGTGGGACTCAAACCCCCCAACCTTAGGATCAGCGATTCAGCGCCCTATCCCACTAGGCCACCACTGCCCCCATCATCACAGTACAAAATTAAAAAGTTTTTACTTAATCATTACTACATTGTCCCTGCATTATTACTGTATTAATGAGTAAGACTGTCTGTAGAATATGTTTAAGAAGCACATTTTAGCGTATGTAATATATGTAGGGTTTTAAAACCGCATCAATAATTTGCGCATGTAGTATCATACATATGGTTTCACATTCGCCTCAATAACTTGCGGAATTTCGTGATCCACAGGAAGGGCCGGAATCGAACCATCGCGAAAAATAAACCTTACATAAAGCAGAGTTAAGCACTACAATGATTCACAGACATTAATTGTAGAAAAACGTACACTTTTATGGTTCTCTGGAGAGTCTATGCTCTAAAAGGATTCTAGTTGGACTGACTCCAATCTGAAAGTGGTACACTATGGGTTTGTATATGAATCCTAAGTGGAGAACTGAAAAAAAGCTCCACAATCTGCTTAAATAATGTTGTAATAATGTAAAATACTATCGGTTACAATGGAACATCACTACTGGCAGTGAAAGTCTTGGACGCAGATCCCCCTCAATATTGTATACGTATAAGAAAACGAGGTTTACCCTGACTTGTATTCCACAGACAATGTTAAAAAATCTCAACATATTACTACTGTATGACCTGGATGACTGAAAGGCATCACATACATGATATAATGAGATGAACGTACATAACAGCTGCCAGGTGAGTGCATCAAGATTCAGACTACATTCTAAACAGGTCACTTCTTGTTTTGATTTAAATTAATATTTACAGAAGTTTAAAATAACAAATCAAAACAGTTTGTTTTCTCAAAACAACCCATATAACTGAGTGGCATGTGTTGATCTCAGAAACCATCTGTCAGCAGACACATTCAATAAGCAATAAAGTGTCCTACTCAGCAATGTGACATTTCTATAAAGCCTGGCTTTATTGTGTCTATGACATCAGCAGTTGTCCAGGGCAACAAGCCATTTAGTTAAGATTAATTCTTAAACATTCAAATCCACACGAAGTTGTTGTCAGTGACACATGACATGGATGACTTATTTGCAAATACTTAAGTCCTGTGTGACATTACAAATAGATTTTGAGGTCATTATAGGGAAAACATGGGAAAGAGAGACTTCACACCAGAGAATATCATTCCTTCTAATTGCTTAAGAGCTAATGACATTGGCTAAGAGGTATTCTTTACATTTCCAAAAACCCATCATGTTTTTTATGCTATGTTTTGATGTGTTTTCCAACTGTGGCCACGACTACTCTCATCACATTCAATCTATGTGAAGCATTTTTTCCAGATTGAAGAGAGGGTGACATTTCCATATAGAGTCCTGTCTCAGCTGCAAGATTGCAGGAGCCAGGAGCCACCTCTCCAAATTACAGTGTGACTCACAGTATGTGAACACAAACTAGCAGCTTAAAAAGACAGAAGCAATGACCAGAACTCACATGCTGTATATAACTACACACCACAATAACAAATTCTGAAACGCATCAAAGTCCAAATGTTTCTTTTTCTTTCTAAAAACCAAAGTATATGCTAATTATGGACACAAATAAGACCTTCCATCCTATATTTACCTCTCTTAATCATGAGGGGGAATGTCTCACCATCCATACAATTTCAGTATGTGTCACACTACATAACAGCTATTGTACAAAAGATGCTTAAAGTTACCCCCAATATTTTCCCCCATTCCTTAATTCAGTAATTTTCAAAATAAATGTGTCTGGACCTTTCCGAGGATCACAAAATTCCGCGAGTTATTTACGCGGATGTAAAACCCTATGTATGATATTACATGCACGATTTATTGATGCGGTTTTAAAACCCTATGTATGATATTACATACACTAAAATATGCTTCTTAAACACATTCTATGGACAAGTCTTACTCATTCATACAGTAATAATGTAGTAAAACGTAATAATGATCAAGTAAAAACCTTTTAAATTTGTACTGTGATAATATTTATTGACAAAATATATATATACAGTATACAGTGTGTGTGTATGTACACACACACACACACACACACACACACACACACACACACACACACACGGATCCCTTGCTACTTCTCGCTTCAATTCATGCGACTTCAGTGCATTGCGTTTTTTTTTTTTTTTTTTTTTAGAAATACGCATCGAATTAAAAAATAAGGAAATTAAGGAAGAATTGGAGGAAAAGTTAAGGAAAATTCCACAAAACAAGGCCAATTATGCACAAAACCCCGAACAAACAAAAAACAACCCAAAACTCCCCATCCGAACTACTTACATTTTTATGTGAGGTGTGCATCTGAGTGTGTGCATGCACATCTGTGTGCACACATGTCTGTATGTGTGTATTTGTATTTTCTTTACATCTTATGCATTATTTTTGAATGTTCAATTGTTATCATAAGCATTTATTACATTGAATATGTATTTATTGACATTCAGTTCATTTTCTGTAACCTAATTAATCCTAATTAGGGTTGCCAGGAAGCTGGGCCCCATCCCAGCCAACTCGGAGTGAGGAGAAGAGTACACCCTGCCACGCCATCGCAGGGTGGAAACATGCTGATGGCTTTGCAGCATACTCTTGTCGAAAGTCAGATTATATACATGTACGTATACATCAGTCAGGGGGGTTGATCCTACTTCGCAGAATTCGGCGGTCACTGGGAGATCTCAGTCCCCATTAATCGTGGAAATTGAAGGATCCCTGCATACATATATACATATATATATATATATATATATATATATATATATATATATATATATATATATATATATATAAGAACATAATGTGTAATAAAGTGGATACCAAAAGGATAAATTTGGATAAACATGCTACAGCACAGTACAAACAAATCTCACACACAAACATTCTAATTCAATTCTAATTTCATTGCCTTCTCATTTTTCTTTATGTAGCGTACTGTGCTGTACTTTCATTCACTGCATAATGGCGACCTACTGCACCTTGCATTTTTCTTTCCTGTATCATATTAAGAACTTGTACTTTTTCATGCAACGTCATTACCTTTTCCTGCCGCTTAGGCTCCTTACCAGAAGCCAGCGAAGATGCAGGGCATTTTGTTGGCATCATAGAGCTTATTTGGTAATTTAAAACACACTAAAAAAATGCACATTGACAACTTGTATGTGAATGAGGAAAAAGAGGCGAACACATCATCTGCAACCAATCAGCAGGAAGGAGAAACAAAAGCTCTCAGTCATTGGCTAAATTTGAATCACATGCCAATTACTTCTGGGTTTGTTGGCAATCCGTGTGTATGCAGGGGCGTGAGCGCAAAACCATGAATAGTCACAGGCCTACTGTATTAATAGATGTTTCAAAAATGCTGACTATGACTATCCAATTTCAACAAATGCATATCAAATGCAGGTAGCACATTCTCCTCATAGTAATTAGGCCTGGGTTAGATTTCAGACTCGGGCATTTCTTTGCAGGGTTTGCATGTTCTCCTTGTGCTTGCATGGATTTTCTCTTTAATCCCACATTCCAAAAATATGCACAGTAAACTAATTGGCCGTTGTATGTCTGTTGGCCCTGCGATGGCCAGCTGTCCAGAGGGTACCCTGCCCTAGCTCAAGGTCAGCTGACACGGACACCAAACCAGTCACTCCCATTATTTTTGCTGGCAGGTTGGAGCCCATCTCAGCAGACATTGGGCATAATCGGGGTACATTTTGAAAAGTTTGCCAGAATGTCTAATGTGCCTACTTTTGGACCATGGGAGGAAACGGCAGTACCTGGAAAAAATCCTCACAAACTTTTCCATATAGAAATGCCCAAGCCTGGAACTCAAGCCCAGGGATATGTCGGGGTAATAGTAAATGTTTAAATTCCTTTATACTTTGTAAGCTCCGACTTTCACTGTTTTACTGTGTAAAGCTGTTTTGCGACAATGCCAAATGTAAAAAGTGTTATACAAATAAAACTGAAACTCAAGACCTTCTTGTTGTGATGCAGACATGCAAAATACTGTTTCACTATGCCACCCTAAACTTAAGCATATCGAATGAAATTATTTTACTTGAATTACAGTTAAATATTTGTTGTTATATGTGTCTTTAATATCAATGCAGCCGTGGGGAGGGGGGGGGGGGTGCACAAGCCAGTGTTGACCCTCACGCCGGTCCCAAGCCTGGATAAATGCAGAGGGTTGCATCAGGAAGGGCATCCGGCGTAAAACCAATGCCACATAAAACATGCGGGTCAAAAATACGAATCCCATACCGGATCAGTCGAGGCCCGGGTTAAAAACGACCGCTCAGTGCTGTTAACCAGCAGGGTGCTGGTGGAAATTGGACTAGGGTTGGTCGAAGAAGGAGAGGTGGGAGGCGTGTCCGTAGGCAGAGAGAGAAGAGTAAAGGCATTAGTCTAGGTCTGAGAGTAGGGACTTTGAATGTTGGAACTATGACAGGAAAAGGTAAAGAGCTGGCTGACATGATGCAGAGGGGGAAGGTGCACATACTGTGTGTTCAGGAGACCAGGTGGAAAGGTAGCAAGGCTAGAAGCATAGGAGCAGGGTTTAAGCTGTTTCATCATGGTGTGGATGGGAAGAGAAATGGAGTAGGAGTCATGTTAAAGGAGGGGTTGGTCAGAAATATTCTGAAAACAGTGTCAGACAGAGTGATGAGTCTCAAGTTGGAAATTGAAGGTGTGATGTTCAATGTTGTTTGTGTGTACAGTGGTATGAAAAAGTATCTGAACCTTTTGGAATTTCTCACATTTCTGCATAAAATCACCATCAAATGTGATCTGATCTTTGTGAAAATCACACAGATGAAAAAACAGTGTCTGCTTTAACTAAAACCACCCAAACATTTATAGGTTTTCATATTTTAATGAGGATAGCATGCAAACAATGACAGAAGGGGGAGGAATAAGTAATTGAACCCTCTGCCTAAGGAGACTTAAAGAGCAGTTGAACCAATTTTTACCAATTTAAGTAAGGTGTGTGCCCAATCACTGATGAGTGGCTTAAAGCTGCCCTGCCCACTATAAAACACACACCTTGTTAAGAATTGTCTAGATGAGAAGCATTGTCTGATGTGCACCATGGCTCGCTCAAAAGAGCTGTCTGAAGACCTGCGATCAAGAATTGTTGATTTGTATAAAGCTGGGAAAGGATACAAAACCATCTCTAAAAGTCTGGATGTTCATCAATCGACAGTCAGAGAAGTTGTCTACAAATGGAGAGAGTTTGCACTGTTGCTTCTCTCCCAAGGAAAAAACCCTAGAGTGTCTGCTAAAGACTTACAGAAATCACTGGCACAGTCCAATATCTCTGTGCACACATCAACAATATGTAAAACAATGGCCAGGAATGATGTTCATGGGAGGACTCCAAGGAGGAAGCCACTGCTGTCTAAAAAAAACATTGTTGCTTCTTAAATGTTCGCAAAAAGGTACTTGGACACTCCACAGAAGTTTGGGCAAAAATATTTTGTGGACTGACGAAACCAAAGTTGAATTGTTTGGGAGGAACACACAATGTCATGTGTGGAGGAAAACTGGAACAGCTCACCAAAATCAACACCTCATCCCCACCCTGAAGCATGGTGGAGGTTGCATCATGGTTTGGGGGTGTTTTGCTGCCTCGGGGCCTGGACAACTTGCAATCATTAATGGAAAAATGAATTCAAAAGTTTATCAGGATGTTTTGCAGGAAAACCTGAGGCCATCTGTAAGACAATTGAAGCTAAAAAGAGAATGGATGCTGCAACAAGATAATGATCCACAACACAGAAGTAAATCAACTTCACAATGGTTTTAGAAGAACAAAATACAAGTTCTGCAGTGGCCAAGTCAAAGTCCAGACTTGAACCCCATTGAGATGCTGTGGCATGACCCCAAGACAGCGATTCATGCCAGACATCCCAGGAATCTGACTGAACTACAGCAGTTTTGTAAAGAAGAATGGGCCAAGATTAGTCCTGATCGATGTGCCAGACTGATCTGCAGCTACAGGAAGCGTCTGGTTGAAGTTATTGCTGCCAAAGGGGAGGGGCACAAAATGTGATGGTTCAGTTACTTATTCCTCCCCCTTCTGTCATTGTTTGCATGCTATCCTCATTAAAATATGAAAACCTATAAATGTTTGGGTGGTTTTAGTTAAAGCAGACACTGTTTTCTATCTGTGTGATTTTCACAAAGATCAGATCACATTTGATGGTGATTTTATACAGAAATGTGAGAAATTCCAAAAGGTTCAGATACTTTTTCATACCACTGTATGCCCCACAGGCAGGATGTGAGCTAGAAGAGAAGGAAATATTCTGGAGTGAGATAGATGAAGTGATGCAGAGTACCCCCAGAGGTGAAAGAGTGGTCATTGGTGCAGACTTCAATAGACATGGTTGGTTCAGGCAACAGAGAGGATGAGGAAGGGTTGGGCAGGTTTGGTATCCAGGACAGGAAGACTACATCTTGTGTAGGTGATGTAATTTGAAGGAAATCAGTGACTGCAAAGTAGTAGTGGGTGAGAGTGTTGCCAAACAGCATAGGATGGTGGTGTGCAGGATGATGCTGATGGTGAGGAAGGTGAAGAAAGCAATAGCAGAGCAGAAGACAAAGGGGTGGAAGCTAACAAAGGAATAGTATCCTGTTGTCTTCAAGGAGGAGTTGAAACAGGCGGTCAGGAAGTGCTTCCGGATGACCGGACAACTACAGCTAATGCGATCAGGGAGACCGGTAGGAGAGTACTTGGACACAAAAAAAGGTAAACATCCTTGATATATGATGACTTCATTACTTCAGCTAGGTATTGTTTAACAGTACTGTATACATTGTAAGGGTTGTTTCTTACCATCATGCATCCAGGACGTATTTCTGACCATGTCACACATGTGACTGAGGCAGAAAACGCACATTTTAATAATAACTTTATAAGACTTTCTAAAGTCAATGTCTTCTTTTTTTCCTTTCGGCTGTTCCCTTCAGGGGTCGCCACACCAAATGATCTGCCTCCATCTCACCCTATCCTCTGTATCTTCTACTCTTACTCCAACTACCTTCATGTCCTCCTTCACTACATCCATAAATCTTCTCTTTGGTCTTCCTCTAGGCCTTCTGAATGGTAGTTCCAGTCTCAGCATCCTACTACCAATATACTCACTATCCCTCCTCTGTACATGTCCAAACCATCTCAATCTAGCCTCTCTGACTTTATCTCCAAAACCTTCTAATATTTGCTGTCCCTCTGATGTACTCATTCCTGATCCTATCCATCCTCGTTACTCCCAAAGAGAACCTCAACATTTTCATCTCTGCTACCTCCAGCTCTGCCTCCTGTCTTTTTCTCAGTGCCACTGTTTCTAAACCATACAACATCACTGGTCTCATCACCGTCTTGTACACTTTTCCTTTCATTCTTGCCAATACTCTCCTATCACACATCACACCAGACACTTTTCTCCAACCATTCCAACCTGACTTTCTAGAGTCAACGTAAAGGGTTATATTAAGTAAAACTAAAAAAATCGAAATAAAAAATGCACAACAAAGAAAACAAACAAAGCAAATTGAAAAAAGAGGCAAGATCTGAGACAGAAGGTAACAGAAATTAACACAACACCCCCGATTCAGTCAACAGAGTTAATGGCTCTGTGTACTGGGCATGTGACAGAGGCCTGTGCTCAAATCATGTGACTGGGAGTGGTGCAAGAGTTGCTGGGAAATGTAGTGAGACAGAGTTGCAGAAACAGGCTGGGGCTGTGAGTAGCCATAATGTGTACTATACCATAAAATTTGTGCTCCTTCTTTCTATTTAGCTGTAAAACACGTGTTTGTGCTTTGGATGATGAATCTACTTATTACTTTATTTTTATAAAGTCAGTAATTCTGCTGTAGTAATGTATACTATTTGCGTGGTTAGCAGAAACACTTTTCTGACCTGTAGTTGTTACCACATTGTAGTACAGTATACAGTATTTAGACTAAATCAAGGTTAAATTGTTACATAAGGCTGGCTTTCGATAAAAAAGCATTTAGGTGTATCAACAATGTAAGTGGTCTGAGTAAACTTATAGTTGATAAGCGTATGCTTGATTTACCTTACAATATTTAAAGTTTTAAGACATTAAACTATTAAAAGATACCCCTGACAAACAAAATTTTAAAAAATGCACAAGTTTATACGTTGGTAGAAACCTCTGTACTAATGGAACAACTTATATATATATATATATATATATATATATATATATATATATATATATATATATATATCAGTTGTTCCATTGTTCCGTTGTTATATATTTTATATAAAATTTAAACCATGCGTTATACCCATTAAGAAACAACTAATACATACTGTATTGGAATCATATATTTTAATAATACTTCATAAATATTCTACTCATAATCATAAAAACATATATTTAACCCTCAGGTGAACTATATTTTGTCTTTTTTAGTTATAAGAGAGCAGTGGGCTGAGAAAATGTCACTATATATTTTAGCCTAGCCATGCTTTGTATAAGTGTGAGTCAATCAGTGAGTGTTATGGGGTGGGAGGGCAGGAAGATGAAGAAGGTCCCCTTGTCTGAAGGATTACCGGTACAATAGGTTCATTGGGGTTAGCACGTCCTGGTTAGCAGCTATAACTGGTAGAAAGATACACAGAGATACTGAGTATGCAAGAAATTAAAAGAGACTGGGAAAGAGAAGCATGATAGTGACAGTGGGAAAATCATAGTTCAATTTAAAGTTATATTTAAAGAAGTAGGGGACAAGATAAACAAAATTCTGTTTTAGTCTATTTTCTTGTATCTTCTGCCAAGGTCTTCTGTCCAGGCCATATTTTTTTATCTTCCATCTACAGAATTTTTTCCATAAAATTGTTATCAGGGACTTTAGAACACTATCTGACTCATGGGGTGGAGAGGTGTTTGGCAGGAGAGGCCCTAATAACTGAGTTGGCAGCAAATTATGCAAGATATGAGCACAAATCATTTACAACATCTACATCAACTACAGTACAACAACGAAGATTAAGCCATCAGCTCAAGTTATTATACAACATACATTTACTATAAGACTTTTAGGGGTGTAATTAAACTTTTGTGATTAAAAAAAGAACAAAAACAAAAAACAACTACTTCTTGACCGATTTAATCACATTTTAGGAATCATTTTCACACTCTGATCTGACTAGTCATTGGAAAAAGTTTGTAGTTAACCCACACTGGTGAGTGTATGTCTGTGTATGTGTGTGTATGTGTGTGTGTGTGTGTGTGTGTGTGTGCATACAGGGAGCAGGGTAATGAGTGAATGAAAAGAAGTTGAAAGATTGAGGAATGTGCGACTGCTTTGGCATTTACTACAACAAGAGGAACAACAGGATGCTCACACTTTCTTCAATGAACAGAAAACAGTAACTAAAAAAACAAGGTCGTAAGTACATGTGTGAAAAAATGTTTGTGATAATTGACGACACATACTGCATTAATTCACAAACAAACAAACAAACAAATCTATCTAATTAGTGGTGAAAAACTGTATCAAAATATTATAAATCCTTTATTTAATATTCCTTGTATATTTTGCTGCAGCAGGGGGCACAGTGACTCAGTGGTTAGTACTGTCACCTCTCAGTGAGGTTTGGTGTTCAAGCCACCAAGTGTGCTTTTTTTGGGGGGGGGTTTCTCCTCCAAAACGTGCAACATTAGGTCAACTGGCTACTCTGAATGGTGTGAATGTTTGTTTGTGTTTCATTTAACCCCACAGTAACCTGGTGACTTGTTCAGAATGTACTCAGCCTCTTACCTGTATCAACTGGGATGTACTCCATCTTCCCCTACCTCCCTGCTGAATATATATATATATATAAAATTGAGAAAATGTCTGTTGTTGTACAACCTGTATGCAAAATTGACTTTTTTTTCTTGGAGATTATGTAATGGACATACACAAATCCTGAAGGAGAACCAGGACAAAAGGAATGGGAATATTAATTTTATAGTTAATTCTAAAGTAGTCCATATAGACATTACTGCTTAACCAACAAAGCTGAGAACAATCCAGGCTGATTTGATGTGAGGCAGGGTGCAGCAACCTATTATTGAAAAGGATTTCAACGTGTTAATGCAGCCGTGGGGGGAGGGGGGCACAATGCAGTTTCTCTTCCTCACACAGGTCCCAAGCCCGGATAAATGCAGAGGGTTGTGTCAGGAAGGTCATCCGAAGTAAAACCAATTCCACATGTAAAAAATGCGAATCAAAAAAAAAAAAAACATACCAGATCGGTCGTGGCCCGGGCTAACAACGACCGCCATCAGTGCTGTTAACCAACAGGGTGCTGGTGGAAATTGGACGACTGTTGGTTGAAGAAGGAGAGGCGGGAGGCGTGTCCATAGGCAGAGAGAGAAGAGGAAAAGCATGACTCTAGGTCTGATAGGAGGGACTTTGAATGTTGAAACTATGGAAGGAAAAAGTAGAGAGCTGACTGACATGATGCAGAGGAGAAAGGTGGACATACTGTGTGTTCAGAACACCAGGTGGAAAGGTAGCAAGGCTCGAAGCTTAGGAGCAGGGTTTAAGCTGTTTCATCATGGTGTGGATGGGAAGAGAAATGGAGTAGGGGTCATCCTGACAGAGGGGGTTTGTCAAGAATGTTCTAGAAGTGAAAAGAGTGTCAGGCAGAGTGATGAGTCTCAAGTTAGAAATTGAAGGTGTGATGCTCAATGTCGTTAGTGCTTATGCCCCATAGGCAGGATGTAAACTAGAAGAGAAGGAGAGATTCTGGAGTGAGTTAGATGAAGTAATGCAGAGTACCCCCAGAGGTGAAAGAGTGGTAATTGGTGCAGTCTTCAATGGACATGTTAGTGCAGGCAATAGAGGGGACGAGGAAGTGATGGGCAGGTTAGGTATCCAGGACAGGAACACAGAAGGATGGATGTTGATAGATTTTGCAAAAAGGATGGAAATGGCTGTGGTGAATACTTTCTTCCAGAAGAGACAGGAGCATAGGGTGACTTATAAAAGTGGAGGTAGGAGCACACAGCTAGACTACATCTTGTGTTGGCGATGTAATTTGAAGGAAATCAGTGACTGCAAAGTAGTAGTGGGTGAGAGTGTTGCCAAACAGCACAGGATGGTGGTGTGCAGGATGATGCTTATGTTGAGGAAGGTGAAGACAAAGTGGTGGAAGCTGAAAAAGGAAAAGTGTCGTGTTGTCTTCAAAGAAGAGTTGAAACAGGCTTTGTGTGGTCAGGAAGTGCTTACAGATGACTGAAAAACTACAGCTAATGTGATCAGGGAGACAGGTAGGAGAATACTTGGTGTGTCATCTGGAAGGAAAGTAGATAAGGAGACTTGGTGGTTGAATGAGGAAGTACAGGAGTGTGTACAAACAGAGGGCGTATGATGACTTGTATGCTAGATTGGACAGTAAGGAGGTAGAAAATTATTCATACAGGTTGGCACAGCAGAGAAATAGAGATGGGAAGGACATTCAGCAAGTTAGAGTGATTAAGGCCAGAGTGGGAAATGTATTGACTGATGACAGAAGTGTGCTGGGAAGATGGATAGAGTACTTTGAAGAGCTGATGAATGAGGAAAATGAGAGAGAAAAAAGAGTAGAAGAGGTGACCAGGAAGGTTGAGGACCAGGAAGTAGCAAAGATCTGTAAGGGTGAAGTGAGGAGGGCATTGAAGAGGATGAAGAGTGGAAAGGCAATTGGTCCTGATGACATACTGTACCAGTGGAGGTATGGAAGTGTCTAGGAGAGGTAGCAGTAGATTTCCTGACAAGAACATTAAACAAGGTCTTGGAGAGTGAGAGGATGCTGGAGGAATGGAGGAGAAGTGTGCTGGTACCCATTTTTAAGAACAAGCGAGTAGAGTGTAGAGTGTAGAGTTGTGACAACTACAGTGGGATAAAGTTGATGAGCCATACAATGAAGTTATGGGAAAGAATTATGGAAGCTAGACTAAGAGCAGAGGTCAGCATCTGTGAACAACAGTTTGGTTTCATGCCAAGAAAGAGCACCACAGATGCAGTGTTTGCTTTGAGGATGTTAATAGAGAAGTACAGAGAAAGTCGGAGGGAGCTGAGAGGTCAGAGAGGCTGCATTGTGCCTTTGTGGATCTGGAGAAAGCATATGACAGGGTGCCGAGAGAGGAACTGTGGTATTGCATAAGGAAGTCTGAAGAGGCAAAGAAGTATGTTAGTGGTGCAGGACATGTATAAGAGATATAAGACAGTGTTGAGGTGTGCTGTCGGTGTGATAGAAGAGTTCAAGGTGGAGGTGGGACTGCATCAAGGGTCAGCTCTGAGCCCCTTCTTGTTTGCTATGTCGATGGACAGGTTGACAGATGAGGTTAGACAAGATTCTTCATGGACTATGATGTTTGCAGATGACATTGTGATCTGTAGTGAGAGCAGAGAACAAGTGCAGGAAAACCTAGAGAGGTGGAGGTATCCCTGGAAAGGAGAGGAATGAAGGTTAGCCTCAGTAAGACAGAAAACATGTGTGTGAACGAGAAAGACCCAAGAGGAACGGTGAGGTTACAGGGAGCAAAGAAAAAGAAGGTCGAGGATTTTAAGTACTTAGGCTCAACAATCCAGAGCAATGGAGAGTGTGGAAAAGAGGTGAAGAAGCATGTGTCGGCAGGTTGGAATATATGGAGAAAAGTATCCGGTGTGATGTGTGATAGGAGGGTTATCGGCAAGAATGAAAGGAAAAGTGTACAAGATGGTGTTGAGGCCAGCGATGTTGTATGGTTTAGAAACAGTGGCACTGGATAAAAGAGAAAAGGCAGAGCTGGAGGTAGTAGAGATGAAAATGTTGAGGTTCTCTTTGGGAGTAACGAGGATGGATAGGATCAAGAATGAGTACATCAGAGGGACAGCACATGTAAGAGGTTTTGGAGACAAAGTCAGAGAGGCTAGATTGAGATGGTTTGGACATGTACAGAGGAGGGATAGTGAGTATATTGGTAGTAGGATGCTGAGACTGGAACTACCATTCAGAAGGCCGAGAGGAAGACCAAAGAGAAGATTTATGGATGTGGTGAAGTCGGACATGAAGGTCATTGGTGTAAGAGAAGAAGATGCAGAGGATAGAGTGACATGGAGTCGGATGATTCGCTGTGGCGACCCCTGAAGGGAACAGCCGAAAGGAAAAGAAGAAGAAGAAGAATGTGCTAATTTGTTTATTAATTTATTATTCTTTGTTATTTATTTATTTATTTGTTTATTTATTCATCAACATGTTAAAATCATCATTGTCATCTTTTTCTGCTTAATCCATGATCAGGTGGTGGGGGCAGCATCCTAAGCAGTGAGGTCCAGACATCCCTCTACCTAGCCACTTCTTCCAGCTCTTCTGGGGGGACACCAAGGCATTCCCAGACCAGTCGAGAAACATAGTCCCTCCAGTGTTTTCTTGGTCAACTTCAGGGATTTTTCCCGGTTGGACATGCCTGAAACCCCACACCAGGAAGGCGTTCAGGAGGCAATCTAACCAGATGCCCGAGTTACCTCAACTGTCTTTTCTGAATGCAGAGGAGCAGTGGTTCTATTCTGAGCTACTCTCGGATAGCTGAGTTTCTCACCCTATCTCTCAGGGAGAGCCCCACCACCCCTGTATAGGAAGCTCATTGAAGCCACTTGTATTTGCGATGTTGTTCTTTTCGTCACAACCCAAAGCCCGTGACCATAGGTGAGGGTTCGAATATAGATTGATTGGTAATTGAGAGCTTTGCTTTCTGGCTAAGCTCCCTCTTCACCATGACGGACCGGTACAAGCACTGCTTTATAGCAGAGGGTGTGCCAATCTGCATGTCCATCCCATCCCTAACTTGTGAACAAGACACAGAAATACTTGAAGGCCTCCATTTGGCGTAGGATCTCATTCTAGACCTGGAGGGTGCATTCCATCCTTTTCCAGCTCAGAATCATGGCCTCAGACTTGGAGATGCTGATTCTCATCCTGGCTGCTTCATACTTGGCTGCAAATCGCTGCACTGAGAGCTGGAGGCTCAAAAGGACATCATCTGGAAAAAGCAGAGATGAGATCTGACGGCCACCACAGCAGACCCTCCCAACCCCTAGGCTGCGTCAGAAATTTTGTCCATAAAAAAGTATGACCAGAATCGGTGACAAAGTACAGCCTTGCGGACTCTAACCCTCACCGGAAACAAATTTAACCTATTGAAACCCATGCAAACCAAACTTTGGACGTGCTTAGGACACAAAATAGTCAACTCTTTATTAAGAAATTTCTACAGAACAATGTCCAATCTTGTTTTTATTTATTTCTGGAAAAAGTAATTTAATTGTAATTAAAACAACATAAATTAACATTTTTACTCATCAAACAAAAGATATGCACAACAATGCATATTTCACTGGTTTCACTGGAGGAAAGAAATTAAGACACCTTAGCCCCTTATAACTAGTGTTACCCCCTTTGGCTGAAAGAGTGAGTGAAATGCTTCTTGTAGCCATCTCCCAGTATCTGACATCAATCTGAGGAAAGTTTGCCACAGTCCTGAATGCAGAATTATTTTAGATGTGAGGCGTGGAGGAGTTTCTTAGATGCACAACCTGTTTTGAATTCACCCCAAAACATCTCAATGGGATTAAGATCTGGGCTTTGACTGGGCCATTCCAGGACTCTCACATCTTAGTTTCCAGTCAGTACTTGGTAGATTTACTGGTATATTTTGGATCATTCTCATGTTGCAGAGTCCAGTTCCGCTTGGACTTTAATTTTTTTACATGTTCTTCAAGCAGCCTCTGATACACAGTAAAATTCATGGTGGATTCTATGATGTTGAGCTGGCCAGTTCCTGCTGCAGCAAAACATCTCCAAACCATGACACTTCCACCTCCATGCTTCACAGATGGTATGAGGTTATTTCCCTGGAATGCTGTATTTGGTTTCCGCCAAATATGTCTCCTGGTGTCCAAATTATTCATCTTTAGACTCATCTGTCCAAAGAACATTATTCCACAAGGCCTGGTCTTTGTCTGTATTCTCTCTGGCAAACTTCAGCCTTAATGTTCTTTTTAGAGAGCAAAGGTTTCCTCCTTGCACACTCCCCATGAAGGTCAAAGTTGTGTAGTCTCTTTTTGATAGTAGAGTTGTGTACTTTCACATCGACAGTAGCGAGAGCCTGCTGTAGCTCCTGTGTTCATGTTCATATTTTAGGACTTTCTATGACTTCTTTTAGCATCTTCCAGTCCACTTTGGGGGTGAACCTGCCTGGACAGCCAGCTCTGGGCAAGGTGGCAGTTGTTTTGAATGTCCTCCACTTGTAAACAGTTTTGCAAACACTGATGCAAAATCTCGGGTGTGGTAGGAGTTCGGTGAGGGCATGGAAGGGAACTATAGTTTTGACTCAAAAAGGTTTTGGACCATCATCCAACACCTCAGGAGGGGGAAGTAGTTATTCACAAATACTGTTTATAGTGGAAGCTGGGAGCTGCTCGCCTCAACTTCAGATGTTGTAGGGAGGTGGAAAGAATACTTTGAGGACTTCCTCAATTTCACCAACACACCCTTTGTGGAGGAAGAAGAACCTGGGGGTTTGAGGGGGTGGGGGTGGGGTAAAGTAAATAAAAGGAGATTAAATCCCCCCAATCCCCCAATAATGAAGTATCCATACAATGTAAATCTTTCAACTTGAGTTTCAACTACATGGAGCTCCTGGCCATGGGGCTCACGGCACATCGACAAAGTGCATGACTATTAACCCGAAGAGCGGAAGTTCAAATCTGGTTTAATGTCACAGCCATACGTAGCCGGGAGTCCATAGGAGCTAATTGGCCAAGTCTGTTAGCTTATTTGTATAAGGGGTAGATAACGCTTTCCCGCTGAATGTGTTCGACCGACCCCCAAAATACACATTTCAAAAAGGTCATGTCACAGAGTGTGCGTGCTTGCGCCCCTCTCTGGTTGTTAGGGAAGGCAACACTTGATGAGTGGAAATTGGATATGACAAATTAGTGAGAAAAGTATGAAAAATCAAATCCAAAAGAAAAAAAAAAACTTTCAACTACATGTAACTTACATTTAATTATAACATGAACAGATGCTTGTTCACAGATTGATACATAGTAAATTTGTCTGATTTTCATGTTCACTGAAATTCACACACTGCTTCTCTCAGTTATTCTATGATATCCTACAATATCCTGTATGCGAAGGGATCCTTCAAGCAAAGTCCTCTGAGGAGAACCAGAGGTATCATCCACTGGTCAGCATTTTCCAGATCGATCAGGAAATCTGGTCAGTTCGATACATTGTGCTGTGTTTGCTTCCTTAGTTATGTCTGTGTCTATTTGCCCAAGCCTTTAAGATTTTTATAGTAATAAACTATAATAGAATATGACAGCAAATAGCCTGATATAGATATACTGTATATAGTATCTCCATCTCTGGTCTGAAAAAGGAACCAGTTTAAAACGCTTATATGACTCAGCTATAGTACAGCTATTACATTTAGAAAACAACTCAGACAACTTGGAGTAACAGACAAACCCACTATCCAATCATCCATCTGTCCATCTGTCCATCCATTCTTCCATCCATTATCCATATCACTTATGGTTTTGGAGAAGTTGGATCCAATATCATCTGACTTTGGACAAAATGGTGGGGCACATCCTGAACAGGTCGCCAGTGTATTGCAGGACTAACACAGCCACTCACAACTATGGACATTTTAGAGTAGCCAGTTAACCTAATATGCATGTCTTTGTACTCTGGTAGGAAATCAGAGCACCAGAGGAAACACACACAAGCACACAAGTATGGGGCGGACATGCTTTCCACACAGAAGTGCTCCAGTCATCTGCTCGGGTTGTACCCAGAACCTTCTAGATGTGAGGCAACAGTCAATCTTAATACTTATGATAACACATCAATGAAATAAATGTTCGAGTAAACCATGAGTCAGCTCGAATCATAAAACCTAGCTGCATACATTTTGTAGAACTATTTACAGTAACAAATGCATCAAAGCAGCTTCATTAAAGCCACTGAAACAAGTTGATTCTGTCTCAATATAGAGCAAGATGCTGTGTAGCACAGAGCAAACATATTTTCCTGGCTGCCTGTTTGGAGCTTTCAGTATGGATGGTGATTAGGGAAGGACCTCTGGGCTAACCGAAACCAGATGCTTCAGCTGATAAAAGAGCAGGTCGTTTTAGATTAGACCATTAAATGGAAGCACCTTTGATTAGCTGAAACCATACGGTGCCCTACTCATATTATAAAGAGCTCTTAACTGTGGTTTCATCGGCTAAGTAGCACCCACAAACATAACCAACATGCAATTTGGACTTGCAAATATGTCCCCAAACTGATATGTCACATTCATTGCATGGTATATTCAATAAGGATGCCAAATGAGCAGTTTAAAGTTTAATTTTTAATGGAGTATGTATGAACAATGTAGAATCTGGAGTACAGTATGCAGAAAATCCAAATTTTAAAAATAGTTTTTGTTAGACAATTCATTTAGGTCATTCATTCATTTAACTACAATATCCAATCATAGGGTACTATGCACACCCATTCACACCTTGTAGTTTGTTTTGGGGAGGAGGAAGAGGAAACCCAAACTTATCAGCTGCTAAGTAAAATGAAAGAAGGTCATGGATGAAAAGCTTGTTCAAGTAATGAATGAAACCACAGTGAAGCCAATAAAACATCATGCCAAATGTCAAAGGTTCAAAATGCATTGTGCATTAGCATCTAAGTTCCCAATGATAAATATAATAACAAATAAATACTGTACAGGAGCTTTTATTTTTAAAGAACTAATGACAAGTGGTGATAGAATGTTTGATATGTGTGCATCCGATAACTCTGTGCATTGTAACCGAATACTGGTTGTTCTCTTGCATGTTGTTTTATCATGTTTAAAAGCAGCTGCACATGGGCAGCTGTGAAACAGCATGAACACAGTCTGGTTCTGTTGACACACTGCTCCACTGCGGGACACTTTAATGGAGCAGACCATGGAAGGTCTGTGTTTGTGGTTAAAGGCAAAAATGGTATAAAAATATATATACAGGGTCTCTTTCATTAAAGATTTTTAAATATTCAGGTTATTTTCTCTGATAAATAGATAAATGTACAGTCCAAGAAGGGTCTGATAGGTTTAACAAGACATAAGACCTTGGTCTTAAAGTCACAACAGGTCACATGAGACTTTTAAATTAATGTGTATTCAGCAAATTCTTTAATTCAGAAATTCTATGACATATATTTTTACTTTTTACTATATGTTTACATGTTGTGTATATTTTGTTAACGTGAAGAAGGGTTTCCTGGAAATTTTTACTATGTCATCCAACATGAAGTAATATTTTGAGAGAGATTACCTTTTCGACTTTTTCCCTTTTTCAGAGGTCACCACAGCGAATGATTCGCACATTTGATTTGGCATAGGTTTTTCCATCGGAAGCCCTTCTTGACACAACCCTTTAGTAAAGGACAGAAACATGCTGACTGCTTTGCAGCCTACTCTTTGCGAAAGTCAGCAATGGTTCATTTACATGCCTCACACAATAGACAGTGAGACACATGGCCAGCCTTTGATAACCCAGTTAGCTGCACTGGGGAACAGTGACAACCTTGTAGAGAGTGGGACTCGAACCCCCAACCTTAGGATCAACAATCCAGTGCCCTATACCACCAGGCCACCACTGCCCCTATGAAGTAATTATTTTGTTTATAATAATAATAATAATCATCATCATCATCATCATCATCTTCCGCTTCTTCCGAGGTCGGGTCGTGAGGGCAGCAATCTAAGCAAAGTGGCCCAGAAATCCCTCTCCCCTGCCACTTCCTCGAGATCTTCCGGGGGGAGACGGAGGCATTCCCAGACAAGCCGAGAGACATAGTCCCTCCAGCGTGTTCTAGGTCGACCCCGGGGTCTCTTCCCGGTTGGACATACCCAAAACACCACACTAGGGAGGCGTTCAGGAGGCATCCTGACCAGATGCCCGAGCCACCTCAACTGGCCCCTCTCAGCACGCAGGAGCAGCGGATCTACTCCGAGCTCTCCCTGTATGGTAGAACCTCTCACCTTATTTCTAAGGGAAAGCCCCACCACTCGGCGAAGGAAGCTCATTTCAGCCGCTTGTTCTTTCGGTTAATACCCAAAGCTTGTGACCATAGGTGAGGGTTGGAACGTAGATTTGCCTTGTGGCTCCGCTCCTTCTTCACCACAATGGACCGTTTAACAGCTCCGTTTAACAGCAAAGGCTGCAGTGATCCATCTGTCGATCTCCCGCTCTATCCCTCTCTCACTCATGAACAAGACCCCAAGATACTTAAACTCCTCCACTTGGGGCAGGACCTCATTCCTGACCCAGAGGGTGTATTCCACCCTTGTCCAACTGAGAACCATGCCCTCGGACTTGGAAGTGCTGATTTTCATCTCGGCCGCTTCGCACTCAACTGCGAATTTCTCCAATGAGAGCCAGAGGTCCCGGCCTGATGAAGCCAAAAGGACAACATCATTCTCAAAAAGTAGAGACGAGATCTGATGGCCACTAAACCAGAGCCCCTCAAAGCCTCGACTGCACCTAGAAATTCTGTCCATAAAATTATGAACAAAATCGGTGATAAAGGACAGACTTCGCGAACTCCAACCCTCACCAGAAACAAAGTTGACCTGTTGTTACCAATACAGACCAAACTCTGGCTCTGTTGATACAGCAATCAAATGGCCCGTAGCAACGGGTCCGGGATGCCATACTCACGGAGCACGCCCCACAAGATAGCCCGAGGGACACGGTCGAAAGCCTTCTCCAAATCCACAAAACACATGTGGAAAAAAATTGGGCAAAGTCCCATGCCCCCTTCAAGATCCAATGGAGCGTATAGAGTTGATCAAGAGTGCTACGGCCAGGACGAAAACCACATTGTTCCTCCTGAATCCCAGGTTCGACTATCAGTCAGATCCTCCTCTCCAGTACCCCTGCATAGACTTTCCTGGGTAGGCTGAGGAGTGTGATTCCCCGATAATTGGAACACACCCTCTAGTCCCCTTTTTTAAATACTTTTTAGACTCCAAGAAGGGTGAGTACTCTGAACTGTCATTTGGTGCATAAGTACAAATAACATTCAGGACCCGTCCCCCCCACCCGAAGGGGGGAGGGAAGCTACCCTGCCATCGGCTGGTGACAACCCCAACGGTTGGGCACCAAGACGGGGGGCAACAAGGATGCTCACACCGGCTCGCCATCTCTCCCCTTGAGCAACTCCAGATTGGAATAAGGTCCAGCCTCTCTCGTGATTGGTGGTTCCAGAGCCCAAGCTATGCATTGAGGTGAACCCGACTATATCTAGTCGATATCTCTCCACCTCACGCACCAGCACAGACTCCTTCCCCACCAGAGAGGTGACATTCCATGTCCCAAGAGTCAGTAACCGAGGATCAGTCCAACAGAACCCATGTCTTTGGCTGCCACCCAACTCACATTGCACCCGACCCCTGGCTCCAGGGGATGGGGACCCCGGTGAGCCACATCTTGGCAAGGGAAACTGTGTCCTTTTATTTTTATTTTGTATAGAGGTCTTCTGAATCACACTGCATCTGGACCTTCACCCAGGACCTGTTTGCGTTGGGTGACCCTACCAGGGGCATTATGCCCCCAACAACATAGCTTCTAGGATCATTAGGTCACTCAAACCCCTCTACCACAATAAGGTGGCGATTCAAGGAGGAGTAATAATAATGATAATAATAATTATACTACTAATAATAATAACAATAACAATAACAACAACAACAATAATAATAATTATAATAATAATAATAATTATTATTATTATTATTTGTTAATTTGGATTTGGATTAAATCTAGAATTTTTCCAATACTCCTAATTGCTGTATTTTGTGTGTGTACGAGTGTGTGTGTGTGTGTGTGTGTGTGTGTGTGTGTGAGAGAGAGAGAGAAAGAGAAAGAGGTATAGTGCTAATCTAAGTACTGCCGAAAAAGTTAAGTTTTCACCCTTCATTTGAAGACATTTAGTGACTCCGCTGTTCAGACATCCAGAGGAAGTTCATTCCGATAAGATAATTGCTTTGATAAATAAAAAGATAATTGCTTTGAGGTAGTATGGTGCAGGTCCATTTTTGGCTTTTGAGGTAATATTAATGTTTTATACCTAATGCGAACAGCTACAGGAAGCCAGTGGAGAGATCGTAGCAGTGGTTTGGGATGGGAAAAATTGGGAAAGTTGAAAACAAACTGAAGTTGAAAACAAGCTTTGAAGTTGCATTCTGGATCAATTGCAGAGGTCGAATAGCACTTAAACGTAGACCTGCCAGGAGTGAGTTGCAGTAGTCTAGTCTTGAAAGGACAAAGGACTGAACAAGTATCTGAATGGCCTAAGTGGGGAAAAAATGGACAAATCTTTCTGTTGTGAAAGAGGAGAAATTTTTTGAGAAGGATTAGTAATATAAGGAATGGACAAGCAATTGTTCATGGTTACACCAAAACTTTGCACAGTGCTTGAAGGAGAGAGCACAGAGTTGTTCAAGGAGATTGCAAGATCTTGATGTGGGGGATGAGTCAGCTGGAATGAACAGCAATTCAGTTTTGCAGCAATTAAGCTTCAGCTGGTGAGCTGCCATCCGTGAGGCGATACTTGCCAGACATGCAGAGATCCAGGCAGAAACATCAGTGTCTGAGGGAGGAAAAGAGAGAACAAGTTGAAAGCCATCTGCATAGCAATGGTATGAGAACTTAAATGAGGGTATGACATCATTGTGGAACCTACTATAAAGAGAGAACAGAAGTGAACCAAGAACTGAGCCCTGGGGACGCCAGTGGATGGCCGGCATGGAGATGATGTGGATCCCCTCCATGAATCTTTATATCAGTGACTTTCCAGGTAGGAAGCAACCTGTTGCCATGCTGAACCACAAATTCCTGGTCTCCTGAGGATGGGACAAGAGAATCTTGTGATTGAATGTGTAAATTCTGCTGAAAGCTCAAGAAATATGAAGATTGATGACATTGTGGCTGATTTTGCAATATGTAGTTTCTCTGTGACAGCTAAGAGCGCAGTCTCTGTGGAATGTGCTGCTTTGAAGCAAGATGGATTAGGGTCAAGGAGGTTATTCTGCAAAACATAGGAGGACATTTGGTTATAAATGGTGCATTCAAGAATTTTGAAAGGAAAGAAACAGGTGATGCTAATCTATAGTTGCTGATGTCTGATGGGCCTAGAGAGGGTTTCTTTAAGATGGGTAGAACCCTGTGTCTTTTGAACGCTGTTGGTACATGACCAGATGATATGGAGTTTTTGATGATAGGGAAGGTAAAGGAAAGGTCTTGACAGAGTCTGTTGTATTGTGGAAAGAATATGATCCAATGAGCAGGTGGTGGGATTGCCATGGTAAGATGACTTGCTGGATGTCGTCAGTTGTGAGATTGGAAAACTGTGCAAAGGAAGGGGACACAGTGTAGTGTGGGAGTTGGGGTGGGAGTATTTGTCTGACACATTTGTCTAATCTTCCCATCAAAGAAGTCGGCAAAGTCTCCAGCAGTTAGGGAGGATGGGGCAGGTGGAGCAAATGATTTTAATAGGGATCAAAATATGTTGTGGATAACAATGCTCTCTTACTGTTAAATAACAGTCAATAAAAATTTGGCAGTAATATTTTTCCATACAGTAATTAGGTTATAGCTGTATGTATATGAGCTAGTCATATGTTCATTAATTTTCAGAACCACTTAATCCTAATTAGGGTTACAGGGAGGCTGACTCTGGGGAAGCAGACAGTACACCCTGGACAGCTCGTCAGACTGTCGCAGGACAGAAACACAATAATGGCTAGGCAGTCACATCTTAACAAAAGTCAGCAATCATTCTTTTACATGCCTCTCACCATAAACAGTGAGTGACATGGCAGGCCTTTGATAACCCAGTTGGCTGCACTGGTAAGACAGCAGTAACAACCCATTGCTAGTGAGGGTTGAACCCCAGACCTTGGGATCAGTAATCCAGCACCCTCCCACCGGGCCACAATTACCCAGCTCTATATATATATTTACATTTTCAAAATGCAAATCAAACATTAAACTGTGTTTTATTTCTCTCACCATCTGGTCATATACGATTCAAACTTATAGGAGAACTGTTAATTAATGAGAGATTTCCTTTCGGCCTTTTCCCTTTATCAGGGGTCACCACGCCGAATGATTCGCACGTTTCATTTGGCAGATCATATTATTTAAATGTAGTACTTAATAATATAGTCTCCCTTCATTTATTTATTTAGTGGAATTAGAATGAAATCTTTAATCATTTTCTTACTTTTATCCAGATTTAAAAATGCAAAACATTTACAGGCACATACTTTTAAAAGAGACATTGCACACACCTAAGTTGAAGAAATCGTGTAGTTTTTAGAATTGCATTAGAAAATGTTTACATTTCTGGATGCTTTTCAGTCAGTCACACAAACATGTAAAACAGTAATTATGCACATTTAAGCTTTGAAAGACAATAATCTTGAATAAATGAAATTTATCTCATCACATACGCATCATCACCAGAAAAAAATGTTTAACTGGAAACATTGCACAACTTGTACTAAAAGTTTAAACTTGGATTTATATACAGTACTAATGGTCTTAATATAAACAGATTTGTGTAAAATAAAGAAACCATCGCTTTCAGGTTTATTATAAGTGCCTTACAATACCGGTTTACATGACAGCACAAAATACAGTATCTGAAATACACCATATATTTACATTTTTATCTGAATGCAAACTTTTCATTGAGCGAATATCTCTTTCATTCGGTGACTTGGCTTCTTGCGTGTGTATATTCGTGTGTATATTCGTGTGTATATTCATGTGCATGATTGTTTGTGCTTGCTCAGTTTGAAGTTCCATCATAATCACTATTCATACATACACAGTAAAGTGTTTCACCACAGAACAGATTTTTCTTTTTTCTTTTTTCCTGTTCTCCCTTGCAGTCAGAATAATGTATAATCCCTCCAATGGGAACAGCTGAAATGGATACAGATAAAATCACTGAAGTCAGGGAAGCATCCATCAAGAGACAGTATATGTGGCTCAAGAGAATACAAAAACAACATATTCAGTTATTTATGCTACAATTTATAAATGTAACCTGATCATTATCACCACCTGACTGGTCTGCAGTTTCAGCAATTTGTACTTAAGTAGCTCTTCAGAAAGCAGTAGGATAGACCAGACATACTGACCTTCACACCCCTATATGAATATTGTTTATGATAGGACTTCATACATGGCAAAGTTAAAGGTTATACATTACTGATCCGTATGTCAGCGGTTCAATCCCCACTACCACCACTGTTGGGCCCTTGAGCAAGGCCTATAGCTCTCAATTGCTCAGTTGTATATGTACATCATATATATATAAAATGATAATTGCATGTCGCACTGGATAATAGCACACACCAAATGCCGTATATATAAATGTAATGTACGCCACGTACATCAATGAACTTTGGTCACCTATAACATTCTGGCTATTTCACTGGTTGTCCTTTCCTGGACTGTGTTTAGTATGTACCTACCACTGCATACAAGGATCACCCCAGAAGATCTGTTGCTTTGGAAATAATCAGACAGATTTTTATTGCCTCGTAATACCTTGTTACCCTGTTAAACTCACTTATATGCTTACACTTGCTTGTTCCAACACATTATCTTTGAGAACTGACTGTTCATTTGCGGCCTAATACATCCCACCCCTTAGCAAATGACACAGAAAATCAATGTTATTTACTTCACCGTCAGTGTTTATAATGTATTAAATGTTATGGCTGATTGGTGAATATAAGATCATGCTAAAGTGAGGCATTCTTGTCACTGTGCATGAGAAATGTGTTAGTATAGAAATATAAATGTACATTAAAGAAGTAAACAATCTATTTCAATAAGTACATACACAAAAACACTCTCACGCACACACACACACACACACACACACACACACACACACACACACACACACACACACACACACACACACATACACACATCTATAGTAAATAATTTAGACTTCCACTTAAGCCCAGGATCTCCATGTGGTTCAGGACAAGATCCATATTACAACAATTTTCTGCACAACTTCCTGTGCTGGATGACCAAAATGCTTAACATATTGCTGGTATCATTGCCTAGAGGCAGAATTGACAGAGGACTTAAGCCTGTGCAAAATGCTTCCCAGTTCCTGATCAGGGCCTGACCGGGATTTTACCCAAATGCTGAAATAAAAGCAACAGACTTTTGCCTGGATTACTTTCTCGCTATGACCTCATGTTTCAGCACAGTCTATAAAGGAAGCGAGCATTGGATAATCTGAGAGTTAGGCCTGTTAGAGATTATGAGCCAGTATAATTCTAAGGCAGATCAAGCTAGAAAACCAGCACATGTACTAATGTGAACTGTAAACCCAAAATACATTCATAGAATGTTTGATGAGCCTTTGTTGGGGTTCACTGAAATACTGGAAGAAAGAACAAACAACATAAGGCATTCAAAAATAGCCAACATAAATGCAACAAAAGGCATGAGCTTGCATTTTTGTTTCTAGGCAAAAGTATTTAATGTAGTTTTTTTTATTGTTTTACTGAAAGTAAGCATCAAACGCTGGCAGGCAATTTCTATTTGGGTGCTTATTTATTTTTCATTTACTTTGACTACAGGCTTATGAAGCTGCACTGGCAGTTCCCGGGTGAAAGCACAACTCAGAGCCTTCATTACAATCTTCCTGTATGCATCTCTTTTTAACCTCAGCCTGCTGGAGCACAACCAGAACCACAGCGCCACGGCTATACTTAACTCTGTGGTAATAATAATAATTATCACTTTATCGTCATCATAAACTTGCAGATAGAATGGCAGCTTGCAGATGGTGGGCACACACCTGTGAACAGGTAAGTATAACTCGGTAGATGACAGATGCCTTCATAAAAAGAATAGGCTGTTAGGATGACTACACATCTAGGACAAGCATTTACATCCAACTTTCAATCAAGCTGTACAATTTTACACAACCAGATGTATATCAAGTGTGGGAATTAACACGGTAATTAACACATGCATTCCCATCCTACACTGAAGCGCCTCAAATCTGTAGAAAAGTGGCATAAAGGATAGAGCTATGACAGATTAAATAGGAAAAAAGATTCAAAGCAGTTAAAGGTTTTTTGTTCAATGCTAGGCTTGGTCAAGAAGAAAAAGAAAAAAAAAACAGCTAATTCCCCATATTTTTAGCATCTTTGAAATTAATGCTTATCAAACCCTTTATATGTGGCAAGCAGAAATTCCAGCATGACCTTAAGTTTTAGCCAAGTAATCACAAAAAGCAGCACCAGAACACACTGTACTGTTTATAATTGTTTAGTGTAATCTTGGAGAAGTGTGCAAGCAAATGAGACATCCATCCCACAGCTGAAACAATAAGGACGTTGATGCTATGCAGCACCATACTGTCACTAGACTCACTTTGCCCTTTTACCTCCCCCTGGCTGTTTATATCTCCATGTATTTCTGTGTTTCAGACAAGTGAGGAAATTAATTCTGTTTTTCATAAGTAATAGCTAGCTTGAGTTGCTGCTGATCTCGGCCAAACAATCAAACCACTGCAGAACAAGACTAGTGCTCCCTGTCACTCAAACTGTGCTGCTGCATAAGAGCCAGCTGACAAAGCAGGTAGGCAGAAAAGTGCTGGACTGCTTAAAAATATCTTCAGCATTAAAACTGGGGTGTAGTTGGTGGGGTTGTCTCACAAATAAATATTTGAGTATTTGTGATGTGGGCTTGGAGCATAATGAACCTCTATTGATTTATTTCTCCAATTGTAGCTCATTATCTAATATTTTCTCACATAACGTTACCACAAGTGAGGAAAACAAGAGACAGAACATCTTGCAAAAATATAATTACATTAAGATTGGATCCATGCCAGTTGAAATGGCTTTTGACTATCTAATAAAACGATATACATCAATCAGCCATAACATTAAAACTTTATGAGACATGTCAGGTGAAGTTAATAACATTTTATTATTATATACTACATAAGAATTATATGATCTGATATAATTAACAGTTCTCCTATTAGCTTGAATTGTATATGACCAGATGGTGAGAGAAATAAATTATATTTTAGTGTTTTATTTGCATTTAGAAAAAAAAAATAATATATATATATATATATATATATATATATATATACAGTGGTATGAAAAAGTATCTGAACCTTTTGGAATTTCTCACATTTCTGCATAAAATCACCATCAAATGTGATCTGATCTTTGTCAAAATCAGACAGATGAAAAAACAGTGTCTGCGTTAACTAAAACCACCCAAACATTTATAAGTTTTCATATTTTAAGTGCTGAGTAGTTGTGGCCTCGGTGGTACGATGCTGGAGTACTGATCCCAACTATCAATGAGTTATCACTGCCGTCCCCCCAGTGCAGTTAATTGTGTTATCAAAGGCCAGTCATGTAGGAAGAAGCTGTAGTGATACAGCTTCTGTTTCTGTGGTGAGTTTGCATGTTCTGTGGACTCCAGTTACCTCCTAGAGTCGAAGACCATGTGTCGTAGGCTAATTGGCTGTTTCAAATTGCCTCTCGGTTTGAGTGTGCAAGTGAATGGTTGTGTAAAAGTGTTGGCCTTGCAATGGCTTTCAAGCTTTCCAGGGTGTGCCTAGCACTTGACCAGGGTCAGGGGAGATAGGCCCCAATCCTCACCACCCTAATTATGATTAAGTGTCTTACAAGAGGTGGTATCCTGTAGATTAGCCAATAAAAATGCTTTAATGTTCATAATCAGTGTATTTGAAAACAATAAAATAAATTTTCAAGAGTGGATAATGCTTGAATCAAAATGTTGACACTGGCAGTTTGTCACAGTCAGAAGCAGACAATGTCATTTTTATTACATTTTTAAATGAAAATACCACGCGGGAAAAAAAAAAAAAATCTAATTTCAGTTTACTTTTCCTGTATTTAAAAACTTTAAATGGGTGTTTGTGGAAATGAATACCATCCAATGACATTTTTCTCATGATGATGCAAACAGACAGCTCCTGAAGTTGATGTGCTGAAAGCAGGAAAAATGAGCAAGCATACAGATCTGAGCTTGACAAAGGACATATTGTGAAGGCTAAATGGCTGGGTCTATTCATCTCCAAAATGGCAGGTCGTGTGAGGTGTTTGTAGTATGCAGTGGTAAGTACTTATCAAAATTTGGACAAGACCTGGCAAGAGTGTCATGAGTACCCAAGGCTGAATGATTTGTATGGGGAGCAAAGGTTAATAGTCTGATCCCTCAGAAGAGCTACTATTGCACAAACTGCAGAAACTGTTAATGCTGACAATGATAGAAAGGTGTCAGGATACACAGTGCCTTGCAACTTCCTGCACGTATGGCTGCCTTGCTGCAAACCAGTCAGTCAGTCTTAATGTTAAGGCTGATTGGTTTACTGTATAGTGTAAACATAAAATACCTTTCACAATTATTAAGTAAATGTTATATAATAAACATTGCACACAATAAATCAAAGTAACAGTTAAATGCAACAGCATAAACTTTGCATATTTATTATAACAAAGAAAAATTACTTTAATTGAAATTTCAAGCAAATGTGTTATTCTTAACCTCCAGGGACTTTGGCCTTACCTTTAATAATTACCTATTTCCCTAGAGCAGGGGTCCCCAACCACTGGGCCGCGGACTGGTACCGGTCCGCGGCTTAAATGGTACTGGGTCACAGAAGAAATAATTAATTTTTTTTATTATTATTTATTATCTGAGTCTGAACAATCTTTAGTTTTCAAAAATCTTTAATTTTGAAAAATGACAGGATTCTCTCGGTTACATGTCGGTCATTTGAGTGCTAAAATGTAACCCACAAGGGAACAGCGTGTGAACAGAGGCGTGTTGGACATGTTTCAAACATTAGTGGGGATTTTGGGTGAGCCTGAGGTTTAAATCTCACAGCTGGTGCATGATCACCTTTGTGGGTTTTTTTTTTTTTTTTTTTTAGAAAAGTTTAATCTCGACTTCCCAACCAACTTTATTTCAACTGTTGAAAAATAACATTCATGGAGTGTTTTTTATTATTATTATTATTATTATTATTATTATTATTATTATTATTAACAATAACAACAACAACAATGATAATAATAATACAAATAATAATAGTAATAATAATAATAATAATTAATAATTAATATAAATAAATTATATTTACAATATAAGCAATCTACCCCCCCCCCCCATGTAAAACAGGTCCGTGGTAAAATTGTCAATCGTTGACCGGGCCGCGCGATGAAAAGGTTGGCGATCACTGCTCTACAGTATAAAGGTTGTACATTTGAAATCTCAGTCATCCAATCATGTAGGAAAAGCAAAAGAACATTCATCACAAAAAAGGGGATCACATCTGAGATAATGAATATAAAGAATATAAATGTAACAAACATTAAGTAGAATTATGATCATCACCAAGTCAATGGTGGTCTAGTGGTATAGGGCACTGGATCGCTGATCCAAAGGTTGGGGGTTCGAGTCCCACTCTCCATGAGACTGTCACTGTCCCCCCCACCCCCCAGTACAGCTAACTGGGTTATCAAAGGCGGGCCATGTCTCTCACTGTCTATGGTGAGAGGTTGATGTAAAAGAACCATTGCTGATTTCCGTAAAGAGTAGCTGCAAAGTTGTCAGCGTATTTCTGTCCCTTGCTAAAAAGGGTTGTGACAGGAAGGGCATCCGATGTAAAAACCTCTGCCAAATCAAAGTATTGTACATAGTATACATATGTACACCACATTTATGTAACTTGTTTGTGATAAATAAGAACACAGACACTTGAGTGGACCAAGACATCTCCAGTGCACGTATCATTAAAATGTTCATTCTAAAAAAATTGTTGATAATTTTCAGGAAAACCCCTTAAATTTCAACTAAACCAAAACAAGCGGGACCACCATTCAATTTTCAATTTTGAGTCACCATTACCTTAAAGAGGTGTGACATTTTAGGTGAAGAAAAAAAAATGTGTTCAGTAAGAAACTATAGCTATCAATTTCGAGGAAATGTGTGTAAATGGGAATGTGCATCACAGTAAATCCCAAATGGCTTATGCAGTTAATGTTTTGCCAACTCAGTTTTCCTGTTGTCTGTTGGTTTAGGAATACAAAAGAAATGTTTTCTGTAATTTCTACACCTGTCATTTGTGCAGCTCAGCATACTCGGATAATGTATTATCATGCACGGGGTCACTGACTCAGCTTAGCCAATCCAAATAGTTTGTATCACTACCAGGCTGGAACAGCCAATGAGGAAGGCAACATGTCTGTGAGCATGCCCCATGCCACAGCACACACACACACACACACACACACACACACACACACACACACACACACACACACACACACACACACACACATACTCTGACAAGGGCAAAACTAATGCTGCCAGAAGAAACCAGTGATGTCATACATGACCATTTTAAAGAGCTAGTAACACTAATTTTCCACAGGTACTCTTTAAAGACAGACATCATAGGCAAATATGCGTTGGAATAACAATTTTAGCCATGTTCTAATCTCTGGCAAAGGTCTTTCTGCATTGAGTTTGAAAATTTCCCCATGCTTGCATGGGACTCCTCCAGGTACTCATATTTACTTTTGATTTCAATACCCAGTGAACACATCTTTTTGAGATGAACCCTTAATAAAACAAATACTCGACGGAAAACCCTTCTTCCTATAGGTGATAATATATATCATTAAGCATTTAGAATTGAATATTTAAAAATCAAGCAGTTCTTTGAAAACAAGTGTTTTGAAATGATGCACAGTTTAAGTATCATCACCTTTATGATCATAGCAGCAGTTCTTATGGACAAGACCGGATCTAAGTTAGCAATTATATATAGATATTTCATATTTGTTAAAAATGAATTAGATTTTTTGAAAGGCTAGTAAAATGTTTCCCAAGGATCTTTTGGAAATGCTTTCTTCTACTCATTTCTGCCTTATTGTACCAAAACATAAACACTTTTATTTATGAAATCTGAAATCGTATATATTTGACACTTTATGACAGGAAGGACCATGCATTGAAATAATAACTGTAATTATATAGATGTATATTTATTGATTATAGTATGTTTGCTTTACATGGTATATTTAAAAGTTAGGGCATGCAAGGCTTAGTAAATTGCCCCTGACAGAACTTCAGCTTACTCTGAGTGCGGCCATCGTCTTTTGCCTATGAGCAACTACAGCTGGACCCTCATGGAAGCAAACTTTTTAAATGCTTAATCCGCTGAGTCTTGTCTAAAGGAAAAATGTGCTTTGGCAGCCTGCAACGTGCGCTGTGTGTGTGTGTGTGTGTGTGTGTGTGTGTGTGTGTGTGTGTGTGTGTTTGAGAGAGAGAGCGAGAGAGAGAGAGAGAGAGAGAGAGAGATGATTAATGCCAACCTCAGTATCTACATAAATAAACAATTACATGTATTAACATCACACATACCTATATACAGCCAAGCCCTGGACAGAGAATCAAAATTTTCCAAATTGGCACTGTCATGCACTCCTACTCTGTACTTAATCCCATTTACGAGTAAAGCATAGAATTTTGCATGGCCTTACAGAGTCATCTGTGCCCTTTGAGCCCCCAATCCACAACTAACACTCCACCATACCACAGTGGTGGGCCTGCAAGTACACCATGTTTATTCTTAAATGATGCATTTGCTGCCCATTTCCACCTTCTCTCTAGAACAAAAGTGTGCATGCTAGGCATTGTAGTTTTATGTAACTACATGTACATGTACAGTATTTATATAGTTCTTACACCTTACATGCAACATCTTGCCTTGAGAAACTTGCACATGCATAGTTTCAGGAAATACATCTGACAGTGGTTTCAGGAAGGGAGTGGTCAGGGGTTAAAAAGCCACTGCTCACACAGAGTACACAGTCTGAGGTCATCAAGTCCACTGGTTTATGCAAAATGCAAAAGCTGTGAAGACTTTTTTAGCTTCGGTATGTGACATGCAGAGACAATTATGGCAGTTTGGTAGGGTGCAAGTATATTAAGCTACTGAATTAGGTCGTATAAATTTTAGACCAGAGCCCATGGCTGAACACAGTAAAGCATTTATTCCTTTTCATGGTGCATGCTGGAAGTTATCTACTGTACTCAATCTACTGAGAAATATATTATAGGTCGGCAATTAGTACTTCTTATTTGCTCTTAACAGTTTCTATTGCCAGCTGTTTAAATCTATCCACTACAATGGATCCCTTGGAACCTAAACTGCACTGTACAGAGAATTGTGATTATAGAGAATTGTGAAAATTATAATCGCTTGAAGAACTGAAAGCAATTTGAAAATGTTAAATATCTTTCCTGTTAGAATCTGTATCCTTACTCTTACAAGTAATTTTTATGCTTTAATTATTTTGGTTAGGGACAGGTTTACAACTAGGTAGAAGATCAAGTTTATTCTCTGATATCGATAAAAGTAGTATTTTTTGATAAGGTAGCACAAATCGCTAGAATAGTGACCCTGTTCACTTTATACAGTGACAAAACCACTCCATGCTATACATAGAAAAGTCAAACTTTTCATTAAACTGAAGCCTTGAAACTTTTACCAAATATATGTATATCTATATCTATATGTATATATTTATCTATATCTATATACACACACACATATATAGATATATATATATGTGTGTGTGTGTGTGTGTGTGTGTGTGTGTGTGTGTGTGTATGTATATATATATATATATATATATATATATATATATATATATATATATATATATATATATCTATCTTCTTCTTCTTTTCCTTTCGGCTGTTCCCTTCAGGGGTTGCTACAGCAAATGATCTGCCTCCATCTCTCCCTATCCTCTGCATCTTCTACTCTTACTCCAACCACCTTCATGTCCGCCTTCACCACATCCATAAATCTTCTCTTTGGTCTTCCTCTGGGCCTTCTGCCTGGTAGTTCCAACCTCAGCATCCTACTACCAATATACTCACTATCCCTCCTCTGTACATGTCCAAACCATCTCAATCTAGCCTCTCTGACTTTGTCTCCAAAACATCTAACATGTGCTGTCCCTCTGATGTGCTCATTTCTGATCCTATCCATCCTCGTTACTCCCAAAGAGAACCTCAACATTTTCATCTCTGCTACCTCCAACTCTGACTCCTGTCTTTATCCCAGGGCCACTGTCTCTAAACCATACAACATCGCTGGCCTCATCACCGTCTTGTACACTTTTCCCTTCATTCTTGCCGATACTCTCCTATCACACATCACACCGGACACTTTTCTCCATCCATTCCAACCTGCCTGCACACACTTCTTCACCTCTTTTCCACACTCTCCATTGCTCTGGATTGTTGAGCCTAAGTACTTAAAATCCTCCACCTTCTTTATCTCTGTCCCCTGTAACCTCACCGTTCTTCTTGGGTCCTTGTCGTTCACACACATGTATTCTGTCTTACTGAGACTAACCTTCATTCCCCTCCTTTCCAGGGCATACCTCCACCTCTTTAGATTTTCCTCCACTTGTTCTCTGCTCTCACTACAGATCACAATGTCATCTGCAAACATCATAGTCCATGGAGATTCTTGTCTAACCTCGTCTGTCAGCCTGTCCATCACCATAGCAAACAAGAAGGGGCTGAGAGCTGACCCTTGATGCAGTCCCACCTCCACCTTGAACTCTTCTGTCACACCGACAGCACACCTCACCACTGTCTTACATCTCTCATACATGTCCTGCACCACTCTAACATACTTCTCTGCCACTCCAGACTTCCTCATACAATACCACAGTTCTTCTCTCGACACCCTGTCATATGCTTTCTCCAGATCCACAAAGGCACAATACAGCTCCTTCTGACCTTCTCTGTACTTCTCTATTCACATCCTCAAAGCAAACACTGAATCTGTGGTGCTATTTCTTGGCATGAAACCAAACTGTTGTTCACAAATGCTGACCTCTGCCCTTAGTCTAGCTTCCACTATTCTTTCCCATTACTTCATTGTATGGCTTTCAACTTTATCCCTCTGTAGTTGCCACAACTCTGTACATCTCCCTTGTTCTTAAAAATGGGCACAGGCACACTTCTCCTCCATTCCTCCGGCATCTGCTCACTTTCTAAGACCTTGTTGAATATTCTTGTAAGAAAATCTACTGCTACCTCCCCTAGACACTTCCATACCTCAAATGGTATGTCATCAGGGCCAACTGCCTTTCCACTCTTCATCCTCTTCAATGCCCTCCTCACTTCTCCCTTACTAATCTTTGCTACTTCCTGCTCCTCAACGGTCACCCCTTCTAGTCTTTTTTCTCTCTCATTTTCCTCATTCATCAGCTCTTCAAAGTACTCTTTCCATCTTCCCAGCACACTTCTGTCATCAGTCAATACAGTTCCCTCTCTGTCCTTTATCACTCTAACTTGCTGCACGTCTTTCCCATCTCTATTTCTCTGCTGTGCTAACCTGTATAAATCATTTTCTCCCCCCTTACTGTCCAACCTATCATACAAGTCATCATACGCCCTCTGTTTGGCCTTTGACACCGCTACCTTTGCCTTATGCTGTGTCTCCCTTTACTCCTGTTTACTCTCTTCGGTCCTCTCTGTGTCCCACTTCTTCTTGGCTAACCTCTTCTTTTGTACACACTCCTGCACTTCCTCATTCCACCACCAAGTTTCCTTATCTACTTTCCTTCCAGAGGACACACCAAGTACTCTCCTACCGGTCTCCCTGATCACATTGGCTGTGGTTGTCCAGTCATCTGGAAGCACTTCCTGACTACCCAAAGCCTGTTTCAACTCCTCCTTGAAGACAACATGACACTCTTCCTTTTTCAGCTTCCACCACTTTGTTTTCTGCTCTGCCTTTGCCTTCTTCACCTTCCTCACCATCAGCGTTATCCTGCACACCACCATCCTATGCTGTTTGGCAACACTCTCACCAACTACTACTTTGCAGTCACTGACTTTCTACAAATTACATCGCCTACACAAGATGTTGTCTACCTGTGTGCTCTTACCTCCACTTTCATAAGTCACCCTATGCTCCTGTTTCTTCTTGAAGAAAGTATTCACCACAGCCATTTCCATCCTTTTTGCAAAATCGATCAACATCTGTCCTTCTGTGCTCCTGTCCTGGATATCAAACCTGCCCATCACTTCCTCGTCCCCTCAGTTGCCTGCACCAACATGTCCATTGAAGTTTGCCCCAATGACCACTCTTTCACCTCTGGGGGTACTCTGCATTACTTCATCTAACTCACTCCAGAATCTCTCCTTCTCTTCTAGCTCACATCCTGCCTGTGGGGCATAAGCACTAACAACATTGACCATCACGCCTTCAATTTCTAACTTGAGACTCATCACTCTGTCTGACACTCTTTTCACTTCTAGAACTTTTCTGACAAACCCCTCTTTCAAGATGACTCCTACACCATTTCTCTTCCCATCCACACTATGAAAACAACAGCTTAAACCCTGCTCCTAAGCTTCTAGCCTTGCTACCTTTCCACCTGGTCTCCTGAACACACATTATGTCCACCTTCCTCCTCTGCATCATGTCAGCCAGCTCTCTATCTTTTCCTTGCATAGTTCCAACATTCAAAGTCCCTACTCTCAGTCCTAGGCTCACGCATTTCCTCTTCTCTCTCTGCCTACGGACACGCCTACCGCCTCTCCTTCTTCAACGTCTTCAACCAACAGTAGTCCAATTTCAATCAGCACCCTGTTGGTTGACAGCACTGATGGTGGTTCTTGTTAACCCGGGCCTCAACCGATCCGGTATGAATTTTGTTTTGACCATTTGCATTTTTAATGTGGCAGAAGTTTTACGCCGGATGCCCTTCCTGTCGCAACCCTCTGCATTTATCCGGGCTTGGGACCGGCATAAGGGGGAGAGACACTGGTTAGTATATATACTGTATGACTTACCAGTCTTTGTTGTGAGTAAAGGTAGCATGTGAGTACAGTGGTTGAATAATTAATAAAATGATCAATGATTTCTACTACTATATGTTTTTTTTTGTGAAAAGTGCAGCCTCTGTCACATAGATACCTATGGAACCTCATGCTATTAATGTATAGCGGATGTTTGTGTACTTGCTGTTTTAATCGGAAGGAGGACTTACATTAGACTCATTAGTTTGAGCCAATTCTGACACACATGGTTTCAATAGGATTGAACTAGGCTTTGACTCATGCATTTTACTTCTTCTTTTCCTTTCGACTGTTCCATGCATTTTACAAAAATAAAAAATAAAACAAAATTTAAAAATTTTAAAAATTATAAAAAAATCCTTGTCATTTACTGGATAAGCTGTCTTGCCTGTAACCAGCTTCCAATCAGTAAATTGGGAAGAAACATGGCTGTCATTGCTAACTTAAGCATATCAGCACCGGCAGTGGTGGAATAATGCATAAATGTTGCGAATAAATTGTAGTTATGTTTAATTATTTGCATCCATTTCCAAAATTTGTTGTTTATGCATCTAATTTAATAGTATGAAGTCCTACCTCAGCGAGCAGTTTAGCTGGTTTTTGGAATGATATGGCTCTCAATGCCAATGCACATTTATTTTCAACAACAGATTTATATTTGACAATTCAACTATTAACTCACAGATCGCACATTTGAATCCAGGTTAATGCCTCAGCCATCCATGACCAGGAGGCTATGGGATCTAATTGCTACCCTGTCATTCACTACCCTGTCACTCACAGCAACCACCGGTCTAGTGGTATAGGGTGCTGGATTAGTGATCCTAAGGTTGGGGGTTCGAGCTCCACTTTCCATAAGGTTGTCACTGTCTCTCTCCTCCTCCTCCCCAAACACCCCCCTCCCCAGTGCAGCTAACTGGGTTATCAAAGGCCGGCCATGTCTCTCACTGTCTATGGTGAGAGGCATGTAAAAGAACCATTGCTGACTTTCGTAAAGAGTAGCTGCAAAGCCGTCAGCGAGTTTCTATCCCTTGCTAAAGGGTTATGTCAGGAAGGGCATCCAACGTGAAAACCTATGCCAAATCAAACATGCATCAAACCCCTGATAAAGGGAAAAAGCCGAAAGGAAATCTCTCAGTGTCCGGTTGGTAGCAAAGCTTCTGCGAACAAAGCCCCTTTGATAAGGAAACGGCGTCTAACCATAGAGGTGATTTTGGAACATCAAGAAGAATCTATAGTGTTCGTCCATTGGTCGAAAATTCTTCTCCTTCATCTTTCCTTCCAAACTGCTACTTGCCAGAAAATAAAGTACACTTTTTTCTTTTAAAACAATGTAAACAGAATTCTATGTGTTATATGCAGCAGGTACGTATCTTTGTTTCTTTACCTGGCAAAATAAACTATTACTGCCAAGCAATTTAGTACTCATTGGAATAGAGGCTTTTAACCCAATTTCAATGACTAATTGCATGATGTTTCTGTAATATAATGTGCTTTACAGAGGTGAAAATATTCAGTGGACTGGCATTTCACTACCTTGTGGTGATAGCCGATTTCACATTGGGGTTCTGTCATCCTATTGATGACTCGCTCACACTCTTCCAGGAAAAATGATTTCTTAGATATTTTGTAGTTAATTCTTATTGATTCACTCTGTAAATCATAGATTTTACAGAGTAACCAATTAACATATAAATAACTAATGATAGTCCCGTGTTATTGAAATGTTCTCTAAACATACGGTTTCTAGATGTTGTGCTTTACTAGTATATGTTGAGACTATGATTGCATGCTTGGTTTTTGTTTTTTATTCCCTCCTATAAACAGGTTATTGAAATGAATTAATCTTGATATGGTAGGAAATGTGTATGGTATTTGAAAGTGACTATGAAAAACTTGTCGAGGAAAGGAAATCATGTGGGAGCTCCGCTTTTAGACAGTGCCTAAATCTATATATTAATTTAATTACAGTGAGTTGTGAATAAATAAAAAAGTGATCAATCCCGACACACTGTCTAGGTACAATATGGGTGGATGGAATAACTGCAGAGCCGAAATTCTTACTGCCTTCTGTCTCATTCTGCACAAGTGTGAGAAATATGCCACCTAATCTTCATCATAAGACAAATGACTTCCACATTCTTTCCCTCCCTCTCTCATACTCTATCTCAGTGTTGAGTGTCCGTCTGTAGATAGCAGAACAGTATCACTTTAAATTGGGAACAGGAATACAAGAAATTGAAGCAGACTAAGAAGTAAAGAAGAAAGAAAAATTAATTAGTTTTGAAAGCAGAGAAAGAAAAAATAGTCACAGAGAGCCTGAAAAAGAGAGTTCCAGAGTTTAGAGACCATGGCACTGAAGGACCTGCCTCCCAAGGTGGAAAGTCGGGTGCATGGGAAAGCAAGAAGATTACTCCTATAAAACCTGAGAGTGTTAGGGGGTGAGGGATCAACAGCTCACTGAGATATAAACTGGAAAGATTAGGAAAGGTGGGAATTACGATTTTATACTTGATACAAGATTTAACTCGTAACCAGTGTAGATGGGAGAGGATGGGATGATGTAAGCTGATATCTTTGGATGGGTGAGGTGCTAAATATAAATGTGACTCATCACAGCAAGGTGGATATTAAGTCAGAAATGAATAATGAGTTTGTTGAACACAATTTTTGCCACTGTTGCTCCAGCATGACTGACTCCGGCACATAACTAGAAGGAGAGAACCAGAAGAAAGGCAGACATCAGGGCAACCTGTGACATTAGGCAATCAGCAACTCCACTGTATTATAGTATAATGAAAACAAATACCATAACGATTACATTCAGCTATTTGTCTCACACAGACACAATATATATATGGTAGGCCTCCGTCAGTCCCGAAGGACTATAGCTGCGCTCTGGCTGGTATCCCGGCTAGTGATACCCCCCAGTGCGCAGAGCCTGGGTAGGGAGTAATGAGGGACAGGCTGTTACCCAAGCAGCAAGCCCCCCCCCCCCGTCTCGGCACCACCGGAAGGATCCAATGGAAAGGCAAATGCCAATACGACTGGGTTCCAGTGCCGCTGCAGGAGAGAATCTACGGTCAATTTAGAACGGCCAATTAACCTACAGTGCACGTCTTTGGATTGCGGGAGGAAACCGGAGCACCCGGAGGAAACCTGCACAAGCACGGGGAGAACATGCAAACTCCACACAGAAATGCCCAGGCCGGTAATCGAACCCGGGCCTTCGTGCTGTGAGGCGGACGTGCTAACCACTACGCCACCGTGCCGCATATATATATATATATATATATATATATTCTTCTGTAATCACCTGAAGAGAGGGGATGGTTTCACCACCCCTCGAAACAGATCTGTAGTGATAAATGGAGTTTCAATAGAAAGCCTTTGTCCTGTCCTTTTGTTTATTTGCTCTACCAAAAAGTATTGAGCACTCTCCTACGGAAGGATCTACTCAGAAAATCCTCTATATATATATATATATATATATATATATATATAGGTTTCCTCCGGGTGCTCCGGTTTCCTCCCGCAATATATATATATATATATATATATATATATATATATAGTATTATATTTATATAGCACTCCATCCAAACTGAATAGCATGCTCAAAGCACTCCCTGCACTCCAGGCGCCGGTCGCCACTGTACAGTGCCAGTTATTGCATTGTTCTATCCTTTTGATGCTGAGCACCAAGCAGGAAGCAACAACTCCCAAATTTTAACGTCATATGGTATGATGCAGTCAGGTCCGAACTCCGACCTTCCAGAGGATAAAGTAGACGCTCTACCAACTGAGCTAAATCACCGATATATATATATATATATATATATATATATATATATATATATATATATATATATATATATATATATATATATATATATATATATATATATATATATATATACTTACTATAAGTATAAGTTATATATAAGTTATATATGACAGGGTCAAATTTTTAAACTGAAAAAGTGTATCATTTTAAGGGGAAAATATGTTGATTTTAAATTTCATGGTGTCAACAAATCTAAAAAAAAATTGGGACAAGGCCATTTTCAGCACTGTGAGGCCTCCCCTCTTCTTCTTACAACAGTCTGCAAACATTTGGGGAATGAGAAGACAAGTTTCTCAAGTTTAGAAATAGGAATGCTGTCCCATTCTTGTCTAATGCAGGCCTCTAACTGTTTAACTGTCTTGGGCCTTCTTTGTTACACTTTCCTCTTTATGATGCGCCAAATATTCTCTATAGGTGAAAGATCTGGACTGCAGGCTGGCCATTTCAATACTCGGATCCTTTTGCTATGCAGCCATGATGTTGTAATTAATGCTGAATGTGGTCTGGCATTCTTCTTCATGCAAGATCTTCTCTAAAAGAGACGATGTCTGGATGGGAGCATATGTTGTTCTAAAACCTGAATACACCTTTCTCCATTCACGGTGCCTTTCCAGATGTGCAAGTGCCCATGCCACACATACTCATGCAATCCTATACCATCACAAATGCAGGCTTCTGAATTGAGCGCTGATAACAACTTGGGTTGTCCTTGTTTTCTTTAGTCCGGATGACATGGCCTCCCAGTTTTCCATAAAGAACTTCAAATCGTGATTCGTGTGACCACAGAACAGTTTTCCACTTTGCCACACTCCATTTTAAATTACCCTGGCCCAGAGAAAACACCTGCGCTTCTGGGTCCTGTTCAGAAATGGCTTCTTCTTTGTACTGTAGAGTTTCAGCTGGCAACGGCGGATGGCACAGTGGATTGTGTTCACTGACAATGGTTTCTGGAAGTAGTGCTGAGCCCATTCTGTGATTTCCCTTACAGTAGCATTCCTGTTTGTTTTGCAGTGCCATTTAACGACCCGAGGATCATTGGCATTCAATATGGTTTTTCGGCCTTGACCCTTACACACAGAGATTGTTCTCGGAATCTTTGGATGATGTTATGCACTGTAGATGATGATAACTTCAAACACTTTGCAATTTTTTGCTGGGAAACACCTTTCTGATATTGGTCCACTATCTTTCTGCACAACATTTGGGGAATTGGTGATCTTCTACCCATCTTCGCTTCTGAGAGATATTGCCACTTTGAGAAGCTCTTTTTATACTCAGTCATTTTGCCAATGGACCTCATTAGTGGTAATTGGTCTTCCAGCTGTTCCTCATAAGTGCAATAAGCTGGAAAAGTTACCTGTCCAAACTTTTTTGATATTTGCTGACACCATGAAATTTAAAATCAACATATTTTTCCCTTAAAATTATACATTTTCTCAGTTTAAACTTTTGACCCTGTCATCTATGTTCTATTCAGAATAAAATATTTAAATTTGGCACTTCCACATCATTGTATTCAGTTTTTATTCACAATTTGTGTAGTGTCACAACTTTTTCGGAATCCGGTTTGCATATATATTTATGTCTGTGTGTGTGTGTGTGTGTGTGTGTGTGTGTGTGTGTGTGTGTGTGTGTGTGTGTGAGCGTGCGTGCGTGTGTGTGTGTGTGTGTGTGTGTGCATGTGTGTGTGTGCGTGTGTGTGTGTGTGTGTGTGTGTGTGTGTGTGTGTGTGTGTGTGTGTGTGTGTGTGTGTGTGTGTGTGTGTGTGTGTGTGTGTGTATGTGAAAAGGAAAAGTAAAATCTGAGGTAACTTTATTGTTACTGTACTGAGAGTGGAGTCTGTGAGTTTGTTCTGAGGTACTGCATATTATTTACATAGCAGAAGGCCATGACTATGAATATGCTAAGGGCACTGATCCAAAGGGGACACTAAGCATAACAGGATAGGTGGAGGACTTGTGTTGCCAAACATTATAAAATGTTTGTAAGATCTGTCCTGAACCATTGCAGGGCTGTATGCATTGTTGAGCAAGCTTTGGTATTGACACATCTATACAGAAAATAAAATGTGGGGAATCACTTATCATGCCTCCATCATAAACCTTTTCAGTGTGTGCAAACGATGACCTTGATTTTTAACTTATATCCTTGAAACCTGTACTGGTTCAGGGGCATTTAGTAATGGGTAACTGGTGAAAGGGTTTTTTTTTGTTGTTGTTTTTTAAGATGACCCCATTTGACATTTGACATTAGAACGTGTTCACAGTAATTCTTGGAATTTTCATCAAAATTCACTGAGTGAATCTGAAAACAGAGTGCCCACAAGGAATATTAGACTGACAGATGCACACACATATGCACAGACGTACACTCTGCCACCAGTGTTCCATAATATAATACATATATACATGCATAATGCCTCTGCGATGCAGCCATGAGGTGGGGCACAAGCCAAAGTTCACCCTCACGCCAGTCCCAAGCCCAGATAAATACAGAGGGTTGCAACAGGAAGGGCATCCGGTGTAAATTGCCAAAATTGTTATGCAAATGATCAAAACGAATTTCATACTGGATCAGTCAAGGCCCGGGTTAACAACAACCGCCATCAGTGCTTTTAACCAACAGGGTGCTGGTGGAAATTGGAATACTGTTGGTTGAAGAAGGAGAGGTGGGAGACGTGTCCGTAGGCAAAGAGAGAAGAGGAAAGGCATGAGTCTAGGACTGAGAGTAGGGACTATGAAAGTTGGAACTATGACAGGAAAAGGTAGAGAGCTGGTTGACATGATGCAGAGGAGGAAGGTGGACATACTGTGTGTCCAGGAGACCAGGTGGAAAGGTAGCAAGGCTAGAAGCTTAGGAGCAGGGTTTAAGCTGTTTTTTTCATAGTGTGGATGAGAAGAGAAATGGTGTAGGAGTCATCTTGAAGGAGGGGTTTGTCAGGAATGTTCTAGAAGTGAAAAGAGTGTCAGACAGAGTGATGAGTCTCAAGTTGGAAATTGAATGTGTGATGTTCAATGTTGTTAGTGCTTATGCCCCACAGGCAGGATGTGAGCTAGAAGAGAAGGAGAGATTCTGGAGTGAGTTAGATGAAGTGATGCAGACTACCCCCAGAGGTGAAAGAGTGGTCATTGGTGCAGACTTCAATGGACATGTTGGTGCAAGCAACTGAGGGGACGAGGAAGTGATGGGCAGGTTTGGTATCCAGGACATGAACACAGAAGGAAAGATGTTGATAGATTTTGCAAAAAGGATGGAAATGGCTGTGGTGAATACTTTCTTCCAGAAGAGACAGGAGCATGGAGTGACTTATAAAAGTGGAGGTAGGAGCATGCAGGTAGACTACATCTTGTGTGGGCGATGTAATTTGAAGGAAGTAAGTGACTGCAAAGTAGTAGCGGGTGAGAGTGTTGCCAAGCAGCATATGCAGGATGACGCTGATGGTGAAGAAGGTAAAGAAGGCAAAAGCAGAGCAGAAGACAAAGTGGTGGAAGCTGAAAAAGGAAGATTGTTGTGTTGTCTTCAAGGAGGAGTTGAAACACGCTTTTGGTGATCAGGAAGTGCTTCTAGATGACTGGGCAACTACAGCTACAGCTAATATGATCAGAGAGACTTGTACTTGGACAGTACTTGATGTGTCCTCTGGAAGGAAAGTAGATAAAGAGACTTGGTAGTGGAACGAGGAAATGCAGGAGTGTGTACAAAGGAAGAGGTTAGCTAAGAAGAAGTAGGACATTGAGAGGACCAAAGAGAGTAAACAGGGGTACAGGGAGACACAGCGTAAGGCGAAGGTAGCGTCAAAGGCCAAATAAAGGGCGTATGATGACTTGTATGCTAGGTTGGACAGTAAGGAGGGAGATAATGATTCATACAGGTTGGCACAGCAGAGAAATAGAGATGGGAAGGACGTGCAACAAGTTAGAGGGATTAAGGACATAGTGGGAAATGTATTGACTGATGACAGAAGTGTGCTGGGAAGATGGAAAGAGTACTTTGAAGAGCTGATGAATGAGGAAAATGAGATAGAAAAAAGAGTAGAAGAGGTGACCCTTGAGGAGCAGGAAGTAGCAAAGATTAGTAAGGGTGAAGTGAGGAGGGCATTGAAGAGGATGAAGAGTGGAAAGGCAGTTGGTCCTGATGACATACCGGTGGAGGTATGGAAGTGTCTAGGAGAGGTAGCAGTAGATTTTATGACAAGAACATTGAACAAGGTCTTAAATAGTGAGAGGATGTCAGAGGAATGGAGGAGAAGTGTGCTGGTGCCCATTTTTAAGAACAAGGGAGACGTGCAGAGTTGTGGCAACTACAGAGGGATAAAGTTGATGAGCCATATAATGAAGTTATGGAAAAGAATAGTGGAAGCTCGACTAAGGGCAGAGGTCAGCATTTGTGAACAACAGTTTGGTTTCATGCCAAGAAAGAGCACCACAGATGCAGTGTTTGCTTTGAGGATGTTCATAGAGAAGTCCAGAGAAGGTCAGAGGAAGCTGCATTCTTCCTGGACAATGAAGGTAGTTGGAGTAAGAGTAGAAGATGCAGAGTATAGGGTGAGATGGAGGCAGATGATTCGCTGTGGCGACCCCTGAAGGGTACAGCCAAAAGGAAAAGAAGAAGAAGAAGAAGAAGAAGATGCATAATGCCTCTGCCACCACTGTTTTGGGCAGAGGCATAGAAATAAATCAAAAGTTGTTTATCCATAACAATGCTAACCATTAGTACAATCAACTAAAATGACAGGAAAGAATTATTGGACATAGTGACAGAATCCTGCTGAATGAACAGATTAGTTCTTCTGATTAGTGAAATAAATCTCAGTGTGTTAATACAGTTAGTGCATGTGAGTTTGGCGCTTCCACTCATATGACAGCCCACCATTAAATCAAAGTAAACAAATTATTGGACACCAAGCTGCCATGCAAGTGGTGGTCTAGTATTATAGGGCGCTGGATCAATGATCCAAAGGTTGGGGGTTCGAGTCCCACTCTCCACAAGGTTGTCACTGTCCCCCCCAGTGCAGCTAACTGGGTTATCAAAGGCAGGCCATGTCTCTCACTGTCTATGGTGAGAGGCATGTAAAAGAACCATTGATGACTTTCCTAAAGAGAGGGCTGTAAAGTCGTCAGCGTGTTTCTGTTCCTTGCTAAATGGTTGTGACAGGAAGGGCATCCGATGTAAAAACCTGTGCCAAATCAAAACGTGCAAATCAGATGATTCGCTGTGGCGACTCCCGAGTAAAAGGGAACAAGCCGAAAGGCAGACAAGCTGCCATGCAAGTAGCATGTCATGTTGAGTACAGACGCTCCCCGACTTACGTTCATTCGTTTTACGTTTTCAAAAAAAAAATTGTCAAATTTTGAGTTTAGCCTGCTCTCTGTAGTCCGAGACGTACCTACGTAGTACACTGATGTAATGGCACAATGATGTAATGACGCTGCGTCCATTGTTTACAAACAACAGACGTGCCCCTCCTTCTTCACAGTTCAGTAGTGCGTGTTACCCTTGTGTTAAGATGTCGTCTCTGTGATCTTTGTGTTTACACTATTTTGCGGACTTTTGTAACCCTAAGAAAATATGGTTGGTCAGAAGCGTAAGCCTACTAGTATGGGTGCAAGTTTTCTGGCATATGCCAGAATTTCCGGTTTCCCCAATACTGAATTAACTATCTACTCAGATCGGCGCATACTCAGTTAAGCAAAGAGAGTTGTAAAATGAATGAAAACCCGAATACAGAAAATAAAGAGAACTCTCCGCTCTGCTGGTGATTCACATCAGTGCAGGCTGAGTAGTAAACAAGTATTCAACAGCGCCCTTGGTCACTTGAAAGACCGGAAGTCCGTATAACCCGTGCTTTGTCTCAAGCACAAATAAGTGAACTACTTTCGGTATTGAGCGCCTCACATATTGTAAGCGTTGATTGGCTGTTTTAAGCTTCATGTAAAGTCACTCGGCTCAGCTTCATGTAATGTGACTCGGCTCAGCCTCATGTAAAGTGACCATCCGTCGACCATCGGAACCATTTACAGGCAGAAAGATCACATCATAGAGAATGTTAAAGGTTATATTTGATACTGTATTTGATATTTGATGAGTGAATTTGATTAAAATGTATCTATTTGAAAATATTTTGCTTGAATTTAATTTATTTGACATTAATGTTGATACTATTTGATATATTTGACATTATTTTACAATGTTATGTTTATAATAATTGATTTAGGAGTGTTTTATGAGATATGATAATGGTATTTATGGATGTATAGTACAGTATGAACATCTACGTTTTTTTCAACACGTTCGGCTGTCCGGAACCAAAGAAAAGCGTAAGTTGGGGAGCGTCTGTATACCCAAAAAACTGTCCCAAGATCACTGTAATTGAATGTGCATCAACTAAACATTTAAATAAATAAATAAATAAATAATGACATAAAATAAATCACATATAGTATATCACAGAAAAGTTATTTTCACAGATTTAAGAATAAATGTGGCTAAAATAAGTAAGCCCCTCCTTGAATAATCACCTTATCACGGTGGAGGGGTTTGCGTGTCCTAATGATTCTCGGAGCTATGTTGTCAGGGGCCTGTTAGGGTCACTCAAGACAAACAGGTTCTACGTGAAGGTCCAGAGGAAGCTCAGTTCAAGAGACCACTATATGGAGAAACATATAAGGTCACAGTTTCCTTTGCCTGGATGCAGAACACCGCGGTCCCCCCTGAAGCCAGGCCTGGGGGTGTGGCATGAAGGCAAGTGCCTGGTGGTTGGACTTCTGTCCATGGAGCCCACCCTGGACCAGTCCAAAAAAGAGACACGGGTCCTCTGGACTCAAAGCCTATGGGAGGGGCTTTATGGGCAAGCTGCATTGTGAGTTGGGTGGCAGCCGAAGGAATGGGTTCTGTCGGACTGATCCGCAGCTACTGGCTCTGTCTCTTGAGACATGGAGTGTCATCTCTTTGGCACGAAAGGTGCCTGAGCTTGTGTGTGAGTTTGAGAGATACCCACTAGATATAGTTGGACTCATCTCAACTCATAGCTTGGGCGCTGGCACCACCCATCTTGAGAGGGGCTGGACCTTATTCTATTCTGGAGTTCCTCATGGGAAGTGACATGCCAGTGTGGGCATCCTTGTTGCCCCCAGTCTCTGTGCCCACACGTTGGGGTTCTCCCCCAGGTGACGAAAGGGCAGCTTCCCTCTGCCTTTGGGTGTGGTGGGGGGGGGGGGGGGGTCCTGAATGTTGTTTGTGCTTATGCACCAAATGACATTTCAGAGTACCTACCCTTCTTAAAGTCTTTAGGGGGTGTGATGGAGAATGCTCCCACTGGCGACTCCCTCTTGTCCTGTGAGACCTCAATCCCCATCTGGGCAATCAATGACAGTGTGACCTGGAAGAAGGTGATTGGTAGGTACGGTCTCTCCAGTCCAAATGGTGTTTCGTTGTTGGACTTCTGTGCTTATCATGGCTTGTCTATCATGAACACCATGTTCGAACAAAGGAGTGTTCATAAGTGCACTTGACACCAGGACACCCTAGGCTGCAGTTCGATGATCACCTTTGGAGTCGTGTCATTGGACTTGCAGCTGCATGTTCTGGACACTCTGGTGAAGAGAAGAGTTGAACTGTCAACCGATCACCACCTGATGGTGAGCTGGCTCTGATGGTAGGGAGGCTGCCCTCCAGACCTGGTAGGCCCAAGCATGTACTTAGGGTCTCCTGAGAACATTTTGCGGGGTCTCCTGTCAGAGAGGCCTTTAACTCCCACCTCCGCCAGCGCTATAACCACATCCTGAAGGAAGCAGGGGACATGAAATCCGATCGGGCCATGTTTAGTGGCTCCATTATTGAGGTGGCAGCCCATAGCTGTGATGGGAAGGTCATTCGTGCCTTTTGTGGAGGTAACCCCTGAACCCGGTGTTGGACACCTAAAGTGAAGGGGGCCATCCATCTGAAAAAGGAGGCCTATTGTCTTCTTAGGGTCTTATTGGCCTGTGGGACTCCTGAGGCAGCAGACAGGTTCTGGACCACCATCCCGCATCTCAGGAGAGGGAAACAGTTCTCCACAAATATGTAATAATTACAGTGGAAGTTGGGATCTGCTCACCTGCACTGAGGATGTTGTCGGGAGGTGGAAGGAATACTTTGAGGACCTCCTCAATCCCACCAACACAACCTCCATAGAAGAGGAAAACCCTGAGGTCAGGTGGGAGTCCATCCCTCACTGGGGTTGAAGTCGTTGAGATAGTCAAAAAGCTCCTCGGTAGTCAGGCTCTGGGGGTGGATGAGATCCACCCTTGATATCTCAGGGCTCTGGATGTTGTGGGACTGTCATGGTTGACATGTCTCTGCAACATTGCGTGATCATCGCGGGCCATACCACGGGATTAGAAAACTGGAGTAGTAGTACCCCATTTTTAAAAAGGGGGACCAGAGGGAGTGTTCCAATTATCATGGAATCATACTCCTCAGCTTACCTAGAAAGTCCATGCAGGGGTGCTGGAAGATCTGACCGATGGTTGAACCTTGGATTCAGGAGGAACAATAAGGCTTTCCTCCTGGACACAGCACCAAGTCTATACATGCTACAGGATCCTGGAGGAGCATGAGGATTTGCCCAAGCTGTCCACATGTGTTTTGTGGATGTAGAAAAGGCTTTCAACTGTGTCCCTTGAGCTATCTTATAGAGTGTGCTCTGGGAGTACGGTGTACCCGACCCATTGATGCTACAGGTCATTTGGTCTCTGTATCACCAGAGCCAGAGCTGGGCCCAGATTGGTAACAACAGGTCAAATTTGTTTCCGGTGAGGCTTGGAGTCCACCAAGGCTGTGCTTTGTCACTGATTCTGTTCATAATTTTATGAATAGAATTTCTAGGTGTAGCCACGACATTGAGAAGTTCTGGTGTGGTAGCCATAGGATCTCATCTCTGCTTTTTGCAGATGATGTTGTTCTTTTGGTTTCAGCAATCCGGGACCTTCAGCTCTCATTGGAGTCATTCGCAGCTGAGTGTGAAGCGGCCGGGATGAGAATCAGCACCTCCAAGTCCAAGGCCAGGTTCTCAGCCGAAAAAGGGTGGAATTCACACTCTTTGGGCCAGGAATGAGGTCCTGCCCCAAGTGGATGAGTTCAAGTATCTCAGAGTCTTGTTCCCAAGTGAGGGAAGGATGGAGCAAGAGATTTACAGGCAGATCGCTGCAGTCTCTGCTGTAAAGTGAAGCTTGTAATGGTCTGTCCTGGTGAAGAGGGAGCTGAGCCACAAGGCAAAGCTTTTAATTTACCAGTCAATCTATGTTCCAACCCTCACCTATGGTCACAAGCTTTGGGTAGTGACCAAAAGAACAAGATCATTAATACCAGTGGCTGAAATGAGCTTGCTTCACAGGGTAGCGGGGCTTTCCCTTAGAGATAAGGTGAGAAGATTAGCCGTCTGGGAGGAGCTCGGAGTAGGACCGCTGCTCCTCTGCGTTGAGAGGAGCCAGATGAGGTGGTCTCCCTGGTCTCCCTGGCCCAGCGTTTCAGGCAGGTTCAACCAGGACAAGATCCCTGGGGTCATGCATCCCCCCCGGAAGAGCTGTAGGAAATGGGGAGAGGGACGTCTGAACCTCATTGCTTAGGGTGCTGTCCCTGCAACCTGAACCCGAATTAAGCGAAGGAAGATTATGATGATGAAATAAATGGGTACATTTAATCATGCCAATGATTTTTGAGGTACCACTTGTAGTACACAAATTAACTACCAGTCAACATCTTGAAAATTAAAATCAATGACATCAGCAGTACAATCTAGAACAGCTTCAGAGAATATGTTTTATAGTTTGAGGACAGACTAGGGTGGAATTGTTGTTAGAGAACTGGTTAGCAAAAGCGTTAGGTACTTTGGAAACAACAAATATTTATAAGCTGTGAGGATCTCAAACAGAACCACTATCCTTGTCTTTTCCCCTCAGAAACGCTAGGTCTTCTCTCACATGTCAAAGGTATTTCTGGAGTTCGTGGGTTGTATGTCACCTACTAGGAATTTGGGTAACTTTTTCAACAACAATGAACAAAGTTTTCACAGCAGCTAATAAATTACTGCCTCCTTCTGATAAGTAACAAGTACATGTGCTTTAGATAAACACCTTGTGGTTTGATCTTTTATGGTCTTATGACAATTTTCAAGAGATCCATAGCGTAATGTACATGTCATACAGTTTACTGTATATGCTTATGCTTCATTTAAGACTCAAATGTCGTTCATTTAAGATGTAAATTGGCAGGTTGCTCCGCTTCTGCTGAAACTTCGTTACATTATTATGTTAATGGAATGTGTGGACTTGGCAGACTTGTGTGTACTGATGATCCATGATATCAGCTCGTATATATTATACTAGTATATTAGCAAGAAGGATTAAAGGGTCATTGAGTATAAAGTTAGTTTGGCACAGTCGTTAGCACATACACCTCACAGTAAAAAGGCCTGGGTCCAATTCTTGTGTTTGGGTGTCTCTATGTGGAGTTTGTATGTTCTCCCCATTTTTGCATGGATTTCCTCCGGGTACAGTACTTCGGTTTCCTCCATCGTCAAAAAACATGCACAGTAGACTTTGTCTGGTCTAAATCAGCACTAAGTGTGGATGTGAATGGTTTTGTGTGCCATGCAACATTTTAGCGAGCTGTTCAGGGTGCACTCCACCCTCACCCAGAGTCGACTGAGATGGACGCCAACCTCCCCACGACCCTAATAAGGAATAAGTGTCTTTGAAAATGAATCAATGAATGAGTCAAGATCAAAGTCTAAACGGAGAAGCCTCTGTTCTTTCTAGAAGTTGTTTAAGCAGAGCATTGTTCAATGATTAACTTTATCAGAACCCAGTTGGTCCCAATCCACAGTGAATTCTGTAGTTCTTCTGGTAAACAGATATGTAAATTTGTAAATATTTAATAATAATTCTGTATCTTTTTTCTTCATTTGGTTTCTTCTTTGCAGAGTAACAAGCCTCAATTCTTGCATTCAAATGAAAGACCATTTTTAAAATAATATATAGTAAATATTAAATTAATATATAATAAATTATAATCAGTTTCATTTAAGCCAGTTTAAAGTTAAAAGTAAAGAAAGATTTTTGATACCTGAAAATTCCTGGATTTAAATGGTTTATTTAAACTGATAAATGAAGGATGAATGGATTGCTTAAAACACATTAACTAAACCAATGAATAAATCCAAACACTAGAAGAAGATATGTTTATGAGAATACTGGCTTCTGAACTGCTTCTGAACTGCATTGTTTATAAATCATCTCGGTAAATACTTATGAGAATTTACACTCACATGGGAAACTCTGAAAGAAAGAAAGTTTTTTTTTTTTGTTAGGTTCCTGTTTGCAAGTGATATAATATCAAATTCCAGGACCACCTGCCAGAATTTTTTCACTGTGGTCATTAAATGATTCTCAGATGTACACCAGATCCAGATGGGTTGCCCAGTGTTGCATCTGTACGGTATCCGTGTCATCTAAATCCTATGACTGTGTGGAATATTCACAGCATCTAATCCGTATATTTAATCAGTATCTAGTCTGCTCTATCTGAGCCAGGTTTTTTCTTCTTCAAAGTATGAGCAGTTAAGACTGGACTGAGAGACCTTATTGAGATTTGTCAGATTTTAAAATCATCTAAGCATTATGCATCAAAGGACAACACTATACCAATACTTTGTAATCATGTTGTCACGTTGCCTAAACAGAACTTGAAAGACAAATAGATGGTTCAATAAACCAGAACTGCAAATATTGTTATTTGTAGCAGCATAGTGGTGTGTTATATGTTAACACATCTGCCTCATGGCAAGAAGGTTTGAGGTACAAACATTTTTGGGTGGATTTTGCATGTACTGTACTGTTGTGCATGAATTGGCTTCATCTGTTGACTGGATTCCTTCCACAGTAAAAAGACATGCACATTAGGTGAATTGACTGTTCCAAAAGATTCCTAGATGTGATTGTGAATGGTTACGTATATGTGTGTATGTGTGTGTGTATGTGTGTGTGTGTGTGTGTGTGTATGTGTGTGTGCGTGTGCGTGCCTGTGTGTGCGCGCGCACATGTGTGTGTGTGTGTGTGTGTGTGTGTGTGTGTGTGTGTGTGTGTGTGTGTGTGTATTGGCCCTGAAGTGATCTGGAAAGCTGAACAATGACTGCCATCTAAGGAATTAGCAGTTCAGCAAATCCACAGTTGGATTTTATTTGTATAACAATTTCACATGTACTCAAAGTTCTTAACAATGCACATCTGAGATAAACAAAGGTTACAGAATTGTTCCATAAAAAAGTCATGAAAAGCTCAGGCTCCTTCAGTGTAACTGACAATATATTTTAGGCTTAAGAATTCAGGGAATCTGTAATGTTGAATTCTGAAACAGAACTGTGATCTTGCCAGTGATTCTGAAGGCTGAGACAGTGATAAATCAGTCTATCACAGTCAATCACTGCAACCCATCAAGTTAATATGTCATAAATCTCTTGTTTTATTTAGGTCAAAATGTGATAGAGACCTAACATGAATTAAATGATCATCAGCAGTTCATCGTAAGTCCTACAGGGACATAGAAGGACCTCATAAGTACAAACTGGATTCCAAAAAAGTTGGGATACTATACAAATTGTTGACAGTTTCCACCCTTGTAGTACATGCTGTGTCTGCCAGCATGAGAATCAAGCGGAAGATACATGACGAATATATCCTGCCGGTCATGACATATGGAAGCGAAACATGGGCTCTCAACAACACAATGAAGAAAACGCTCACAGTGGCACAGAGGAAAATCGAACGGCTCATGCTGATTGTCTCTCTAAAGGATAGAAAGCCCAACACATGGATCAGAAAGCAAACAGCAGTGAGGGATATCGTGCACACCATCAACAATAGCAAGCACAGATGGGCAGGCCATGTGGCCCGATTCTCCAACTGTTGGACAATCAGAGTAAAAGAGTGGACGCCCCGGAGCTGGAAACAACCACGAGGACAACCAAAAACAAGATGGCGCGATGACCTAACTCAATGCCTAGGGCACAACTGGCCAAGCCTCACACAAGATAGAGCCCACTGGAAGAGGTTCAGGGAGGGGTTCCTCAGCCATGAGTGAAGTCACCCTGAATCCAATCCAATCCAAACTATACAAATTGTGAATAAAAACCGAATGGAATGATGTGAAAGTGCCAAATTTCAATATTTTATTCGGACTACAACATATATCACAGATCAAAAGTTTAAGCTGAGAAAATTTATCATTTTGAGGGAGAAATATGTTGTTTTTAAATTTCATGGTGTCAGCAAATCTCAAAAATGTTGGGATAGGTCGCAATAAGAGGCTGGAAAAGTCAATTGCACTTATAACGAACGGCTGGACGACCAATTATCACTAATACGGTCCATTGGCCACATGACGAGTATAAAAAGAGTTTCTCAGAGTGGCAGTGTCTCTCAGAAGCGAAGATGGGTAGAGAATCACCAATTCCCCCAATGTTGCACAGAAAGATAGTGGAGCAATATCAGAAAGGTGTTTCCCAGTGAAAAATTGCAAAGAGTTTGAAGTTATCATCATCTACAGTGCATAACATCAGCCAAAGATTCAGAGAATCTGGAACAATCTCTGTACGTAAGGGTCAAGGCCTAAAAACCATACTGGATGCCCATGATCTTCGGGCCCTTAAATGACACTACCACAAACAGGAAGACTACTGAAAGGGAAATCACAGAAAGGGCGCAGCAATACTTCCAGAAACCATTGTCAGTGAACACAATCCACTGTGCCATCCACTGTTGCCAGCTGAAACGCTATAGTACAAAGAAGAAGACATTTCTAAACAGTACCCAGAAGTGCAGGCGTTTTCTCTGGGCCAGGGATCATTTAAAATGGAGTGTAGCAAAGTGGAAAACTGTTCTGTGGTCAGACGAATCACGATTCGAAGTTCTTTATGGAAAATTGCGATGCCATGTCATCCGGACTAAAGAGGACAAGGACAACCCAAGTTGTTATAAGTGCTCTGTTAGAATCCTGCATCTGTGATGGTATTGGGGTTGCATGAGTGCAAGTGGCATGGGCAGCTTGCACATCTGGAATGGCACCATCAATGCAGAAAGGTATATTCTAATTCTAGAACAACATATGCTCCCATCCAGACATCGTCTCTTTCAAAGAAGACCTTGCATTTTTCAACATGATAATGCCAGACCACATGCAGCATTAATTACAACATCATGGCTACATGCCAGCCTGCTGTCCAGATATTTCACCTATTGAAGAACATTTGGCGCATCAGAAAGAAGAAAGTGCAAGAAAGAATGCCCAAGACAGTTGAACAGTTAGAGCCTGTATTAGACAAGAATGGGACAGCATTCCTATTTCTAAACTTGAGAAACTTGTCTCCTCGGTCCCCAGACATTTGCAGACTTTTGTAAGAAGAAGAGGGGAGGCCTCACAGTGGTGAAAATGGCCTTGCCCCAACTTTTTTAAGATTTGTTGACACCATGAAATTTAAAATCAACACATTTTTTTCTTAAAATTATACATTTTCTCAGCTTAAATTTTTGACATGTCATCGATGTTCTATTCATAATAAAATATTGAAATGCGGCATTTCCACATCATTGCATTCAGCTTTTATTCACAATGTGTATAGTGTCCCAACTTTTTTGGAGTCTGGTTTGTAGATAAAGGATACCAAAAATTACAACCAAGAATATGCTGCTTGGTCATGTATTAATTGAAATAAATGATCTAACATTATCTATGGAATAAATATTTATGGAATAAATACAAGAATAGAAAGAAAGAGTTTTTTATTTTCTTGAATATAAATAACATTGTTTTCTTTACACTTGTCATTATCGTAACGCAGTAGAAACGAAGACAGCTGTGGTTTAATGACCTTTCAGTGAATTTTGGTGTTAATCCAGATCACTGCACTCATCCAGGACTTCTTGCATCTTGGTCTGAATGATGCTGACCCATAAAATTATATGATTCTCTCTGATTAGCACTTTATTTTTAGGTGGCATCAGAGTCAGATGTTTCAAATTTGTAGGATAAAAATCAGGTGTTGAGTCGGTACCAAATTTTATTTAAAGAACAGGAATGTTTGTTACTTACAAGGCAAGCTTGTGCAATACTATCATGCCATGAACAACAGTGATTTGTGGACCTCAAAAAGAGAGAGAGAGAGGGGGAAAGAGAGAGAGAGAGAGAGAGAGATGTTGATGTTCCTCAGGCTGAAGAAGGTTAAAAAAATTCCTTAACAATGAGGCTCCATCAATTCCCAATCAGGCAGACTGTGAATTCAAGTGATTTCAAGATCATTTTATCCTCTCTAGGAATGGTTGACATACAAAGAACATTCTAAAAACAAGGCATGCAATAGTCTCTCTCAATGGGAGCTGGGATAAAGTTAAAGGTGGCTCACATTGGCCAATGTTTATGTTAACGAGTCTACTATCTGGAGAACACTGAACAACCATGATGTACATGGCAGGGTTGCAAGGAGAAAATCTCAATTCTCAAAAACAAACAAATAATACTGTTTGTCGATGTTTTGATAAATTTCTATAAACTCAGAAGGCTATTATAAATATGTATTGTAGATGGATACGACAACAATTTAAGTTTTTTTTATTCAAATGGGAAGTGAAATGTTTTAAGAAAACACTGCACAAGAACTGCATTCCATCTGTAAAATATGGTGGTGATAGTATCATGTGTTGGGATTGTTTTCTGTGTCTGGCCTAAGGACAGTTTACCATCATGGATGGAACAACATATTCTGAGTTATATCTGCAGATTTTAAAGGAAAATATACGGACATTTGTTCATGAATTGAATCTCAAAAAAAAATGGGCCGTGGAGTAGACAAGTTTTTCTACCAAAGAATAGAAAAGGATTAATAAAGTTAATATCTTTGGAATGGCCCAGTCAATGTTTTGACATGAATCCAACGGAAATGTTACGTGAACAGTACATGTGAGGAAAACCAAACTACTTTCGAGAAGAAAGAACTACTTTCTGTACAGGGGAATGTGTTATAATTCCCCCAATCCAATGTTCAGGACTAATCAACAATTCCTGGAACCATTTAGTAGCAGTTATTGCCACACATACAAATCGTACCAGATGTGTAATATTGGTTCATTTTCCTCAATAAATATATGACCAACATCATTTATTTATGATGATGATAATGATCCAATTCAAAAAGCTGATTTGCCGCAATGTCAATTGTAAAAAGGACTACGTATCCAAATAAAATTGAACTGGATTGAATTGAATGTAGATATTTAATTTTAGCATTAGTGTTAACACAACTTTTGTGAAAGTTTGTTTTGTTTTGCAATCACAACAACATACCATTTCATTAGCATGCATTTTATAATATTCAAAACTATTCTGTACTGTAAGGTTGAATGTGTCTAATTTTCATTATCTATTTACCTATTGCCTCAATCCCATGAAAGACATTTGGGATCAATAGATGAATGTAGATTGTATAGCAAGCCTTCCTACCACACATCAGGTACTGCGCTCATGATCAGGAGGTCTTGAGTTCAAATCCCACTGAGACCCTCACTATGCTAAGACTCCTGGGCAAGGTCTTAACCACAAGTGTGCCTCTGTACACCCAGCAGTATAAATGGGTACCAGTAAAAATATACTGGGAAAGTAACCTGTGATGGACTAGCGTCCCATCCAGGAGGAGTTGAACTCCTAATTACTTCACGCTACAGAAACCGGGGATGAGCCACTATGCCTTGGGTATAAAAAGCCCATGGACTTTACCTACCTGCCAAACATCAGAATCCAACCTAACTAAAGCTTTTGTAGCGTGTATCCTTATAGACATGCTCCAAAATCTTAACAGAAAAGTGGGGTTATTATAACAGCAAAGTGTGTAAAAATCTCATGGCTTATCTGGCAAAGAGGGTGAGGGACAACACCAAGCTTACCTTCAGCATCAACGTGGTGGTTAATCAAATCTTTCTTTAGGTTGACTGCAGGTGCTGGAAATACATCATGAAGGCATGATACAGGAGATCTCTTAAGGAGAGAGCGCAGAAGATGGAAACAGTGGAAAGTGAGAAGAGAGTGCAGAGAGCAGCGAGTCGCTACAAACCCTGACCGATTTCTGACATTTTTTGTACATTTGTCATTGTCGTCCATTTCAGATCAAGCAAAACTAAATATTATACAAAGATAAAACACAAGTAAACACAAACTACAGTTTTCAGTGCCAATTGCATTTATTAAGGGGAAAAAAACCATCTGAACCTACAAGGGCTCATGTGAATAAGTAATTGCGCCTGGACCTAATAGCTGGTTGAATCACCTTTTGCAGCGATAGTGTTTGTGATAAGTGTTTGTGATAAGAGGCGATGAGTCTTTTACATCGTTGTGATAGGATTTTGGCCCACTCATCTCTGCAGAATTGTTTAAGATCAACCAGATTGGGTGGTTTTCAGGCATGAGCAGCCTTTTTAAGGTCATGCCACAGCATCTCAATCTGGGTTCAGGTCAGGACTTTGACTAGACCACTCCAAAAACCCTCATTTTGTTCTTTTTTAGCCATTCAGAAGTGGACTTGCTGGTGTGCTTCGGATCATTGTCTTGCTGCAGACCCCAGGAGCGCTTTAGCTTGAGGTCTCGAACTAATGGAGGAACATTATTCGCCAGGATTTCATTATAGCGAACAGGATTCATGGTTCCATCAATCATGACAAGTCGCCCAGGTCCTGAAGCAGCAAAGCAGGCCCAGATCATCACACTTCCACCACCATGTTTTACTGTTGGCACAATGTTCTTTTTATCAAATGCACTGTTCCTTTTGCGCCAGATGTAATGGGATGTGTTTTTCCCAAAAAGTTTAACTTTAGTTCATTGGTCCAGAGGACGTTACCTCAAAAGCTTTGGGGATGATCACGATGATTCTTGGCAAAAGTGAGTTGTGCCTTTATATTCTTTTTCGTCAACAGCTTTTGCTTTGGAACTCTTCCATGGATGCCATTTTTGCCTCGTGTCTTTCTGATGGTTGAGTCGTGAACATTGACATTAACTGAGGCAAGTGAGGCTTGTAGTTGTTTAGAACTGTTGTAGAACACATAAGGTGTGGCCATGAAATTGAACGCAGTTTTCCCCAATAGTAGGATTAATCACAATTACCTCACCTTTTAAGAATGGTCAATTGCTTTTTCACAGAAGTTCATGTAGGTTTTTTCATGTAGGTTTTCTCTGAACAAATAAAATCACAACGGGAAAATTGCATTTTTTTGAATACTTGGGTTATCTTTGTGTAAAGTTTAAATTTGTATGATGATCTGAAAAAGTTACGTGTCATAAAGGTGCAAAAATGTAAAAAATCAGTAAGGGACAAAAACTTTGGCACAGCACTATATATACAGGGTACCTTGAGTGTCCCTTATAATAAATTTTTCATGATACGAGCTTCGATCCCATCCAAAATGTGCCCCATCCAACAAGAAAAAATGTATTTTATGAGCTCTCCTCGAAATGGCTTTTCCGGGCCAATTACCCTCATATTCTTCCACGTGTATTCCTCCGCAATCTGAGGATGCCTTATGCAGTGCTTTGCAATTATTTTCTGTAACACCCCCTCTAGGAAGAAAAAAAAAATTAACAACCCCTCAGCACCCCACGTGCGACTATAAATAGTGTTTACTGCACTACATATCGTTTACTCAGTGCTTTTTCCCTACACCATGGTGCGACAATGAGAGTGCCACTGCCAACTACTGTGAGTGCGCAATTACACTTAATTCTAGTACAGTATGGAAAAAAAGCATGTTCCCAGGGTCATACACCCACCCCTCCCCGGCATCAACCCCCCCCCCCCCCCCAAGGGGGGGATCGCGCCCCACTTTTTGAGAACCATTGTCCTTGTGGGCGCTCACCATGAGCCTTTTCTCACTGGCATTCCTAGCGTACACACGCACAAACTTCTCCTTCTCCTCCTCCTCTGTTACTTACCACCTCCTGACTGCCCACATGACATCTTTGCCGCAGTTCATGATCGGAAGGGTTAGTTTGACTTATTGTTTATTCTTGTTTTATTATTATTTATTACCAATTATTATTAATGTTAATGTACATGTATTATTATTATTATTATTATTATTATTAAATATTTATTGTTTGTACATGTTTAGTAGGTCAAATATATATGTTTGTGGCAGGTTATATGAGTTTGGGAGGGAGTTGGAATGGATTCATTGGTTTTCTGTTATTTCTTATGGGAATAATTCATCTAACGAAATTTTACGCTTACGAGCTTGCCTCGGAACGGATTAAATTCGTAAGTGAAGGTACCACTGTGTGTATGTATGTATATGTATATATATATATATATATATATATATATATATATATATATATATATATATATATATATATATATATATATATATATATAATTCAAGTAAGTTTATTTAGCAGGATTATAATTTCAAAAACCTGACTTGCATAATTAAAAAAAAATTCAAACGTTTTTAATGTACTTCCCTGCATTTAATTATCTTAAAATTGATGCACTTGCTCTACATAGCAAACAAATCTTTATGAGCATGAACTTGTCTTTCATGGATGTGGCCTTCAGACCTTATAGATGTGGTACAGGATAAAGTGAGAGAAAAACAGTTGACGTCACATATGTTCTGTCTTGTTCTGAACTACACCTTTATCCAAGCTACGCTATTTGTAAATTGCTATATGTACCTTGTGCCAAGTCATATTATCCTTATCCTTGAAAATATCCTGACTAACATAAAAAAAACCTAATAAGAACATCCTTAGAAAATGTCCTTCTCTCTGTCATTTTAATTTGAGCAATGCACTCATGATACTCAAGGATGACTTCTGCCTCTCAGTTGCATGCTGACTGCACATCACTGAGGTCAACTTTTGATCACACATGTTGAAGGTAACAAAAAAAAAAAAGTGTTGTTCCTCTCGGGCTCAAAATAGACAGCAGAGACAGATTATTAAAATTCAGATTTTAATATTTCAAAATTTTTAAAAATCTATACACAGATACCCCAGGGCTCGGGGGCGTCAACTGGTGGCTCAGATGCTGGCACACTAAAATATGTTACCATGGATAAAAAAAAAAAAATTCTTGAAACAATACTCTGGCAAAGCCAAACAATGCACAGGAAACAAATAATTCTTAAAAGTTACATCTTTTCTCAGCCGACTCCGGCAATGGCAGGGTACACACTGGACAGCTTGTCAGGCCAGTACAAACCAACACTAACACAATCATTCAGACTCACAAATCGGGGTGCTTTGGAACAACCAGTTAATCTACTGTGCATGTTGTTGGATGGTAGGAGGAAACCGGAGTACCTGGATGAAACCCTGCAATCAGGGGAGAATATGCAAACTCCATACAGAAATGCCCGAGCTGGGAATCAAACCCAGGACCTTATTTCTGGGAGGTGGATGTACTAACCACTATGCCACTGTGTCGCCCTCATTTTATATTTTTGCCATTTAAAGTATTTTACAAGCAAACTTTAATCTAAAATTGCCCTATTATTTTTACTAAACTTTTTTGAAGATTAAAGGACAATAATGACAAATGCTACACACATGGTATGTGGATCCAGGCATCTTAAAGCAGTCACAAATTCATAATGGAACAGCACAACATCTAAGTGATAGATAGCCAAGTAATTGTCAGTGAACATTATTATTGTATTCTTCATGGCTTGGTTCTCTAGTGTTGAAAGAGTCAGGTACTGCTTTGGTTTGCCGCTGAATTTAAATCTATGACCTGCGGAAACAGTATATGTCGAAATGAAAGAACATTGAATTTATGGGCAAGTTCAGTCACATTTTATCACTTGCCTTTGAAGCCCAGCTGTGGACCAGGTTTAGACAAGACAAACTGAGGACTGTTCGTGAAAAGCTTTTGTTAATTCAAACGCACTCTTGCAAAGAAGATGGAAAGAATATGCCAAGCGATGGGAAAATGTTTAACTTTCTCACAATTTGACATAGCTCCCCCTTTTTTTATTCATCCAGTCATTCATTCCTTTTCTGAGTTGCTTAATCCTAATTGGGATTGGGAGGCTGGGGTCCATCACAGCCAACTCTGGGAGAGGGCAGACATGGAAAGCTCGCTAGGCCATTGCTGTGTAGAAACACGCTGACTGCTATGCAGCCTACTTTTGATGAAGGTCAGCAATGGTTCTTTAACATTCCTCTCATCATACACAGTGAGAGACATGGCCAGCCTTTGACAGCCCAGCTGGCTGTGCTAAGGAACAACAATAGCAACCAGCTGATGCTGGGACTTGAGCCCCCAACCTTGGGATTAGTAATCCAGCACCCTACTACAGTCCCCCCCCCCTTGTTCTTTTCTCTGTATTTTGTACTATTGGTCTGAGATTAAAAATGATTGTGAGACAAATATCCAGACTTCCAGCCTATGAATGTGCATCTGAATGAATTTGAATGAACTGGTATCTTAATGAAATTATAATATTTTATCAAATCAAGAGAATTGTTGTTTTCATTATTTTTTAGTGCTACAAATGCCTTTGTCAACTGTGTTGTTTTAATTGTTTGTAATGCAGGGCCCTGCTGAAAGGGAGATGGTCTCAGTCAGCCTCCCTGCTTAAATCAATAAATAAAAGTAAAATAAATCTACATCATCGTAATAATGTAGCTATTTCCATATACAGTACATATCTCAGTGAGAAGACAAATAATGTGTAAATGTCATTATTGTATATCTGAAATCATTCTAAGAGTCATGCTTTGTTACCAGGGGCAGTGGTGGCCCTGAGTGTTATGGTAGACATATAGTTTTTTGTATGCTTTTTGTAAGTTTAATTTTATTAAAAAATATATTTTTGCGTTTTATAGTAGTTCAATGATTATCAAACATTAGACCCACAACACAAAAGACATATTTTATATGTGAACACAAATATGAGCTTTTAAATCCACCTCATCCAAACCTACATCAGTCCCTTAAGTCGTAGCTCCACTAAGTTTGTATGACAAAAACATTGCAGTTCATTTGTAAAAGGGGGCTTCAAGAAAAAAGTTGACCTTTATTTGTTTTAAAACCGGATAAGATGAAGAGAGCTTAATTTCAATTCGGCTTTATTTGAATAGTGCTTTTTACAATTGACATTTTCGCAAAGCAGCTTTACACAATTAAATAGTAAAAGAAGAGGCTGACAAAGTACAAAAGAATTTTAACTTACTATTAATTAAATTTAATGCTGGACTCCAGACTTTCTGCAGCAAAGGGATGATCCACAGAGATGACTGCTTGACTCAGGGGAATATTGAAGATATTTTCAATCAGCAGCTGGTTAGCTCTTCATATTGTCCTCCTGACATCTACTGTAGATGGAAAAAGTAAGTTGTCATTGGAAGATGGGGGTGGTCTTCCATGCTGGTATTTTGTTCTGTGCTTCGAACCAGGTGTAGATACAATATACAGTGGTACCTCACCTTATGAAATTAATATGTTCCAGAAGTGGTTTCGTAACTTGATTTTTTTCGCAAGTTGAGAAGCATTTTACATGTAAAATGCCTGATTCGTTCCCAGGCCACCAATACTACCCCCTAAACCCTTTAAAAATGATAAAAGTGTACCTTTAAAGGCCTCCTTCTGCTTCAATATCGTACCGATGGTAGACGGGTTTCGGGCATATTCCTTTGCGATATCACTTAACTGCATGCCACGAGCCCGCTTCTTCTTTTCACTCGCACCGGGAATCACTTTCACCGGGAATCACCCGCGCGCGCGCGCGTGTGTGTGTGTGTGTGTGTGTGTGTGTGTGTGTGTGTGTGTGTGTTTGTGTGTGTGCGTGCGTGTGTGTGCGCGTGTGTTGACCATGTCTTCTTAGCAGAGTTATAATCTTACAAATGTTTAAGCAAGGTTAAAAGCCTGAGCCAAAAAATAAAGTTGCAATGAGCACACTTGAAAAACTCATGAAACAACAGTAACTCTGTCCTTTACGGATGTTAAAACTCCGTGACGAACAATGGGTCAAAGGCGCACGAAAAGCAACATGGGTATTATAGAGATGCAGCTCCATAATAGCCAATGGGAGGGAGCTGCATCTCCGTGACGAACAATGGGTCAAAGGCACACGAAAAGCATCATGGGTATTATGAAGATGCAGCTCCCTCCTAGCCAATGGGAGGCCAGCGGGGCAGGGTGTTGGGAGATAGCCAGTGGGAGGGTTTGAATTTTTGCGCGTTTCGTAACCTGAATTTTTTTCGTATCCAGAGACGGAAATTTTAGGTAAATGCATTTCGTAATTTGGATTTTTCATTTGTTGGGTCTTTCATAAGGTGAGGTACCACTGTACTTCAGTGCATCTGGGACCAAGGCATCACTATTACAAGCAATTAGGAGGGAGGAAGCATTTCTAATAATATTCAAACCAATGATAAAACCAAACAAGATTATAATGACAAAGGTTCTGATGTTATGGTGTGTGTTTACTGCGTTGCGCTCACCCTTTTTTTTTTGTCCCCAGCAGTGCAGACTGTGGCTGACCCACCTCTGGCTGATTGCAGCAGTGCACACCTGATTCCACTCAATCTACCCACTGTAAAGACCTGCTACACCTTCACCTTTCTGCTATAAGATTGTATCAATCTCACTGGGTCACCTACTGTTCCTAATGTTCTCTACTTGCTCTTAGTTATCGCTCTGTGGGCAGCCAGTCTCCTGTGAGTTAATAAACCTTATCTGTTGAACTGTTCGTCATCTCCTGCAATTCCTGGGTCCGACTGAAAGTTCAATCCATAACATCTGGTGCATTAATGGATATCTGTATTGGAAACAAATGTGCAGAAGGAAACGGTGCTTTTTGATTCATAGCCTAATACCTCCAAATTTCTGGCTCTGAAGTTTTTAATGATGTAAATGAGAAACTCAAGTCAATTCAGTCAATCACCTAATCCTAATATCAATAAACATTTGTTTTCTGGAAATATGTGAAGACTAAAGACAACAACAAATTTACATGCCTGGCAGAACATCAAGATTTCAATAGATTCAATAAAGACTATAGTTCAAGTGATGTCACATCATACTAGAAAATGAATATTTAATGAGCTTCATTTCATAACTGCTATTTTGTTTATAGAAAGCGCTACCTAGAAGCTATGTAAATCGTTTTAAGGCCACCTCCTGGGGACACTTCAGAGAATTAGGAACTTTCAGAGCGCCTCATGAAAAGTTTAATCTGCTGAGGCAAAATCCCTATTCCTCAGATTTATTCCATCACTTTTCTACGTTTTTTTTTATTCTTTGGATTTTTCCCCATTTTCTCCTAATTTAGTCGTATTCAATTCCCACCCATTAAAATTATCTTTCCTATCAAACAACCACCCCCGACCAGGGAGGGAAGAAACCTGTGGCACCATATGTATTTGGGGCGGTCTAATACACTCAGAGGGAAAGCGCAATCTAACCCCCTTACAAATAAGCTCACAGACGTATATGATTGGCTGGCAATGAGGTGACTGACAGGGAAGTGAGCATATGCCATCCTTCCCTCCTGTGAGAGCTCGACCAAATAGCTCCTATGGATTCCCAGTTACAGAGGGCTATGCATTAAACCATATTCAAACTTATGATATCATAGTTAACAGTTATGCTCCACTCAGGAGCCCCTCCATCACCTTTCCACAGAACTGCATACTGCATATAAAGTGGATAAACTCTGTAAAAAGGGAAATATGCATGGTATTTTAAGATGAAGCCTGTATCTGCTCCCTTAAGGTTCCATATGAACACGATATGCAGCATACATATATGTTCTTAAATTATCTCCTCATCTATTTTAAGCAATTTTAGGTAGGTACCCAAGGAAGACACTTCTGAATAATGTACCTGGATCTGGACAGAAAGTGTAAGGTATTTAATGAAGGACTCAACCAGGCAATCTGGACACACTCATTGTGCACACTGTACATGTACAATTCATTACATCTGCACAACAACCACGACAGTATTTCTTTTTACTATTCTGTATCTTGAGATATATATATATATATATATATATATATATATATATATATATATATATATATATATATATATATATATCATATATATAAATTTTTTTAGTTCAGATTTTTATTTATTTTATTTATTTAGTTTTGTTTTATCGTATATATTTTTATCGAAATGTTATTTTTATGTGCAATATTTGTTTCTTATGTGCAGTATTGAGGGGCTCTGGGTCGAAAAATTTCATTGCTGGTAGTGATATCCAGCAGAGTACCCCAAAAGGTGAAAAAGTGGTCATTGGTGCAGACTTCAATGGACATGTTGGTACATTGGTACAGGCAACAGAGGGGACGAGGAAGTGATGGGCAGGTTTCTAATCCAGGACATGAATACAGAAGGACAGATGTTGATAGATTTTGCAAAAAGGATGGAAATGGCTGTGGTGAATACTTTCTTCCAGAAGAGGCAGCAACATAGGGTGACTTATAAAAGTGGAGGTAGGAGCACAGAGGTAGACTACATGCAATTTGAAGGAAGTCAGTGACTGCAAAGTAGTAGTGGGTGAGAGTGTTGCCAAACAGCATAGGATGGTGGTGTGCAAGAGGTGCTGATGGAGAGGAAGGTGAAGAAGGCAAAGTCAGAGCAGAAGACAAAGTGGTGGAAGTTGAAAAAAAGAGGGTCGTGTTGTCGTCCAGGAGGAGTTGAAACAGGCATTAGGTTGAAATAGGTGGTTAGGAAGTGCTTCCAAATGACTGGACAACTACAGCTAATGTGATTAGGTAGACAGGTAGGAGAGTACTTGATGTGTCCTCTGGAAGGAAAGTAGATAAGGAGACTTGGTAGTGGAATGAGGAAATGCAAGAGTGTGTACAAAGGAAGAGGTTAGCTAAGAAGAAGTAGGACATTGAGAGGACCAAAGAGAGTAAACAGGAGTACAGGGAGACACAGTGTAATGCGAAGGTAGCGTTAAAGGCCAAACAGAGGGCGTATGATGACTTTTATGCTAGGTTGGACAGTAAGGAGGGAGAAAATGAATTATACAGGTTGGCACAGCAGAGAAATAGACATGGGAAGGACGTGCAACAAGTTAGAGGGATTAAGGACATAGTGGGAAATGTATTGACTGATGACTGAAGTGTGCTGGGAAGATGGAAAGAGTATTTTGAAGAGCTGATGAATGAGGAAAATGAGAGAAAAAAGAGTAGAAGAGGTGACCCTTGAGGAGCAGGAAGTAGCAAAGATTAGTAAGGGAGAAGTGAGGAGGGCATTGAAGAGGATGAAGAGTGGAAAGGCAGTTGGTCCTGATGACATTCCGATGGGGGTATGGAAGTGTCTAGGAGAAGTAGCAGTAGCTTTTCTGACAAGAACATTCAACAAGGTCTTAAATAGTGAGAGGATGCCAGAGGAATGGAGGAGAAGTGTGCTGGTGCCCATTTTTAAGAACAAGGGAGACGTGTAGAGTTGGGGCAACTACAGAGGGATTAAGTTGATGAGCCATACATTGAAGTTATGGGAAAGAATAGTGGAAGCTAGACTAAGGGCAGAGGTCAGCATTTGTGAACAACACTTTGGTTTCCTGCCAAGAAAGAGCACCACAGATGCAATGCTTTGAGGATTTTAATAGAGAAGTACAGAGACGGTCAGAGAAAGCTGCATTGTGCCTTTGTGGATCTGGAGAATGCATATGACAGGGTGCCGTTTGCTAAATAAAGGTTAATGTAAAATAAGAAATCATGGGGCGGGTTACATTTTGGAAAAAAATCTCAACTTTTGTGGAAATGGTGTTAGTACTAAATGATTCACAAAAATTATACAAATAAATGCCAATGTCTAAATTGCAATAACGTATGTTAGAGTGGTTCAGGACATGTATGAGAGATATAAAACAGTGGTGAGGTGTGCTGTCGGTGTGACAGAAGAGTGGGACTGGAGGTGGGACTGCATCAAGGGTCAGCTCTGAGCTTCTTGTTTGCTATGGTGATAGACAGGCTGACAGACAAGGTTAGACAAGATTCCCCATGGACTATGATATTTGCAGATGACATTGTGATCTGTAGTGAAATGCAGCCGTAAGGGGGGGGGCACAAACCAGTGTCTCTCCCTCACGCCGGTCCCAAGCCCGGATAAATGCAGAGGGTTGCGTCAGGAAGGGCATCCGGCGTAAAACAAATGCCAAATAAACTATGCGAATCACAAGTAAGAATGACATACCGGATCGGTCGAGGTCTGGTTAACAACGACCGCCATCAGTGCCGTCAACCAACAGGGTGCTGATGGAAATTGGACTACTGTTGGTCGAAGACGTCGAAGAAGGAGAGGCGGGAGGCGTGTCCGTTGCCAGAGAGAGAAGAGGAAAGGCATGAGTCTAGGACTGAAAGTAGGGACTTTGAATATTGGAACTATGACAGGAAAAGGTAGAGAGCTGGCTGACATGATGCAGAGGAGGAAGGTGGACATACTGTGTGTTCAGGAGACCAGGTGGAAAGGTCGCAAGGCTAGAAGCATAGGAGCAGGGTTTAAGCTGTTTTATCACGGTGTGGATGGGAAGAGAAATGGAGTCGGAGTCATCTTGAAGGAGGAGTTTGCCAGGAATGTTCTAGAAGTGAAAAGAGTGTCAGACAGAGTGATGAGTCTCAAGTTAGAAATTAAAGGTGTGATGGTCAATGTTGTTAGTGCTTATGCCCCACAGACAGGATGTGAGCGAGAAGAGAAGGAGAGATTCTGGAGGGAGTTAGATGAAGTGATGCAGAGTACCCCAGAGGTGAAAGAGTGGTCATTGGGGCAGACTTCAATGGACATGTTGGTGCAGGAAACAGAGGGGACGAGGAAGTGATGGGTAGGTTTGGTATCCAGGACAGGAACGCAGAAGGACAGATGTTGGTAGATTTTGCAAAAAGGATGGAAATGGCTGTGGTGAATACTTTCTTCCAGAAGAGAGAGGAGCATAGGGTGACTTATAAAAGTGGAGGTAGGAGCACACAGGTAGACTACATCTTGTGCAGGCGATGTAATTTAAAGGAAGTCAGTGACTGCAAAGTAGTAGCGGGTGAGAGTGTTGCCAAACAGCATAGGATGGTGGTGTGCAGGATGATGCTGATGGTGAGGAAGGTGAAGAAGGCAAAGGCAGAGCAGAAGACAAAGTGGTGGAAGTTGAAAAGGAAGAGTGTCGGGTTGTCTTCAAGGAGGAGTTGAAACAGGCTTTGGGTGGTCAGGAAGTGCTTCCAGATGACTGGACAACTACAGCGAATGTGATCAGGAGACAGGTAGGAGAATATTTGGTGTGTCATCTGGAAGGAAAGTAGATAAGGAGACTTGGTGGTGGAATGAGGAAGTGCAGGAGTGTGTACAAAGGAAGAGATTAGCTAAGAAGAAGTGGGACATTGACAAAACTGAAGAGAGTAAACAGGAGTACAGGGAGACACAGCGTAAGGCAAAGGTAGCAGTGTCAAAGGCCAAACAGAGTGCGTTTGATGACTTGTATGCTCGGCTGGAAAGTAAGGAGGGAGAAAATGATTTATACAGGTTGGCACAGCAGAGAAATAGAGATGGGAAGGACGTGCAGCAAGTTAGATTGATAAAGGACAGAGAGGGAAATGTATTGACTGATGACAGAAGTGTGCTGGGAAGATGGAAAGAGTACTTTGAAGAGCTGATGAATGAGGAAAATGAGAGAGAAAAAGAGTAGAAGAGGTGACTGTTGAGGACCAGGAAGTAGCAAAGATTAGTAAGGGTGAAGTGAGGAGGGCATTGAAGAGGATGAAGAATGGAAAGGCAGTTGGTCCTGATGACATACCGGTGGAGGTATGGAAGTGTCTAGGAGAGGTAGCAGTAGATTTTCTGACAAGAACATTTAACAAGGTCTTAGAGAGTGAGAGGATGCCAGAGGAATGGAGGAGAAGTGTGCTGGTGCCCATTTTTAAGAACAAGGGAGACGTGCAGAGTTGTGGCAACTACAGAGGGATAAAGTTGATGAGCCATACGATGAAGTTATGGGAAAGAATAGTGGAAGCTAGACTAAGGGCAGAAGTCAGCATTTGTGAACAACAGTTTGGTTTCATGCCCAGAAAGAGCACCACAGATGCAGTGTTTGCCTTGAGGATGTTAATGGAGAAGTACAGAGAAGGTCAGACGGAGCTGCATTGTGCCTTTGTGGATCTGGAGAAAGCATATGACAGGGTGCCGAGAGAAGAACTGTGGTATTGCATGAGGAAGTCTGGAGTGGCAGAGAAGTATGTTAGAGTGGTGCAGGACATGTATGAGAGATGTAAGACAGTGGTGAGGTGTGCTGTCGGTGTGACAGAAGAGTTCAAGGTGGAGGTGGGACTGCATCAAGGGTCAGCTCTCAGCCCCTTCTTGTTCGCTATGGTGATGGACAGGCTGACAGACGAGGTTAGACAAGATTCCCCATGGACTATGATGTTTGCAGATGACATTGTAATCTGTAGTGAGAGCAGAGAACAAGTGCAGGAAAATCTAGAGAGGTGGAGGTATGCCCTGGAAAGGAGGGGAATGAAGATTAGCCTCAGTAAGACAGAGTACATGTGCATGAATGCCAAGGACCAAAGAGGAACGGTGAGATTACAGGGAGCAGAGATAAGAAAGGTGGAGGATTTTAAGTACTTAGGCTCAACAATCCAGAGCAATGGCGAGTGTGGAAAAGAGGTCAAGAAGCGTGTGCAGGCAGGTTGGAATGGTTGGAGAAAAGTGTCCGGTGTGATGTGTGATAGGAGGGTATCGGCAAAAATGAAAGGAAAAGTGTACAAAACGGTGTTGAGGCCAACGATGCTGTGTGGGTTAGAAACAGTGGCCCTGGGGAAAAGACAGGAGGCAGAGTTGGAGGTAGCAGAGATGAAAATGTTGAGGTTCTCTTTGGGAGTAACGAGGATGGATAGGATTAGGAATGAGTACGTCAGAGGGACAGCACATGTAAGACGTTTTGGAGACAAAGTCAGAGAGGCTAGATTGAGATGGTTTGGACATGTACAGAGGAGGGATAGTGAGTATATTGGTAATAGGATGCTGAGGCTGGAACTACCAGGCAAAAGGCCTAGAGGAAGACCAAAGAGACGATTCATGGATGTGGTAAAGGAGGACATGAAGGTCGTTGGTGTAAGAGAAGAAGATGCAAAGGATAGGGTGAGATGGAGGCAGATGATTCGCTGTGGCGACCCCTGAAGGGAAAAGCCGAAAGGAAAAGAAGAAGATTGTGATCTGTAGTGAGAGCAGAGAACAAGTGCAGGAACAAGTGCAGGAAAATCTAGAGAGGTGGAGGTATGCCCTGGAAAAGAGAGGAATGAAGGTTAGCCTCAGTAAGACAGAATACATGTGTGTGAACGAGAAGGACCCAAGAGGAAAGGTGAGGTTACAGGGAGCAGAGATAAAGAAGGTGGGAGATTTTAAGTATTTAGGCTCAACAATCCAGACCAATGGAGAGTGTGGAAAAGAGGTGAAGACGCGTGTGCAGGCAGGTTGGAGTGGTTGGAGAAAAGTGTTCGGTGTGAAGTGTGATAGGAAGGTATTGGCAAGAATGAAAGGAAAAGTGTACAAGGTGTTGAGGCCAGTGATGTTGTATGGGTTAGAAACAGTGTCACTGGGGAAAAGACAGGAGGCAGAGCTGGAGGTAGCAGAGATGAAAATGTTGAAGTTCTCTTTGGGAGTCACGAGGATGGATAGGATCAGGAATGAGTACATCAGAGGGACAGCACATGTAAGAGGTGTTGGAGACAAAGTCAAAGCGGCTAGATTGAGATGGTTTGGACATGTACAGAGGAGGAGTATATTAGTAGTAGGATGCTGAGGTTGGAACTACCAGGCAGAAGGCCTAGAGGAAGACCAAAGTGAAGATTTGTGGATGTGGTGAAGGAGGACATGAAGGTAGTTGGTGTAAGAAAAGAAGATGTAGAGGATAGGGTGAGATGGAGGCAGATGATTCACAGTGGCGACCTCTGAAGGGAACAGCTGAAAGGGAAAGAAGAAAGAAGAGACACAGTACATAAACACCCAGAATGCACAACCCTTGACAGTAATAAAATACATAGAATATGTGAGATAAGTGAGTGAGTGAGTGAGTGAGTGAGTGAGGGAGGGAGGGAGGGAGGGAGGGAGGGAGGGAGGGAGAGAGGGAGGGGGGGGGGGCTCCTTTTCTCAACTGCAGAGCCAAAATGTGATTCATGCCACCAACCTGGAAGTTGGGCTCCTCAGAACCAGGCAGAAAGAGCCATAGGACGTATGTGTCCCCAGCAAAGATAATGAAATGAAGGTCCTGCCCCACAACTAAGGTGACCATAAAACACCAGAGAAAGTGAACTCAAACCTGCCACAGTGTTGTTTATGCTTTAATCTATATTCTTTTTGAATTAGCAGTACTCCCAGGAAGTTTTACCTAATTTTTGTCATATCATAACTAACATTCCCTAAGGTGTGTGTGTGGGTGGGGGGGAGCAGCACCTTCCATTCCTCCACCTTCATGGCTGAAGTGCCCTTGAGCATGGTACTTAATCCCCAACTACTCTCCTCGTGCTACAGTGTACGGCTGCCTGCTGCTCCGAGTGTGTGTGCGCTCACTGTGTCTGTGTGTGTGTGTGTGTGTGTGTGTGTGTGTGTGTGTGTGTGTGTGTGTGTGTGTGCTTACTTTGGGTGGATTAAATGCAGCACCAAATTTCCCTTGTGAGACTAATATGTGTATATATAGATATAATATAGTGTATCAAAAAATCCCACAAATGTTCTGCTGTAGTTCTGAGATATGTGCAAGCCATATCAAAATGCTGATAGCTGTTTTGGATTTGTGTTGTTCTCTGTTGAGGCAAGCCTGCACAGGAAGTGTGGATGAGTCCCATCATTTATTTCGCTTGGCATTTATACAGCCTGTTTAAAAGATAAATGCTACCTTTGATTGATGTCTCTGTGTGCAGTCTGTAGTTAGATATAAATTGCAAAGTGTAGAAATATTACCTGCAATGTAATTGGCTGTGTTGTTCATTTTAATAACATTACCTTATATAAATATCCTCTTCCACACATTATGTCTGTCACCTGAATATGTCTAAATTGCAATTTAGACATTGGCATTTATTTGTATAATTTTTCAGTGAATTCAGTTTTCAGTTTAGTACACCATTTCCACAAAAGTTGAGATTTTTTTTCCAAAATGTAACCCCTAAAGAGAACACCGAAAGGAAATGAAGAAGAAGAAGAAGACATGCACATTGTAATTGATCTTAGAGAGAGAGAGAGAGAGAGAGAGAGAGACATTGGTGGTATCAGTTACATGCAGAGTTGATCAGTACCGTTCTCTTTCCATCCACACCATGGTAAACTAACTTGAAGTCAAACCCCAATGTTCCTTACATTTCTCTCTTTCCATCTTATAAACACAATATGTCAACCTTTCTCTGCTTCTTCATATCAGCTCGCTCTCTCCCTTTACGAGTTGTTGTGCTAGCTTTTCAAATCCCTTCTTTGTTGCCCAGAGGTCTATTTCATAGGCAGCCTGAAGACCGGGGAAGTGTATCACATACATCTATCAGTGCTGGAAGTTCTCAATTTACTGGCCAAACAATACATTTAATCCCTCATATTAAACACCAACAGCTTCCAGTCAGGAGATGGTTTCAATCTGTTGCTGCTATAACCAACATTACAGACGCACTAGACAGCAAACAAGAGTGTACCCTCTGCCAATGCCATAGCTCAACCATAAGCAGTACCACTCAATTAGTGATCAACTCATCTTCATCTCCAAGAGCCATCTGTTTAATGTGGTCTCCTGTTAGCGAGGTAGTGCACATATATTTTACAGAACAGTTCCTTGGGTATGTGCTTGGGAAAAGGTGCTGCTGAAGACACATGCATCACTGGTAAGCTCAATGGTAAGTATTCTAACAATTAGACTTTTGTTTGTTCAATGATGTGCTGCATCGGGAAATATAGTAATAATAATGATAATAATAATAGGAAAAAATGGATATACACTGAATGTATTTGGATATAATATTTTGATATAATATCTTATATTTATTTAGTAGAGTATATCCAAAAACACAGCCAGTGGTAGGCTGCTTTACACCCCAGAGGAGGTATGTTTATGACAGCAGTTAGTGCCAGCATCTCATATGTTTGGCAATGTTTTTCTTGGCCTCTGATTTCAGGTCAAAACACTTTCATTATTTTTTTCAGTAACATGGTTTCCCAGAAACAATGTTCATCCCAGCATGCCAGCCTTCACTCACTGGATCTACAGGATTATATCCACTATTCACATTACAAAATTCTGTCTGGAAATTACATCCTGCAGCAGCACTTCTACATCAGGGGAAGTAAATTATTCTGTAGGCAGTTCAGAAAATGATTGAATGAATGAATGAATGAAACTATTATACAGTCGGCCCCCGACTTACGAAATTAATCCGTTCCAGGGCCTTTTTCGTAATGCGGGAGTTTCGTCAGTAGGGGTCGCATTTTACAAGCCAAACGCCTGATTCGTTCCAAGGCTCCAAAGACAACCCCATAAACCCTTTAAAAATGATAAAAGTACACCAATTTTGTATGAAATATGTGTTAAAAGTAAAAGAAAATTATTTATTAAACCATTTAAACATTTCATTCATATTAAACCCTTTTATTAACATATTTATTAATGAAACCATTATTAAACATGTTTTATTAACACACACACACACATACACACACACACACAGACACACATACGCATTAAATGTATATTGTATACACATTAAATGTTTATTGTGGCACTGCGGGCCACACCCACAAGACGTTGAATTCAAAGCAAATTCCCTGCTTGACAGATCGGAGGTCCAAACTCCACTTTAACTTGATTCCTTGAGGGATCAGAATTCCAGATGAGCTCAAATGCACCACAACTTAAAATCTAAACTAAAAACTAAAGAGTTAAGCTTCTTTCTCTCTCTCTCTCTCTCTCTATCGCTCTCTCTCTGTCACACACACACACACACACACACACACATATGGATGGGATGTTTTATTTAATGCGGAATTACAGTACCTGTTTGAAAGATCAGAGGTCCCCACTGTATTTCCGCTTTAACGTCTCCTTCTGGTTCTGCGTCATCCCTCCTAGCCAATGGGAGGCCAGCGAGGCGGGATGTTGAGAGACAGCCAATGAGAGAGCAACTCGTGCATCGTGTGAAATTTTGATTGGTGCGTTTGAATTTTGAATTTCTTTTCATAGAAGAAAAGAAGAAGAGGGGGTTGTTTTCGTATCCCGGGGACGAAAACTTAGGAAAATGTTTTTCGTAACCTGGGATTTTCATATCCAGGAGATTTCGTAAGTCGAGGGCCGACTATATATCTGAAACCATTTTAAGATTCATACTTTGTTACCTATGGCAGTGGTGGCCCAGGGGTAGGGTGCTGGATTACTGATCCCATGATGGCGGGTTCAAGCCCCACGATCACTGCTGTCTCCCAAGTACAGCTAACTGGGTTATCAAAAGCCTGCTATGCCCCTCATTGTCTATGGTGAGAGGCATGTAAAAGAACCATTGATGACCTTTGACAAGAGTTGGTGTGTTTTGTTTTTTTTTTGTTATTTTTATATTTTATTGTTCTGTTCTAATACCTTTCTGAGCTACAGTATTTTGCACCCCCTACTGACAGTACTTCAAGAGCCTGTAACAGTAAATTTCTCCATTGTGAGATTAATAAAGCTGTATCTTATCTTATCTTATCTTATCTTATCTTATCTTATCTTATCTTATGCCATGTTATGGCCAGATGAGCTGCCCAGGGTGTACCCTGCTGAGATGAGCGCCAATCTCCCCGCAATCCTAATTATTATAAAGCATTATGAATTAATGGATCCAACTTCATTAATATTTGTGTAAATGCTCCCCATGTCCTCGTATAAGGATTTTGGATGATATACAGTATGCTATAGAGCAAGTATACAGTATCCTATACTGCACAGTTTACTATAGAACAACTGGTACACGCTTTCAATTTACAAAGACAATGGGATTCACCATTCGAACAACACAGCTGCAAACAAATCTGAGGGTTATGAACATGCCATGAATCCTGCATAGACAACTCCTACACATTCTTTTAAAAACAAACTGAAGAAAATCTTAAGAAGATATTGATGAATGAGGCCCATTGTGTTTTGAAGCCCCACATTTAATTTGGCACAGATCAAATACTCTTCCTGACGAAACCCACTTCATTTACCCGGACTTATGACAGGCACAAAGAGGACACTAGACACTTTGTCTTTATTACATAACGAGGCCTGTAAAATGACCTCTGAGCCACTGTATGTGTTGATACATGTTCTAATAAAGTTCCTGAATGAAAAGGCAAGATTGAACATGTCAGGAGACTGACCAGGGTCTGTGTGGCAAAAGTGAGAATTCCAAGAATGAGCTTGCTATGAAGTAGATGCCAGATTGTTCAGTGGTAAACATCTGTGAGGTTTTCAGGCCAAGAGTAAATCTGAGAATCTTATTTTTAAAGCATCCTTGTTAATATCTAGTGCTCTCTATTCTCTCTTATGAGATATAGCCCATTCGCCAAATTTGATAAATTTTTTTGTAAAATTATACATGTACTATCCTGTGGTAAAATGTAAATAGTTAGAAAAAAGAAGCATAAATTATTTTGCATTAAAAATGATATCGAGAAGATTTCATGATTTAACATTCAATTACAAACAAGGAAATTAGTATTGATGTAATTTTGCACTGAAACCCTTCAAATTTCCCCAATGTATTTCTGTATGTATTTGGGTTTCTTAATGTTACTGCAGCTTTTTTCCATTCGCACCAAAGTGTTTCCATCCCTGAGAGCACTATTTCATCTATGAAAACCATGTTTGACAAGTCACTAAATACAGCTGGTCCCTGTTTCATTCTCTAGTGCATGCTTTGTTTGTTCTTGCTCAACAGCATCTTTCAGTCTTGCTGTAATCTTTCTCTTCCCACTATCTTCTCAGCAATGGAGTCCTGATATAAAGTGCCTTATTACTCTCATTCAACATCCTTTTATGGAATTTATTTATAATGTAATGAGGAAAGAATATTCTACTACTATTCTAAATAAGCCACTACACAGAATTTTATCGTCAATTTAGTACAGTATTCTGAATTTGACATTCCGAATTTAACATTTTCATTCAAGACATGTGAGGTCCCGATATTATTTGGGATTTGGCTGCATTCTGTAAAAAATATTTAGGAATAATTGCTGTTAATTACAGCATTAAGGCAGGTCTTGCATAAAAGGAAACAGCATCAGTTTGTAGGAAAAAATCGCAGAACATGTCACTAAGCATCTGTTTACTCTATTTAACTGTAACTAAATGCTTAGTAAGACAGAAAGAGGTGTTGATGTACAGTAATGCATATATTCAGGACAGTAAATGTTTTCTTGTGAATTTTCACAGAAATGCCTCCTGATGGAATATATCTCATTATAATTCCATTTCAGTAGGTTGTTGGCAGCTGATGTGTATCAGAGAAGATGTAATTGTTTTGTTTTGATAGTTGTAAAACATCAACAGTAAGGTACTTGTTGACATAATGTTGACTTATTTAAAATTCATCATTTTATTGGAAGAGAAAAACTTTTATTGTTTATTTCAAGTGAGTCTTATTAATTTTCATCATCGTTCATTTTCTGTAACTGCTTAATCCTAATTAGGGACACGGGGAGGCTGGCGCTACTCCCAGCCAACTCCGGGCAAGAGCAGAGTACATCACGGACAGCTCGCCAGGCCATTGCAAGGCAAAAACACACTGCACCATACAGCAACTATTGTCAAAAGTCAGCAATGGTTCTTTTACATGAACCTCACACCCAAGACAATGAAAGACATGGCCGGCCTTTGATAACCCAGTTAGCTGCACTGGGGGGGATTCTTATTTTAGATGAAATGCAACATAATGCTTTGTTTAGAGGACTGTGCAGTGATGTTTAGCAAAATTATTCTCTCTCAGCAATCTAGAGCTTATACCTCTCTTGTTGAGGCAGAGGCACATCCATTTTTGTGGTATTTGTTGTCGAGGAAGTAATTTTTTTTGTTGAGGAAAATTTAGTTTGAATCACTTTTGGTTGTATTCATTAGTCCTTCTCAACAAGAGATGGACTGACACACAGAAACCTGCCCAAGTTTCCATGCACTATAATATCTATCTATCTATCTATCTATCTATATAGTAGGATGCTGAGGTTGGAACTACCAGGCAGAAGGCCCAGAGGAAGACCAAAGAGAAGATTTATGGATGTGGTGAAGGCGGACATGAAGGTCGTTGGAGTAAGAGTAGAAGATGCAGAGGATAGGGAGAGATGGAGGCAGATCATGTGCTGTGGCGTCCCCTGAAGGGAACAGCCGAAAGGAAAAGACGAAGAATATATATATATATCTGTCTTCCTTTCGGCTTTTCCCTGTTACTTGGGAGTCGCCACAGCGAATCATCTGATTTGCACATTTGATTTGGCAGAGGTTTTTTTTTTACGTTGGATGCCCTTCCTGTCACAACCCTTTTTAGCAAGGGAAAGAAACATGCTGACGACTTTGCAGCCTACTTTTTACGAAAGTCAGTAATGGTTCTTTTACATGCCTCTCACCATAGACAGTGAGAGACATGGCCCGCCTTTGATAACCCAGTTAGCCGCACTGGGGGGGACAGTGACAACCCTGTGGAGAGTGGGACTCGAACCCCCAACCTTTGGATCAGCGATCCAGCGCCCTATACCACTAGACCACCACTGCCCCTATATATATATAGAATATATAATATATATAGTTCAGAAAAATGATGAACATTTAAGTATATATATATATATATATATACTTAAATGTTCATCATTTTCTGAACTGCATAATCCTAATTAGGCTCACAGGGAGGCTGGCACCCATCTCAACCAACTCTGGGTAAGGAAAGATCCACAAAGGCACAATGCAGCTTCCTCTGACCTTCTCTATTAACATACTCAAAGCAAATACTGCATCTGTGGTGCTCTTTCTTAGCATGAAACCAAACTGTTGTTCACAAATACTGACCTCTGCCCTTAGTCTAGCGTCCACTATTCTTTCCCATAACTTCATTGTATGGCTCATCAACGTTATCCCTCTGTAGTTGCCACAACTCTGCATGTCTCCCTTGTTCTTAAAAATGGGCATCAGCACACTTCTCCTCCATTCCTCTGGCATCTGCTCACTCTCTAAGACCTTGTTGAATGTTCTTGTCAGAAAATCTACTGCTATCTCTTTTGTTTCCTCCAAGTATTCTTTCCACAGTCACCTGATTGAATATTGCAGTCCACACGATGAATATTGCAAAAGGCTGTTATCAAACCCTTGAACTTTTGTGAGAGCTCTGCAGGTAGGCCAGTCTCAGATGCATCAGTATTGAGCAGGAATGTTTGTTGGCCAGGGAACTAGTGAGGGCAGTCTTGTAGGCCTGCAAATCCTGCTTAAAATTTGACATCTCAACCTTTTGTTAGATCTAAAGTGGAGAAACTTAAGAAAAGTTGAGTACAAATTGACAGCTTCCCACCAACACCAAAAAGACATGTACTGGTATTTTGGGGGTGGACTGGGGTAGCTCATGCCTGGCGAACCATACGGTAGATCATCGTGATCATAGCCATCACAATCCCTGTATGAGATTCATTCAAGCTTCAGGGATCGACATCCATTCCATGTGATTGGATGTAGACATAGAGAGAGAGAGAGAGAGAGGGGTAGCTCATGACTGTCCATATTTTCTTTTTTTGTCTCTACAGCAGTTCCCAATCTATGTAATGGTCTAGGTAATGTGCCGCGTTCAGCTCTAGGTGGCACTTGCAGAGATTCTTTGGAAGAGCAGTTCTGTAAATTTCCATGTGGGGACAATGATAGTGGGGCTAGACCAAGGGCTGGTTGATTGATGATACAGGGTGATTGTGACTCAGGGGTTAGGACTTTGGGTTACTGATTTTAAATGTCAAAGTTCAAACCTCAAAACCAACATGCTGTTACTTTCGGGCTCTTTTGCAAGGCCCTTAACCACCAACTGCACAGTTGTATAAATTAAACACATATGTGTTTTTTTTTTTTTTTTTTTTTTTTTTTTTGTATCTGGTAAATGGCTCTTGCCAAATGTATTGTAAATGTACCATTGTGGACCATCCAGACTGTTTCTACCCCAGTAACAGATGACAGTCCTCTGGGACCCAGAAGGGCTGCTGCCAGATAACTCGCTCCTGTGGGTGACTTTTGTCTTACGTTGCAGTCGGTGACTCTTCCTGCAGTTTTGTCACTGGGTCGGGGTAAGCTCCTCCCCCACTGGACCTGCTATATATATCCTAGGCTCCTGGTAGGGAAACAGGAAATGAGCCTGAGAGGGGAGTCAATTAAGCTGAGAGGACCGGTATCAGTTCTGTCTAGTGCTTAAGCAGTTAATGTTTCCAATTGTAGGTGTGTTATTTTTCCCTCTGGGGCTGGTGGCATAGTGGTTAGGGTGCTGTGCTCATGATCAGGAGGTTGTGAGTTCAAATCCCACTGAGACCCTCACTGTGTTAAGACCCCTGGGCAAGGTCTCAACCACAAGTGTGCCTCTGTTCACCCAGCAGTATAAATGGGTACCAGTAAAATATACTGGGAAGGTAACCTGCGATGGACTAGCATCCCATCCAGGGGGAGTTCAACTCCTGTTTGCTTGATGCTATGGAAACTAGGGATAAGTACCAGCCTGATGAGCCATGAGGCTCAGGTGTAAAAACCCAACAGACTTACCTACCTATTTTTCCCTCTGGGTGGTCTGGATATGCTCCGGGACAATGATGGCAATTCTATTTGCTCGGTTTCTTCATCCCCTCCACAAACTGAATGACAGAGCAGAACAGAGATGGTTTGCCATTTTGAGTCTTCTTACGAACGAACATAAGCTTGAAAGGAAGTCAACCATGAGGAGGACAGAGGAGATTCACATATCACAATGGGCATGTAGGGTAGGTTCCAGTCATGGTCCTTCTTATCTACCACCAATTTGATCATCCTGATGTGTGTTTATATTAACCTTTTAATGCATTCATTGGTCTTGGGGTGGGCGACATAGCTTTGTAGTTGTCTCACATACAACAGTCAACACAACTCTGCCATAAGATTGACTATGAAAGGATGCTTTGGACTGTAAGCAGAACCTTTGGGATTCCCACCCAGTCTTAAGTGACCTCCTAGGGGTGAGAAAGGTACATAAGAGTGTCGATCCGACTTAGAATGAGAAGGTCACAACAGTAGTAAAAAGGACTGTTGTTCACCAGGAAGTAGGTGAGTAGAAGTAGAGTTCCTGAGGAGTAAGCTGGTCCTTTCTATTGATTTGCAACACCTGGCCTCAACTATACTTCCACTCTGTTTTTTTATGCCCCCCATGCTTAGATATGTGTGAGAGAGTTAACAGAATGTTCAGACTCACTCTAGGCTTCAGCTTCATCCATTTGATCAAGGAAGTTTCTATCTAGAAGCTTGTCTGCACCTCTCTGGTCAAACATAGTGTGCATGGAACCCTAGTCAGCCTCTTCTGATAAGGAGTGCAACTCTGGGGTCATTTCAACAGTTAGGGGCCATTCACCTCTTTGGTTTACCTTTAACTCCACATTACACATCACATCCCTATGTAAAGAAGTAAACAGCCATATAGCAACATGAGTATCTTGGGTAGGGATAAGGGGCAAGTTAAAGTAATAGTGTGGGGCCGGTAGCATAGTGCTTAGGGTGCTGCGCTCATGATCAGGAGGTTGTGAGTTCAAATCCCACTGAGACCCTCACTGTGCTAAGACCCCTGGGCAAGGTCTTAACCACAAGTATGCCTCTGTTCACCCAACAATATAAATGGGTACCAGTAAAATATACTGGGAAGGTAAACCTGCGATAGACTAGCGTCCCATCCAGAGGGAGTTGAACTCCTGGTCACTTCACGCTACGAAAACTGGGGATAAGCACGGGCCTGATGAGCCATGAGGCTAAGCCACTAGGCTCAGGTGTAAAAACCCAACAGACTTATCTTACCTAAAGTAATAGTCCAAGAGAGCTGGTACTGGGAAACAGTTTTGTCAGTAAAAGGTGGTAGGCATGCCTAATTCAGGGGCTTTATTTACATTTACAGCATTTAGCAGGCACTCTGATCCAGAAAGACTTACAGAGGTGCTTCAAAATCATGATCAGTGAATGTATTCTTATACTGGTTTGTTAGAACACAAACTAAGTATCTCTCTCTTTGGCAGCAAATCTCAAAAGATGATCCTGTTTCACCCCTTGGAAGGTCAATCCGTGATTGAGCTGCAGCGCGGTGAGTGACTGTAGAGCCCAATGCGTGAGAGGCAATCCTTACTGAAGGCAAAGCAACTGAAACTGGATGGAGTGGTGGACACAGAAGAGGCACTTTGTTTTCTGTGGGCCCCCTTTTTGGCTATTTTTAAGCTTCTGTCAATCTCAACCTGTTTAATACCCTACCTCATCTTCTGGCTGCAGTAGATACGGTCATCTGCAGCCGACTCCCAGTCTGAGATGTCTATGTTGCAGGCTTTCATGTTGCACTTGCATGAGTCTTTGTAGTGAAGGGCCGGTTGCCCCAGATGCCAGGTGCCTAAAGCCAGCTGGCCATACAGGATGTCCTTGGAAATGTGACCGTCCTCCATGTGTCGTATATGGCCTAGCCATCTGAGACACCTCTGACTCAGAAGAAAGTGTATAGAGGGAACTACAGAATGCATGAGAATGTCATTGTTTGGCACACCATCTTGATACTTGATGCCCAGAATATGCCTCAAGCAGTGCATGTGAAAGGCATTGAGTCAGTGTTCCTTGTAATTGTATGTGGTCCAAGTCTCACTGCCATAGAGTAGTGTGCTGAGTATGCATGCTTGATACACCCACACCTTGGTGTTCAATGTGAGCAGTTTGTTGTCCCAGACCTGTTTAGTCAGCTTGGACAAGGTGGCTTCAGCCCTCCCAGTGCATTTGCTGATCTTTGTGTTGAGACTCATGTTCATGGAGATGGTGGAACCGAGATAGGTGAACTCGCCCTCCACCTCCAGGGTGTAGTTGTCAGTCTTGATGCAAGGAGCATGGCTGACATCTTGGGCACTCACGTTTGTCTGTTTAATCCTCACTGTAAGAACAAAATCCTTACAGGCTTATGAGAAATGATCACTGAGTTTCTGCAGAGCCTCTTCTGTGTGTTGCGAGAGCTGCATCATCTGCAAAGAGCATTTCTCATATGAGGATTTCTGTCACTCTGATTTTGGTACAAAATCATGTGAGGTTGAAGAGTTTTCCGTCAGAGTGCATGTGAAGGTACATACTGTCAGACGATGACTTAAAAGCATACATCAGCAAGAGGGAAAAGAAGATCGCAAACAGTGTTGGTGCCAGAACGCAACCCTGCTCCACTCTGCTCTTGATGGAGAATGGGTCAGAGCAAGAGAGTGCATCAGTGGCTTTCCTGAACTTCTCAGTAGTGGGTAGAGCATTGAGTTTGTCCATCACTGGCAGGTCATCAATGGCGCTGAGGGCTGTATCAAAGACCATGGTCTCTCTGGAATAGAGCTCGGAGTAGCACTCTACCCATCTGACAATTTGGTCATTGTGGTTGTCTATGGTCTCACCTGAAGCAGACTTGAGTGGAGCGATTTTCTTCACTGTAGGGCTGATGGCTTTTTTGATTCTGTCAATCATGCCTCTGATGCGACTATTCTCTGATGCTGTTTGGATGTTTTCACAGAGCTGGAGCCATAAGTTGTTGGCGCAGTGCCTTGTGATGCTTTGAGCTTTGCTGTGGACAACCCAAAGGGCTGCGAGAGGTCTTTGGTTGGGGTCTCTTTGTAGGCCAGCAATGCCTGTCTCTTGGACTCAATGACAGGTTCCATGTCAGTAATGTACATGTTGAACCAGTCCTGGCTGGGCCTTGCTCTTTGCCAAAGGCCAGCATGGCTGTGTTATAAATTATGTTCTAGATATAGTTCCAGTGCAAGGTGGCATCCTCTCCTTTTAGATCTTGCAGTGCATGCTCAAGAGAAGACAGAACATCTTCCTTGCAGTCAGGTTGAGCTATTTTGGCAACATTGATGTGGAGGCGGCTGGTTGGTTTTGCACTCTGGACTTCTTTGATTGTAGTCTCATTTTGCTGCATGGTATGGTCAGTGTCACAACTGGTGCTGTGAAATCTATGGGTGGAGAGGAAGCTACAAAGAAATGGCTGTCTTGTGATCATGAGGTCCAACTGGTGCCAGCATTGAGACCTTGGGTGTTTCCACGACACATGTGCCGAGGTTTGCCCTTGAAGAAGGTGCTAGTAACACACAGGCTGTGGAAGGAGCAGAGTTCCAACAGTCTTTTCCCATTGTCATTCATCCTTCCTGTGCCATGGGGGCCAAGGCATGAGATCCAAGATGCAAAATCAGAACCATCCTTGATGTTGAAATCTCCAAGGAGGAGAAGGGGCTCAGCTTGAGGACGTGTGTTGATCAGGCTGTCCAACTGCTAATAGAAGTGTTCTTTAATGTTGTCAGGCATGCAAAGCCGTGGGGGTGTAGGCACTGATAACATCTGCAGGACCAGATGCAGTTGAGAGGCAGATAGACAGGATGCACTCTGTGCTACCACTGGGAGACGCTACAGATAACAGAAGGTAATTTCTGACGGCAAAGCTGACCCCATGCTGGTGAGGTTCCTCACACTGTTTGTTTTTCCGGAAGTCTTCTCCTCCTGGAGCGATCCACTGGAGGCAAGCCTAGTTTCCTGCAGTGCAGCAATGCTGTTGTCCAGTTTTGAAAGTTCCCTATCAATGATGGCAGTTTTTCTAGTGTCTCCCATCTGCTGTAGGTCATCTGTAAGATCTGCACATAATATCTGAACCTTTCAGCTTGCAAAGCAAAGTGCTACGGACCTCTTTGTATTTTTTCTCTGTATCGCAGGTGAGGGTTTTGCATCCATCTATCATGCCTAAAGGCACAAGCTCCAGTCACCTAATGGAGAGGCAGATGTGGCTGGTCAGCACCTTACTGGCCAGGGGCTGCCCGGCTTGAAGTGAGGGATAGCTGACCAGTGAGGCACAAAATCTCTCCCACCATCTGAGTTAGCCCATGGCAGCCATTCTCTATCCCAATCGAGTGGACCTTATAACCTGTAACTGCTACCTCCCATGTTGTGTCGATGCCAAAACGAAGCTGGAGTAGCCTCTCCAGGGCACAAGCCTGGGTGGTGGGTATGAAGATCCTGGGTGTTAGAACTGAGAATCTCTCCACTCTCTAGAATGGGAAGACTCTCTATCATCTTGCGGTTAGAACCCTTTATGTCACTCAGAGTTCTGGAGTGAGTGTGAAGAAAGGACAGGAACCCCTGTAGTTTCTTATTCTGTATTCATAGATCACTGAAATGCATTTGCTAAAAGAGAGTTTATATATGCTTCAGTAGGGCAGCAAGACAGTGAATATAGATAAGGACTGGTTTGTCAGCCTTGGTTGCTTAGCACATGATAACATTCAGTCGGCTCAGACAGTGGATACAGTATGTGGTTTCTGATAAGAAAGTTCAGCAAGTTTTATGCAGAAATAAAACAATGTTCCTTCCACATGTGGCAAGACGTGGAGAAAATAAACTTTTCACAAAATGGAAATTTACAGAAAACATAAGAACATACACTACATGACACAAAATAATACCAACATTCTTACACTGGGTTGCCCAAGCACAAGAGCCCCCATCTCAGACTTGTTGGTGAAGTCCAAAGCAGTTGCAGGAACCTTATGGAGAGACCGTAGCAGTGGTATGGGAAAATTTGATTAGGTTGAAAACAAGCCATGCAGCTGCATTCAGGATCAGTTGTAGGGGTCGACTAACACTCAAAGGTAGACTTGCCAGGAATGAGTTGCAGTAGTCTAGTCATGACATGACAAGGGATTGAACAAGTATCTGAGTGGCCTTAGTGAAAAGAAATTGATGAATCCTTCAAATGTTAAACAGAAGAAATCAACATGATCGACAAATATTAGTGATATGAGTAGAGGAGTACTAGCAATTGTCCATGATTACTCCAAGGCTATATGCAGTGCCTGAAGGAGAAATCACAGTGTTGTCCAAGGAGATTGCAAGATCTTGATGTGAGAGTGAGCCGATTTTGAAAAGCAATTTAGTTTTGCTGGAATTAAGCTTTTACTGGTGAGCTGCCATCCATGAGAAGATACTTACCAGACATGCAGTGTTCTGGGCTGAAACATCAGTATCTGAAGGAAAAAATAGAGAAAAAGTTGAGAGTTATCTACATAGCCATGATCTGAGAACCAGTGTGAGGATATAGCATCATTGGAGGACAGAGTATACAGAGAGATTAGAAGTGGACCAAGAACTAAGCCCTGGGGAACTCCAGTAGAAAGTTGGTGTTTTGAAGGTGTGGATTCCCTCCATGTAACCTTGTATAAGCGACCTTCCAGGTAGGAAGCAAACCACTGCAGTGCTGCACCACAATCTCCTAGACTCCTAAGAATGGACAAGAGGGTCTTGAGGTTGACCGTGTCAAATGCTGCTGAATGTTGAGGAGGATGAGGACTCATGACAGCATGTAGCGTCTCTGTGACAGCTAAGAGTGCAGACTCTGTAGAATGTGTTACTTTGAAGCCAGATTAATTAGGGTCAAGGAGGTGACTCTGCAAAAGATAGGAAGACATTTGGTTATAGTGTGTTCAAGAATTTTAGAAAGGAATAAAAGAAGTGATACTGGTCTGTAGTTGCTTATGTCTGATGAATCCAATGAGGGGCTTTTATAAGATGGGTAGAGCCCTAGCTCATTTGAACTATTGTGGATGATAATGGATATGAAGCAAAGAAGGTTTTGAAAAATAGTCTGGAGGATTGTGGAAGGAATTGGATCTAGTGAGCAGATGGTAGGATTACATGAATAGATGACTTCCTGGATGTCTTCATTTGATAGATTGATTGCAAAGGAAAGGGAAGTGGAATCTATGTTGTGTAGTGTAGGAGTTGGGGCGGAAGTGAATGTCTGACAGATTTGTTTAATCTTTCCATCAAAGAAGTCTGGAAAGTCTTCAACATTCAGAGAGAATGGGAAAGGTGGAGCAGATGGATTAAGTATGAAAAGATACTGTGGAGTTTGTGTGGGTCTTGTGCAGCAGTGTCCAACTTATTCTTGTAGAAGTTAAATCAAATGAAAATGTGGATAAAAGAACATGGATGGAAGCCAGATCTCATTCAAGTTGAGATTTCTTCCACTTTTGCTTAGCTGCTCTGAGTGGTCTACGATCACTTCACAGCATCTCCGAGAGCCAAGAAGCAGAGCAAGAAAACTTTTTGGATTTTGTAGATAATGGGCAGAGGAGATCCGTGAAAGCAGAGGGTGAGGAAAGAAAGGTGTCAGTAGCAAACTCGAGGAGTAAGGATGAAGAAGAGACTGGTTTAAGAAGATAAAGTACAGGAAGCAACAGATAAAGTAGATACAGTGTGAAGGTGTTGTCGAGTTGGGGAGGAAAACTAAAAGCTGGTCTTAGTATAGGTAAGTTGATAGTAAAGGAAACCAAGTTGGTTGAAAAAGGTTGGCACAGCAGAGAAATAAAGATGGGAAGGACGTTCAGCAAGTTAGAGTGATTAAGGAGAGAGTGGGAAATGTATTGACTGATGACAGAAGTGTGCTGGGAAGATGGAAAGAGTACTTTGAAGAGCTGATGAATGAGGAAAATGAGAGAAAAAAAGAGTAGAAGGGGTGACCGTTGAAGACCAGGAAGTAGCAAAGATTAGTAAGGGTGAAGTGAGGAGGGCATTGAAGAGGATGAAGAATGGAAAGGCAGTTGGTCCTGATGACATACCGGTAGAGGTATGGAAGTGTCTCGGAGAGGTAGCAGTAGATTTTCTGACAAGAACATTCAACAAGGTCTTAGAGAGTGAGAGGATGCCAGAGGAATGGAGAAGTGTGCTGGTGCCCATTTTTAAAAACAAGGGAGACATGCAGAGTTGTGGCAACTACAGAGGGATAAAGTTGATGAGCCATACGATGAAGTTATGGGAAAGAATAGTGGAAGCTAGACTAAGGGCAGTGGTCAGAATTTGTGAACAACAGTTTGGTTTCATGCCAAGAAAGAGCACCACAGATGCAGTGTTTGCCTTGAGGATGTTAATAGAGAAGTACAGAGAAGGTCAGAGGGAGCTGCATTGTGCCTTTGTGGATCTGGAGAAAGCATATGACGGTGCCGAGAGAAGAACTGTGGTATTGCATGAGGAAGTCTGGAGTGGCAGAGAAGTATGTTAGAGTGGTGCAGGACATGTATGAGAGATGTAAGACAGTGGTGAGGTGTGCTGTCGGTGTTACAGAAGAGTTCAAGGTGGAGGTGGGACTGCATCAAGGGTCAGCTCTCAGCCCCTTCTTGTTTGCTATGGTGATGGACAGGCTGACAGACGAGATTAGACAAGATTCCCCATGGACTATGATGTTTGCAGATGACATTGTGATCTGTAGTGAGAGCAGAGAACAAGTGCAGGAAAATCTAGAGAGGTGGAGGTATGCCCTGGAAAGGAGGGGAATAAAGATTAGCCTCAGTAAGACAGACTACATGTGCATGAATGACAAGGACCCAAGAGGAACAGTGAGATTACAGGAAGCAGAGATAAGAAAGGTGGAGGATTTTAAGTACTTAGGCTCAACAAAGCATATGACAGGGTGCTGAGAGAAGAACTGTGGTATTGTATGAGGAAGTCTGGAGTGGCAGAGAAGTATGTTAGAGTGGTGCAGGACATGTATGAGAGATGTAAGACAGCGGTGAGGTGTGCTGTCGGTGTGACAGAAGAGTTCAAGGTGGAGGTGGGACTGCATCAAGGGTCAGCTCTCAGCCCCTTCTTGTTTGCTATGGTGATGGACAGGCTGACAGACGAGGTTAGACAAGAATCTCCATGGACTATGATTTTTGCAGATGACATCGTGATCTGTAGTGAGAGCAGAGACCAAGTGGAGGAAAATCTAGAGAGGTGGAGGTATGCCCTGGAAAGGAGGGGATTGAAGATTAGTCTTAGTAAGACAGAATACATGTGTGTGAACGTCAAGGACCCAAGAGGAACTTTGAGGTTACAGGGCGCAGAGATAAAGAAGGTGGAGGATTTTAAGTATTTAGGCTCAACAATCCAGAGCAATGGAGAGTGTGGAAAAGAGGTGAAGAAGCACGTGCAGGCAGGTTGGAATGGATGGAGAAAAGTGTCCGGTGTGATGTGTGATAGAAGAGTATCGGCAAGAATGAAGGGAAAAGTGTACAAGATGCTGATGAGGCCAGCAATGTTGTATGGTTTAGAGACAGTGGCCCTGGGGAAAAGACAGGAGTCAGAGTTGGAGATAGCAGAGATGAAAATGTTGAGGTTCTCTTTGGGAGTAACGATGATGGATAGGATCAGAAATGAGTACATCAGAGGGACAGCACATGTTAGATGTTTTGGAGACAAAGTCAGAGAGGCTAGATTGAGATGGTTTGGACATGTACAGAGGAGGGATAGTGAGTATATTGGTCGTAGGATGCTGAGGTTGGAACTACCAGGCAAAAGGCCCAGAGGAAGACCAAAGAGAAGATTTATGAATGCGGTGAAGGCGGACATGAAGGTCATTGGAGAAAGAGTAGAAGATGCAGAGGATAGGGAGAGATGGAGGCAGATCATTTGCTGTGGCGACCCCTGAAGGGAACAGCCGAAAGGAAAAGAAGAAGAAGGCTCAACAATCCAGAGCAATGGAGAGTGTGGAAAAGAGGTCAAGAAGCGTGTGCAGGCAGGTTGAAATGGTTGGAGAAAAGTGTCCGGTGTGATGTGTGATAGGAGGGTATCGGCAAGAATGAAAGGAAAAGTGTACAAGACGGTGTTGAGGCCAGCGATGTTGTATGGTTTAGAAACAGTGGCCCTGGGGAAAAGACAGGAGGCAGAGCTGGAGGTAGCGGAGATGAAAATGTTGAGGTTCTCTTTGGGAGTAACGAGGATGGATAGGATTAGGAATGAGCACATCAGAGGGACAGCACATGTAAGACATTTTGGAGACAAAGTCAGAGAGGCTAGATTGAGATGGTTTGGACATGTACAGAGGAGGGATAGTGAGTATATTGGTAATAGGATGCTGAGGCTGGAACTACCAGGCAGAAGGCCTAGAGGAAGACCAAAGAGACGATTCATGGATGTGGTGAAGGAGGACATGAAGGTCGTTGGTGTAAAAGAAGAAGATGCAAAGGATAGGGTGAGATGGAGGCAGATGATTCGCTGTGGTGACCCCTGAAGGGAAAAGCCGAAAGGAAAAGAAGAAGAAGAAGAAGAAGAAGAAGATCACCATGTATCACAAGCAGTGAATTGGGTCGCTTATCAATTAGAGTCAATTTTTATGTGAAAATTATAAAATTTTGGGTCAGAATTTTACACCAAGATATTAATAATATTTTGTGGAAAGCATATAGTTTCCAATACTCGCTTGCAGAAAAGGGCAAACGTTGTTGGGCACTTAATGTTAAAAATCTGCTTTTTAGTTATGGATTTGGATGCATTTGGTTGAATCAAGATGTTGGTTGTGTAAAATCTTTCATTTCGGAATTTAAACAAAGGTGTATCCATATAGATTATCAAAATTGGTTTGAGAACATTAATAATGTCCCAAAGTTGGATTTATTGAGAAGTGTGAAGAAAGAAGTGAAATTTGAGGAATATTTGTCAGTTATAAGATAAGATAAGATAAGATAAGATCCAGCTTTATTAATCTCACAATGGAGAAATTCACTGTTACAGGCTCTTGAGGTACTATCAGTAGGGGGTGCAAAAATAGATACAAGTACAAACATACACACATACATATATTATATAAGTAAATAAATAAATAGATACATAAATAGTATAAATTACTAAACAATAAAAGAAAAGAATGGAGCAACTTTATAGACTGGCCTATATTAAAGTGTAATGTATCTGAGGGCGGAGTAGATGGGTTGATATGGTTCACAGTCAGTGGGGTAGATGTGGTTGATTAAAGTGCACGGGGTTTTTATTGCACATAACCGGTATTTTCACAGACAGTTACAAAGTGGCGTTGTACAGTCTGATAGCGGTGGGAATGAACGACCTGCGGTAGCGCTCCTTCCTGCACTGAGGATGCCTCAGTCGTACACTGAAGGAGCTGCTTAGCTCCTCGACAGTCTGGTGCAGTGGGTGAGAGCTGTTGGACAGGATGGATGTGAGCTTTGCTACCATCCTCCTCTCACTCACCTCCTCCACAGAGTCCAGTGGGCAGCCGAGGACAGAGCTGGCCCTCCTGACCAGCTTGTTCAGTCTCTTTCTGTCCCGCTCTGTGCTGCCCGGGGCCCAGCAGATGGCAGCGTAGAGGATTATATTATATATATATATATATATATATATATTATACGAGAACCAATCTATAGAATAGCTCTATGTCGTTTTCGCTACTCTAATCATAACCTGCTTATTGAAGAAGGAAGAAAGATGAAACTGCTGGGTCACGACAGGTCATGTCCTTTTTGTATAATACCTAATGTGGAATCTGAATATCATTTTTGCTTGATTTGTCCATCTTATAATAATTTGAGAGGCGATATACTACCAAGTTATTTTGGTAAAAACCCAAATGAAAATACATTTGTTCAATTGATGTCAACTACAAATATTAACCATATTAATGCCTTAGCTAAATACGTTCAACATATCTTCAACTGTATTCTTTCACTTGTGCATCTGTAAAATGGGCCTGTGGCCCCTTTACATAAATAAAGCATTCATTCCTGGTGATGTCTTTTGACCATGCCAAGGGTTGCCTCAGCTGTTTGGTGAACAGTCTTCTTGAAAGTGTTCTACTCTTCCTCTGCATCCTAAGATGGGGATTTGAGGATACCCACTGACTAATCCATATTCCTGCTGAGTTTTTCCCAAATGTCAGCAATCTTCAGCTTGCTTATGCTGAGCTTTTTTGGTGGCTTAGCCATTTGTACACGCTTGGGTACAACTACCTGGAGGCACTAGTTTGGATCGGAGCAATCTATGATCAGTCCAGCAATCAGCACTTCTCCCTTGTGATTCTTACCTCCTTTATGCCCTGCTGCCTTACTATGATGTAGTCAATCATGTGCCAATGTTTTGACCTTGGGTGCATCCAGGTTGTTTTATATAGTATTTGTCAGCTTGCCTGAATAGTGTGTTTGTGATGTTGAGTTGGTGGTCAGCACATATAGTGAAGAACCTCCGGCCATTGCTATTCATGTTGCTTGTACCATTTGGTCCAATTACTTTCTTCCATGCTTCATGGTCCCTTCTGACACGGGCATTGAAATCCCCCACCAGTATTATCTTTTTTCTGGTACAGCACTGATGACTCCTTCAAGGTCTTCGTAGAACTCATCTTTGATCTCCTCAGGGTTAGTCATCGTAGGTGCATGTGCACTTATGATGGTGGCATACCACTGTTTAGCCAGGGGGAATCGGAGTGTCATCAGACGGTCATTCACTCCCTTGTTTTCCAGTTTGGATACAAACTTCTTCTTCTTCTTCTTCTTGGATACAATGTGCACTTTTATTGCAAATCCCACTCCAGCTTTTCGGTGTTGATTTTCTGCCTTTCTTGACCAAAAGAATGTGTAGCCAGCACCAGTTTCAGTTAGTTGGCCTTCTTCTGCAAGCCGTGTTTCACTCAGAGCTGCAATGTCAATCTTGTAACATGCTAGCTCTCGTGCTACAAGGGCAGTTCTACTTTCTGTTCTGGTCATTCTTTTGTATGGCTGTCAAGTAAGGTGTGTATGTTCCATGCACCAAAGTTTAAGGCTTTCTTGATATATTTTCTTCTTGTGGTTCATCCACTGTATGGGATGCTCGCCAGCCATGAAAAGCTGGCCAACTGTTTAAAGCAGACAATTTTTAGGGCACCTTTTCTTGCACCTTCCCTTTTCAGGGTAAACAGTGTGGTCCTAAAAGGGACTGCTCAGTCACCCAGGATGCAGTCAAACACAGTTGCTGCTTCTGTTTCAAACTGAGAGCGACCAAAGTCCTGGGCCGCCTGTGTGCAGGTTTGTGGCTACAGCTACCAGTATATCCTCACCTACTGCTTCACCACTTGCCCATTGCCACAGGGCTTTGTAAAGGAAAGGAATCATTCATTTGGCACCTGCACATGATAAGTTTATAGTGGGAGAGATATGTGCTGCGTCTATCCCACTTTCTTGGCTTCTCACATCTTGATCCAATGGCATGATGAGTCGAGACAACTTGAGATGTGTTCAGCTGCAGTGGATGGCCAGACGTATCTGTTACACCCATACTTTGCCCTTTACAGTTGTCCACACAACTGTGCTGACCTGCCTTCCATGCCATTTTGAATAGCCTATTGACTAATCTGCCTTGTCTGCCAGGTCACACATGCGAATGCAGAGGTGGGTGTCCTCTCCTATTTCCCCATATGTGGGACATGATTTGCAACAGGATCCACCTCATGTGCTTAAGAGGTGGAATCCCCTATCAAATCCGATCAGTGACTGGAAACCCCTCACTTAGTTTAGCATGACTGCCGAGTCAAGGTCCCAGGGTATGGGTGTTGCTAGTAGGCCTGATAGTTCTACTTCAACAAAGCCTAGAAAACTATTAAATGACCACTATTTAAAGTTATTGTTTTCAAAAATGGTCTGTGTTGCTATTGAAGGGGGATACCTTCAATATATACTTTGTGTCCTGACCCCAATTCACACTTTAAAGAAGCCCCAAACTACTGTTGATTATGCACCACAATAAGATTACACAACCAGCTAAGCATGCTATACTTAAAAATATTAGTGACAACAATGAAGTGCAACTGAGACAAGTAGACAGTAATACAAAAGTCACAATCCTACCTTACCAGAAGAGAAGAAATCCAGGATAGAAATTAAAGCACACTAAAACTGATGCGTGTATACTTTATGCATTACACACCCTACCATCCAGGTTATGTTGGCAAAGACTTTTTCCCTTCTGGCTGCTTATGGTCCTTTTCGTCTCTGTGATGGGTTTTTGAAGTAGGACCTGACATTCAGTGTGGATTCCTGATAATGTTGGGGGCCATTGCCCTACTTTTCCCATATCTAGTGCACTTGAGGGAAATGATTGAGGGAATATTGTTCTTTACCAAAGAAGTGCAAGCAGGAATCAGCTGAAGATGATGAACTCGATTTCACCACCTGGCAATTGGTTGGGTTGCATCCTTTGCTGGGTGATGTATAAAAGCACAGCCATAATATTTGTGAGGAGAATGATTGAGAAGCTCATTGGTAACAGCCAGCTGTACTGAGTTGTGTCCCTTCTCCCCATTTAAGGTTGACACGATTTATTTTGGTTTTGGTAAGTGTAACGGCAATATGTTACTTTTTAAATTAACTTTATTTTTATATAATTGCTCATGTATACTGTACAACTAAGATATTCACTTGTACTGTAAAAAAGGAAGGAAAGAAAGAAAAAGCTTTCCACAGACATTGTCTTCTGTATTGTCCTCTCTTAGCCCTAAATACAGAGTTTCCCAGAAGCCACACAGAACTCTAAATATGTATTTTTGCTTTTCTAATTAGAGACTACCTCTCCTTGTTGGGCATCAGAGCTCAACAGCAGGAAGAGCTAAATATACGAAAACAAAACAAATGAAAAATCTGAAAAAGGTCCTGAAAAAGACAGGATGAATCAGAACCGAAGCAAAAAGTAACCAGGAGTTTTTTAAATGTCTGTACCTTTATATATTTATGACCTTTGTATTTAAAATATAGCTTTATTTGTTATGTATGCTCTGAGTGCAACATCCACAAGAGCTCCCCAATTGCATTTAATGTAATTACTTTCACTTGTCCCTGTTTCACAAAGCTGAGGAACTTATTTATTTATGACTAAGGGTGTGTGTGTGTGTGTGTGTGTGTGTGTGTGTGTATTTATATACGCATACACACATTTAAAAAAATATTTTACACATATACTTTTCTCCCTAGTATTCCTTTCACCATGACCATTAATTAAAGTGGTTACTGAAGATAAATGCGTTAATTTATAGCATAAATTCGTCTTACATAAAAGAAACAAGCTCTACCCAGCATTTTCTTAGTGACTTGAAATGATTCAACTCCTCAGTCAAATTCCTTAGTGCTGGCTCCTTTAGTGCAAGTACAGCCAGTTTTTACAGAAGTGCTGCTCAAACTGGGATTAAATACTCAGTACAGACTTTATTAAAGGTTTAAAATTGTAATTGATACAAAGGTAGGTTGAGTGCAAAAAGCATCAGCTCGAGCAAGAAGCAAGACAAGTGAATCCTAATAAATAAAAAGTGCAGGGGATACAGTATTAAAATCCACAAAAAATTAGCAACATGCAATCCCCTCAGAAAGTATCAAAAGAGCAATATCATGATATTAGGGTGTGAGATGAATTAAAACACGAATGGGTATAGATCCAAATTTCAACTTTCATCTCCTGATATTCACATCGGCAGATTTGAGGTGTGTGTGTATGTGTGTGTGTGTGTGTGTTTATGTCTGTGGGTGTGTGTCTCAATACAAAAAAAAAACTTACAATAATCTGACTGCATATGCTCACTATTAAATAAATATTTTGTTGAAGCACATTTCAAATTTATGACTGTGTAGGTAGACTAAGATAAGGCTTGACTAAATTTTAGCACTTGTAAACAACCAGAGACATTACTAACTTAAGACTTTAAGCCAAAGAATTAAAATGAAGGTGATTCCATACAGAAAACTGCCAATAAACAAAAAGATGTTGGAGGAGTGCTTGATGCCATCTATCAAACATGGTGGGGAAATGTGATGGTCTGGGAGGGATTTGGTGGTGGTAAAGTACTCAAATTATACAGGGTAAAAAATATATTTAACAAGGAAGGCTATCACACCATTTTGCAACGGCACACACTTTGGATAGCATTTGACTGGAGCCCCTTCCTTCCTACAACAAAATAAGGACACAAAATACTCCAAAGTATGCAAGAAACATTTAGAGAAGAAGCAGTCACCTGGTGTTGCGTCAATAATGGAGTGGCAGTTAATAATGGCGCACAGTCACTGATTTTCAGTCTGATTTAGTTGGTGTGGTATTTGTACATTTGTACAATATCTATCTGCTCCCATCTGATTGTTACTGGCTCCAGGCGTGGCTTGGGTCTTCTGAAGTCCATCACCATTTCCTTTATTTTGGTGAAGTCAAAGTACAGATGGTTGGAGTCACACCATGGAACAAAGTCCTTTATCACTTTTCTGTACTCAACATCCTGTCCATTCTTTGTACAGCCTACGATAACAATGTTGTCTGCAAACTTCTATACATGGCAATACTCTGAGTTGTACTGGAGGTCCGAGTTGTACAGCGTAAACAAGACTGGGAAGAGTACGGTTCCCTGTGGCACTCCTTCTCTACTGACTGCCTTGTCTGGCATGCAGTCCCCCAGTCCCACATACTGAGATCTGTCTTTCAGGTAATCAGTGACCCAAATAGATCTTGAATGATGGCTTTATTTCTCCCACAACATTACTGTCTCCCTGAACACAAACAGGAGTCACAGAATATAAAAACATAAAAATCAACATCCATATATGACGTAGTCCACTGGGGGTGAGCCATTCCCATCTGCGTCAGTTTGCCTCTGAGTAGCAGAGGCTGGATCATATTGAAGGCACTGGAGAAGTTCAGGAATGTGATTCTCACAGTACTGCTGTCTCCATCCAGGTATTACCCTAGTATTTCAAATTCTATACAGGTCACACAGCTGCTAAACATGTTTTTATAAAAAGACGTTCCCTTCGGCTATATTTGGGAAAAATTAATTATCAGACCATGATGAAAGTCAATTACCAGTCTAACTAGAGTCTGCATTTGACCTCCTAAGGAGGAGACTGGGGGGGCACTTAAACAAGCATCACAAAAGAAGAATACAGTCAGCTTATATCAGTGTCTACTAACACTAACACTAACAGTGTCTACTAACAGGCCTAATTTAAACATTGTAAGGAAGTGATGTACAATCAGAAATTATTGAATTTCAATTTATTTCAAGACTCTGGTCCCATATTTTGCTTACCTAAAAACACAACAGGAACCAGCTCCTATGATCTTTAACATATATAGATAAAAAACAATAATACAGACTGAAATATTTTTTTCTCAAACAGAAAAGACTTTCATAGGAAAGGCAAGTACTTTCAGAGTAAGGTTGAGGCAACTCAGTGTACTTTTGAACTTTCCCATGTTCTTACTCTTATCTCTTCAGAATGGAACTTATTTTTCAGTTGTTGGCTAGCACTCATAATATATTTCATAGAGCACATGCTGTAAATAAATGGATTCACACTAGCTGATATCAGTCTGTGTCATAAGTGCAGCTTTCTTTAATTAATTCAATGCTTGTCATATGTGGTTAATTATCAAAACCTGCCTAAGGACAGAAGATGAAATTTGATCAACTAGGAGTCTCGGTCCAAGGGATCTGTGACTGAAATGAGTCATGCCTTCACATTTCACTTTTATGAATAATTATTTGGCACAAAATAAACAAATAAGAAGACTGTTGTTGGTAAAGAAAGGAAGGTTGTAAGTAATGGGTTCATTTTCAAAAAGAAAATAAAGATCACAATATCAAAATAAATATTTCTACTGGCAGAAGTGTTATATAAAAAATGACTGTAAACTTAAAACAAGTCCAAGGTGATCTATATACAATCTCACCATATTCACCCTTGAAGAGAACCCATACACCAAATTTGTTGATCCTATATTGTGTTCTTCCAAAGTTATCACACAAACTCACTCACCCATCCAAATAATTGGATTCAGGTATATAAATTCAAGCATCTAGGCATGCAGACTGCTTTTATAAACATTAAAGAATGGGTAGCTCTCAGGAGATCAGTGAATTGTAGTCATGAAATTTCCTCACTGCTAAATATTCAAAAGTCATCTGCCAGTGGTATTATAACAAAGTAGAAGCGATTGGGAATGACAACAACTCAGCCACAAAGTAGTAGGTTGCATAAAATTACACAGAAGGGCCGGCAGATACTTAGGTGTATATTGTGCAGAGGTCACCAGCTTTCAGCAGAGTCGATTGCTACAGACCTACAAAGCTCATGTAACCTTCAAATTAGCTCAAGATCAGTACATAGAGAGCTTTATGGAATGGGTTTCCATGGCCGAGAAGCTGCATCCAAGCTGTACAAAGTGCAGTGCATAGGATAAGATACAGTGGTGTAAAGCATGCCACCATGGAACTTTAAGAGCAGTGGAGACACGTTCTCTAAAGTAATGAATCACATGTCTCCATCTGGCAATCTGATGGACAAGTCTGGGTTTGGCGGTTCCCAGGAGAATGGTATTTGTCTGACTACATTGCACCAAGTGTAAAGTTTCGTGGGGGGGTATTATAGTGTAAGGTTGTTTTTCAGGCACTGGATTGGTACCTGAGTTTCAACGAAAAGAAACAACAAATGACTCAACATAACAAGGGATTTTGGAGAATGTATACTACTAACTCTGTGGGAACAGTTTGGGAATGGTGCCTTTCTGTTCCAATAGGACTGTACCCCAGTGCACAAAGCAAGATCCATGAAGACACAGACAATCGAGTTTGGTGTGGAAGAACTTGACTGAGTCCTGACCTCAGAACACCTTTGGGATGAATTAGAGTGGAGACTGCAAGCCAGGCCTTCTCATCCAACATCACTGTCTGCCCTCACAAATGTGCTTCTGGAAGAATTGTTAAAGATTCCTATAAACACACTACTAAATCTTGTGGAAAGCTTTCCTAGAGCAGTTGAAACTGTTATAGCTGCAAAGGGTGGACCAATGTCATATTAAACCCTATAAATTAAGAATGGCATGCCATTTAAGTTCATATGAAGTTAGTATATGAAAGCAGATGAGTGAATACGTTCGATAACATTTTAATATATATATATATTAGTTGACTACTGTAAAATATAAATTCAAATTCATGACCCATGTACAATCCCATCCAAGACCTTCCTGACGGCAACAAATTTGGTAATCAATCTCATTAACAAGCTTTAACAAACCCAAATAAGCAAGGTCAGGGACACCCACATACAATTCCAATCGAGACCATTCTGAGGGAAACCTGTACACCAAACTTGGTGATCCTATGAAATTTAATGCCATATAGAAACATTCAATAAGTTTACTGTTGTCACCTTGCAATAAGGACAGGGTCACCCATTTATGTACACCCTCCCTGTGAAGGACATCCACCAAATTTGCATTTCCTTTCAAAGTTTTTGTAATTGATCAACATGTAAAAAGTGACCTTGAGATTCAGGTGAAACACAATCTCACACTCGTTGATCCTTAGGGAGACCCATGCACCAAATTTGGTGACCCTATGTTATTTTATTTGAATGTTATTGCACAAATAATTTGGATAATTTGAAGGAACCCATTTCTATAGCGCCTGCTCCACTTAACTTTGGTGACCATGCAAGGTAATTAGTGAAGGCTGACTATTATCTAATTGAAAAATAACAATGAGGCATCCATAGTCTGGAGAAGAAGTGTCAGAATCTTCAAGATGCTTATTTTCCTGTAAAATTTCATTGCCGTCAACTACTAATACCAGTCATTTTAAAGGCATGAAATGGTCACACCTGCTATTAATAAAGTTAATTTTTATTATTACAGTTTATTACCATATACAGCCATTTATTTTATTTACACTTTACTGTTTTGTTTTGTTTTTTCATCACATGTGCCTATGTCAAGGGTTCTCTGAGCGTTTGGATAAGGAACCGCAAATATACATAATACAATGTGTGACCCCCTTGACCACACTACTTTTTTTGCTGCTTCAGGACTACTTTGAATATTTTATTATTTTGATTGAGGCAGTGGTGGTCTAGTGGTATAGGGCACTGGATCGCTGATCCAAAGGTTGGGGGTTCGAGTCCCACTCTCCACAAGGTTGTCACTGTCCTCCCCAGTGCAGCTAACTGCGTTATCAAAGGCCGGCCATGTCTCTCACTGTCTATGGTGTGAGGCATGTAAAAGAACCATTGCTGTCTTTCGACAAGAGTAGGCTGCAAAGCCGTTGGCGTGTTTCCGCCCTGCGATGGCCTGGCAAGCTGTCCAGGGTGTACTCTGCCCTCGCCCGAAGTTGGCTGGGATGGACGCCAGCCTCCCCGTGACCCTAATTAGGATTAAGCGGTTACAGGAACTGAACTGATTATTTTGATAACATACATGTTGAAAATAAATACAGTGCCTGAATGCAAACGAATACAGTATTCATTGTGCTTGTTTACTTCTGCTGCTGTAATAAAATTAACCAAGTTGATCAACTTGCAACTTGAGTATTACTTTGTGTACATCTCGTGGATTAAATGATAAATCCTCTATAGTTTGCAAAACACTAAGAATTTCTGTATCTTTAAAAACGTGCAATCTTATAATCACTGATCTTGAACTTAAATGGTATGTACTAATCTCAAAAATCCAGAATATTTGGTACACGGGACAGATATCTTCCCAGGTTTCAAGTCTACACATAAAGTTTTAGTGCAGCACATCACATCAAAACACATAATGCAAATTAAATGATCATATGAATTTTTAAGCTAACTATTGCTTTTAAATATGTCTTAAACTGAACCCTTTTAAGGCACGAATTATTTTTTGCAGTTAAAAAAAAGAAACACCCCGAACACATTTCTTTCAAAAAATTATAAGAACATAATAATAACATCATAAAAATCATAACACGCTCACAAATTCGTGAACAACACAATCCTGCGCACTCAAGGTCGTCTCACAGCTGACTGAGGCACGTGGGATCAAGCTGTGTTGCATCAGGTGACGCCAGAACAAGTATAGAATGAGTCTAGTACTGTAATTATTAACATTTTTGAAAAAGAACCATATGGTCATGCTGGGCGTAAAAGGGTTAAATAAGCCCTGGTTTGGGAAACTGTAGCCAAAGATTTCAGGCTGTGCTGTATCTTAATGCTTCAGTTTTACTGGAGTATCCTAATAAAGAATATGAAATGGTAGTCAGTGGTTAAGATATTAGATTACTGCTCAGGAGATTTTTTAAATTTCAGTACAATACCATGCTATCACTGTTCTGCTCTTATTATTTTTGTTGCATTTACATAATCAGTGCCACTGTCATCAGGTGTGATAGAGCTTCCCTCTCTCTAACAAGACAGCCTTTTTACATAAACAATCATTCTGTCCATCTGCCATGCCAAATTACCCAGGCTGAATTTTTTAAACCACCTCTTAGCAACTGATAGTTAGCACCAGAGGCTGTTTCACACAAGATATGATTCACCAAGCAGCAGTTAAGATATTATAAGCAGTTTACAGCAGGTACGAGAAACAATGAAGTCGTTATTTATGAAATATAAACCAGGATGTGACTAATAGGATATGCTGAAATGTTGGGCCTATAGTACAGCAGAGGTTGCTAGATCTCAAACAATGGATTGATTTTCTTTTGTGTTCCCTGATATTTAGGTCAATAAATATGCAGAATATGGGATTCTCCTTCACCATAGACCTTCAGTGAAGGCTCAGAGAAAAATTAAAGCGGAAGTATTTCTTGTTACATTCTTGAAATTCACTTTACATCCAAAAGTATTCATAGAATACACAGAAAGTTTTCAATAAATCAAATGTTCTGACAGTTAAAAAAAAATCATAATAAAAATAACAAAAAAATCTGAGGCAGTCATAGGGCTGAAAATGTCTTTCCACTGATGTCTATTTATTTTCTTATTTTTTCAGTTTACATGTAAGCTTCAGAAATAAAAAAGTTAAATTATGCCATGCCAATGAAACAACCTTAAAGTGAATCTATTGGACGGCCTAGCTGTATGTCTACCACTGCACTTAGTGTGCATATCTGGAGTTCTGGCAAGGTTAAGGGCAGTGGTGGTCTAGTGGTATAAGGCACTGGATCGCTGATTCAAAGGTTGGGGGTTTGAGTCCCACTCTCCACAAGGTTGTCACTGTCCCCCCCAGTGCAGCTAACTGGGTTATCAAAGGCTGGCCATGTCTCTCACTGTCTATGGTGCGAGGCATGTAAAAGAACCATTGCTGACTTTCGACAAGAGTAGGCTGCAAAGCCGTTAGCATGTTTCCGCCCTGCGATGGCCTGGCGAGCTGTCCAGGGTGTACTCTGCCCTCGCCCTGAGTTGGCTGGGATGGGCACCAGCCTCCCCGCGACCCTAATTAGGATGAAGCGGTAACAGAAAATGATGAATGAACTGGCAAGGTTAAGTAGGCATACTGTTAAAGCTATAGAGATAATTAACACCTGAAAATATTACATATCTTTGAGTTCATTATCTATCATTAGGAGAATGTTACCCGAGGTTTAAAATGGGGCCATGTGGTCCACCGTCTTCACAATTTGTAGCCTTGGCAGGAGCATGGTTAGGATATAAAAAGGAAGCAGGGTGCATCAAAGAGATTAAACTGGAAGACCTGTGTTTTTAAGTTCATCAACATTCCCTATGATGGCACTTCAAGACCTGTTATGCTCTGTTAAGGTCTGGTAGTCTATACAACAATTCCCACATTCGATCAGGACTGGTATCAATCCGTAATGCATTTTTGGCAGTCAAATATTTTCTTACCGTCATCATGATTCCACCAAGTTCCGTCAAGATCATGATCATAACAATTTAATCCCACAACCTGCCATGCTCAGCACAATTCTCTCACATCGTGGAGATCATGGACATCATGGCCCAAGGGTAAACCCAGAGTTAGTTGTTTTCAAATGATGCACGGCACACTGTATCACATTCCCAGGATTGCACATGATAATTACACTATGTCCATCCAAGACCATGGACTTGTCTTCCAGCAGTAATCAAGCTGTACGTATCAATGTGTTTTGAAGGAGTGACTTTGAAGAGAGGGAAGAAAGGATGTAGTGGGAATTTTCAATTGGATGTTTTCAAAAGCTACCATCGTCTTTCTCTCCAAAATGACCTCTCCTAGCCAATAAAGACCACATGTATAGATTCAGGTACATGTTTCTGTAATGGAATAACTTTGGCTATTCAAAAATAATTTATATATCACTGAATAAACACAGGTGGTACAGTCGCTCATTGTTTGGTCTTGTCAACTCACAGTAAGAAGGTTCTGGGTTTAAATATTGGCCAAGGCCCATGCTAGTGTGGATTTTCTCCTGCAGTACAAAGACTAGATCTATAATTGGCCTTTCTGAATTAAGTGTAGGTTTTATTGTCCTCTCATCTGTTGCAGGGTGCAAGTTGAGATAAAATTGCATTCCTTCAGAACCAATGTGAAAATATACAACATGTTGTGTAAGAGGACAGTGTACAGCACACAGTGCAAATGAGCAGTAAATTAACACTTATGGAAGACAACATATAGTGTAGTTAGCGAGAAAAGTGGGGAAAAAATTATAGTCACAGTTGTTATACAGTAAATCTGAAATCACAGAACGAACAGTAATAACTGAAGTGTTTTTGAATCTGCAAATTAGACGGATAACTACCTCTACAAATAGAGTCTGAATGTGGTGATTGTTTTCTCTTGGGCAGTATACAAACACAATGCAACAGATATAATGTGAAAAATCAAAGCCACCCAGTGTGGCTTTGCAATTGATACCCAATCATGGGCGTCTGTGAGCTCATTCATATGAGGGGGTTGATGGCCCTTTCCCTACAAGTGTAGGCCGCCCCCAGATATGTATGCGTGGCACTGCAAATCCAAGAGGGGGCATGTACATGCTTATGCCCCTCCCTGATTGGTGGTAGTCATGTGATAGGAAAAGCAATACTTGAGGGGTAGAAATTGGATAGGACTAAAATTAGGGGAGAAAATTGGAGAGGATCAAAAAATAGAAACAAAAGCAAAAAAGAAAAAAGAAAAAAGATACATCATCTCATGACAGCTCTACTGAAGGATGTATACTTAGTTCCCTAATGGCCATTTCCTCTTCTACCTGTTTCCTTTGGGATTTTCAATTCAATTCAGTTTCATTTTGCACAGTAAAAGCTGGAGTTTACAAAGTATAAAAGAATTTAAACATTTTCTACAACCCCTGCATATCCCTAATGAACATCGCTCTTGACAATGATGGCTAAGAAAAACTCCCTCAATTGATGTGAGGAAGAAACCTTGAGAGGAACCAAGCCCCAAAGGGAAACCCTTGCTCATTTGGGTGAAACCATAAAGATACAAACCATATAAAAGAAAGTTCACGGCAGTCCAATCTGTAGTTCGACTGGGTATACCACAGCTGTAAGTCCAAAATAATTGTTGGGGAACGAGTTTATATCACCAGCAGTGAAAAGTCATCTTCACAGTCTGAGTGCATATCTAAGTCCGTATAGATCTTCATCAGCAGGAGGGAGGGGTTTCTAAGATAATAACTCCAGCCAGCATCAGTACACCAGGACAGACCACACTAATCAGAAAGCAAAAGGATCAGGGTCACGTAATAAAAGGCTACGAACAAAATGCTTGACAAAACAAGCAAGTTTTCAGCCTTGTCTTAAAATCAGAGACTGTATCCAAACATTAACTGGAAGGTCATTCCATAACTGTGGGGCACTTTGTAAGAGAAAGCTCTGCCCCCTGCGGTAGTCTTCATTACTCGAGGTATCACTAAGCAGCTTGTACCTTTTGATCTAAGGGTTCTTGCCGGATTATAAATGACATGATGTTTGCTAAGATCATGTAGTGTGAGACCATGAGGTGCTTTATAGGTTAAAAGTAATGATCCAGTGCAGTGTAAATAAGGTTTGGTGATATGCTCATGTCTTGTAGTTCTAGTAAAGACTCTTGCTGCTGCATTCTGGAATAACTGGAGCTTGTTTATTCACCTATTAGAACGACCGGACAGTAACGCATTACAACAATCTAATCTTGATGTAGCAAAGCATGAACAAGTTTTTCCACTTCATGCACTGATATCATATTTCTTAGTTTAGTAATATTCCTGAGATGAAAGAAGGACACTCAAGTAATATTATCTACATGAGCTTCAAACTGAAAGACCAGCATCAATAATCACTCCAAGGTCCTTTATTGATACACACAATGAAACTGAAACACCATCAAACTTACTACATAATCAGAAACCTTGTTTCTAGTTTGCAGAGATCCGAGTACAAGTACTTCTGTCTTATCAGACTTTGATAAGAGGAATTTACTAACCATCCAATGTCTAATTTCCTTTACACATCTCTCAACTTTATTAAGTTGATGTATTTCATCTGGTTTTGATGAAATATATAACTGTGTATGATAATGCAGCCATGGGGCAGGGGGGGGGGGGGGGGGCACTAACCAGTGTCTCTCCCCCTTATGCCGGTCCCAAGCCCGGAAAAATGCAGAGGGTTGCGACAGGAAGGGCATCCGGCGTAAAACTTCTGCCACATTAAAAATGCAAATGGTCAAAACAAAATTCATACCGGATCGGTCGAGGCCCGGGTTAACAAAGACTGCCATCAGTGCTGTCAACCAACAGGGTGCTGATGGAAATTGGACTACTGTTGGTCAAAGACGTCGAAGAAGGAGAGGCGGGAGGCGTGTCCGTAGGCAGAGAGAGAAGAGGAAAGGCGTGAGCTTAGGACTGAGAGTAGGGACTTTGAATGTTGGAACTATGCAAGGAAAAGGCAGAGAGCTGGCTGACATGATGCAGAGGAGGAAGGTGGACATACTGTGTGTTCAGGAGACCAGGTGGAAAGGTAGCAAAGCTAAAAGCTTAGGAGCAGGGTTTAAGCTATTTTTTCATGGAGTGGATGGGAAGAGAAATGGAGTAGGAGTCATCTTGAAGGAGGGGTTTGTCAGGAATGTTCTAGAAGTGAAAAGAGTATCAGACAGAGTGATGAGTCTCAAGTTAGAAATTGAAGGCGTGATGGTCAATGTTGTTAGTGCTTATGCCCCACAGGCAGGATGTTTGCTCGAAGAGAAGGAGAGATTCTGGAGGGAGTTAGATGAAGTGATGCAGAGTACCCCCAGAGGAGAAAGAGTGGTCATTGGGGCAGACCTCAATGGACATGTTGGTGCAGGCAATAGAGGGGATGAGGAAGTGATGGGCAGGTTTGGTATCCAGGACAGGAACACAGAAGGACAGATGTTGATCGATTTTGCAAAAAGGATGGAAATGGCTGTGGTGAATACTTTCTTCAAAAAGAAACAGGAGCATAGGGTGACTTATGAAAGCGGAGGTAAGAGCACACAGGTAGACTACATCTTGTGTAGGCTATGTAATTTGAAGGAAGTCAGTGACTGCAAAGTAGTAGTGGGTGAGAGTGTTGCCAAACAGCATAAGATGGTGGTGTGCAGGATGATGCTGATGGTGAGAAAGGTGGAAAAAGGCAAAGGCCGAGCAGAAGACAAAGTGGTGGAAGCTGAAAAAGGAAGATTGTCGTGTTGTCTTCAAGTAGGAGTTGAAACAAGCTTTGGGTAGTCAGGAAGTGCTTCCAGATGACTGGACAACCACAGCCAATGTGATCAGGGAGACCGGTAGGAGAGTACTTGGTGTGTCCTCTGGAAGGAAAGTAGACAAGGAAACTTCGTGGTGGAATGAGGAAGTGCAGGAGTGTGTACAAAAGAAGAGGTTAGCTAAGAAGAAGTGGGACACAGAGAGGACTGAAGAGAGTAAACAGGAGTACAGGGAGACACAGCGTAAGGTGAAGGTAGCGGTGTCAAAGGCCAAACAGAGGGCGTATGATGACTTGTATGATAGGTTGGACAGTAAGGAGGGAGAAAATTATTTATACAGGTTAGCACAGCAGAGAAATAGAGATGAGAAAGACGTGCAGCAAGTTAGAGTGATAAAGGACAGAGAGGAAAATGTATTGGCTGATGACAGAAGTGTGATGGGAAGATGGAAAGAGTACTTTGAAGAGCTGATGAATAAGGAAAATGAGACAGAAAAAAGAGTAGGAGGGGTGACCGTTCAGGACCAGGAAGTAGCAAAGATTAGTAAGTGAGAAGTGAGGAGGGCATTGAAGAGGATGAAGCGTGGAAAGGCAGTTGGTCCTGATGACATACCAATTGAGGTATGGAAGTGTCTAGGGGACGTAGCAGTAGATTTTCTGACAAGAATATTCAACAGGGTCTTAGAAAGTGAGCAGATGCCGGAGGAATGGAGGAGAAGTGTGCTTGTGCCCATTTTTAAGAACAAGGGTACAGATTTGTGGCAACTACAGAGGGATAAAGTTGATGAGCAATACAATGAAGTTATGGGAAAGAATAGTGGAAGCTAGACTAAGGGCAGAGGTCAGCATTTGTGAACAACAGTTTGGATTCATGCCAAGATAGAGCACCACAGATGCAGTGTTTGCTTTGAGGATGTTAATAGAGAAGTACAGAGAAGGGCAGAAGGAGCTGCATTGTGCTTTTATGGATCTGGAGAAAGCATATGACAGGGTGCCGAGAGAAGAACTGTGGTATTGTATGAGGAAGTCTGGAGTGGCAGTGACGTATGTTAGAGTGGTGCAGGACATGTATGAGAGATGTAAGACAGTGGTGAGGTGTGCTGTCGGTGTGACAGAAGAGTTCAAGGTGGAGGTGGGACTGCATCAAGGGTCAGCTCTCAGCCCCTTCTTGTTTGCTAGGGTGATGGACAGGCTGACAGACGAGGTGAGACAAGAATCTCCATGGACTATGATGTTTGCAGATGACATCGTGATCTGTAGTGAGAGCAGAGACCAAGTGGAGGAAAATCTAGAGAGGTGGAGGTATGCCCTGGAAAGGAGGGGAATGAAGGTTAGTCTCAGTAAGACAGAATACATGTGTGTGAACGACAAGGACCCAAGAGGAACGGTGAGGTTACAGGGGGCAGAGATAAGGAAGTTGGAGGAATTTAAGTACTGAGGCTCAACAATTCAGAGCAATGGAGAGTGTGGAAAAGAGGTGAAGAAGCGCGTGCAGGCAGGTTGGAATGGATGGAGAAAAGTGTCTGGTGTGATGTGTGATAGGAGAGTATCGGCAAGAATGAAGGGAAAAGTGTACAAGACGGTGATGAGGCCAGCTGAGTTCACTTCAGGGGTCGCCACAGCGAATCATCTGCCTCCATCTCACCCTATCTTCTGCATCTTCTACTCTTACTCCAACAACCTTCATGTCCTCCTTCACCACATCCATAAGACTTCTCTTTGGTCTTCCTCTAGGCCTTCTGCCTGGTAGTTCCAACCTCAGCATCCTACTACCAATATACTCACTATCCCTCCTCTGTACATGTCCAAACCATCTCAATCTAGCCTCTTTGACTTTGTCTCCAAAACCTCTTACATGTGTTGTCCCTCTGATGTACTCATTCCTGATCCTATCCATCCTTCTTACTCCCAAAGAGAACCTCAACATTTTCATCTCTGCTACCTCCAGCTTTGCCGCCTGTCTTTTCCTCAGTGCCAATGTTTCCAAACCATACAGCATCGCTGGCCTGAACACCATCTTGTACACTTTTCCTTTCATTCTTGCCAATACCTTCCTATCACATATCACACCGGACACTTTTCTCCAACCAATATGATCAACAGTACAATGAAAGCTAATACCATGACCACACATGATATTACCCAAAGGGATCATGTATAGAGAGAATTTCAAGTGTCCTCGGACAACCTTGTGGCACACCAAACTTAACATTAGAACTTACAGAGAAATCACCATTTACTCCTAAAAACTAAAAACGATCAGTAAAATAGGATTTAAACCAGTAGAGGGTCATTCCTTTAAGTCCAACAACATTTTCTAATCAGTCAAGATGAATCACAAGATCAATAGTGTCAAAGGCTGCACCAAGTTCAAGTAACACAAACAGGGAAACAGCCATGGTCAGAAGCCACCAATAGGTTATATACTAGTATGTATATCCAAACCGGACACCAAAAAAGTTGGGACACAATACAAATTGTGAATAAAAACTGAATGCAATGATATGGATATGCCAAATTTCAAAATTGTATTCCGAATAGAACATAGATAACAGGTCAAAAATTTAAACTGAGAAAATGTATCATTTTAAGGGGAAAATGTGTTGATTGAGGGGTCATTTAAAATAGAGTGTGGCAAAGTGGAAAACTGTTCTGTGGTCAGACGAATCACGATTCGAAGTTCTTTATGGAAAACCGGGACGCCATGTCATCCGGACTAAAGAGGACAAGGACAACCCAAGTTGTTATCAGCGCTCAGTTGAGAAGCCTGCATCCGTGATGGTATGGGGTTGCATGAGTGTATGTGGCATGTGCAGCTTGCACATCTGGAAAGGCACCACCAATGAAGAAAGGTATATTCAGGTTCTAGAATAACATATGCTCCCATCCAGACGTCGTCTCTTTCAGAGAAGACTTTGCATTTTTTAACATGATAATGCCATACCACATGCAGCATTAATTACAACATCATGGGTGTGTAGGAAAAGGATCCGGGTATTGAAATGGCCTGCCTGCAGTCCAGACCTTTCACCTATCGAAGAACATTCGGTGCATCATAAAAAGGAAGGTGCAACAAAGAAGGCCCAAGACAGTTGAACAGTTAAAGAATGCAGCAGCATTCCTCTTTCTCAACTTGAGAAACTTGTCTCCTTGGTCCCCAGATGTTTGCAGGCTGTTGTAAGAAGAAGAGGGTGTGGTGAAAATGGCCTTGTCCCAACACTTTTGAGATTTGTTGACACCATAAAATTTAAAATCAACATATTTTTCCCTTAAAATTATACATTTTCTCAGTTTATCATTTAATACTAGTATATATGATATATTTATGATACATTTTCTTCAGTCATCTATGTTTTATTCAGAATTAAATATTTAAATTTGGAACTTCCATATTTGCATTCAGTTTTCAATCACAATTCATATAGTGTCCCAACTTTTTTGGAATACGGTTTGCATATCCAGGGATCCCTCATTTTCTGCGTTCAATGGGTATGGGCTGAGGTATACTATACATACATGGATATGTGTATATAATATCAATAAATACATATTCAACACTACAAATGCTTACAATTAAACATTCAAAAATAATGCATAAGATGTAAATAAAATAAAAATACACACACATATAAAGATGCGTGCGCGCACACGCACAGACGCATGTGCACACACTCAGATGCGCGTCTCATGTCTAAATGTAAGTAGTTTTGTTGGGTTGGTTTTTTTTGTTTGAGTTTTTTGCATAATTGGCCTTGTTTTGTGACATTTTCCTTAACTTTCCCCTATTTTTCTTTAATTTCCTTATTTTTCTCTGACCATTGTTGCAAAAAACGGGATGCACTGAAGCCACAAAAACTGAAGCACGAAGTAGCAAGGGATCACTGTGTGTACATATATATATATATATATGGGGACGGGGTATGATATACTGGCATCTTATCCAGGGTGCATTCTCAGTTTGTGGCAGGTGTTCCCAGGAAAACCTCATGGTCCATCATGGCCAGAGCAAAGATAAAGCATTTACTGAAGGGTATGAGTGTAGAAATATGAGATTATTTCGGACATGTCTCAAGTCAAAGCCATGAATTTAAAAATTGTTCCATAACCAATTCTGGCATGACTACTGGATTTTTCCAGAATATATTGTTTTGATTGCTGGACAAGGGTTCTTCAGGTTCTCACTAGTAAGTCATGCAGACAAAGAGCCTTTGACACACTTCCTGTTTCAGATGTTTTCAAATAACAAGCATTGTATAACCAAAAATATAACTATAAAGTGAAAAGGAAAAAGATTTAAATGATTTTGATTATTATTCTCATACTAACAGAGGTCTAAAGCTTAATTCCTTCAGATTATTAAAGAGGCTCCACCCAGAGGACATGGTGAGAACACTTCAGAATGTAAGTTCCAATCCAAGTTGAGATGTGCCAGGAGTCCCAGCAGCTCCTCTGAATCCAACCTTTTCTAACAGACTACAAACTCCACAGTACTTTCTGTAGGCTGATTTTAAACAAATGGGAAAACAAATTGTGCATCTGGTTTGTTACAAGTTTCTTAGTTCATGGACAATAACACAGGGAATGTTATCAATGCACACAAAACAAGAAAACAGAAAACAAAAGATGTTTTCAGTGATGTAGAAATGTGAAGCAATTTATAAGCCATGTATACAATTACATATCACAAACAATAAAATAGCTTAATGATTGAAGTTTACCAGAATGTAAGATCACCCCACAAATTCACAAACAGTACAACAATATTGTTTTCAAAAAGTCAATTTACATTCTCCGTGTCTCTTACCCAAGACATGCTTATTTCTAACACAATTTATTTTACGAAGCACTTTTATATGAAGTACAAGATAATCTCCCTCCATAAAACTAATCAGGAAATGTTTTACTTGGCTGAATGTGATATTTCAAGATGCTGAACAAATTGATGGTGCTGTAATGCCATCTGAAGCACAGAACACCTCCACTACACCGTCCGAGGGAGAGCCTTGCTTTTCACTGTGGTCAGATCCTGCCTTCAATCCAACCAAAATGACAGGTACTATTTTATCTTTGCATTCTGTCCATAATTTGTGGTCAGACGCCTCTCTGGTACTTTGATGAGGTTGCTAGATACTTGGTGATTAGTGGCATTGTCTCAGAAGCTTAACCTTTTCTGTTCTTTTTTGGGTGGTTTGCCTGTTTATTTGATTTTTTGCATTTAATTCCGAAGCCACAACCTCCCACTGAAACAAGCCAATTCAGGACATGATGGGCAGGATCATAAATTAGGCAACCACACACATGAGATGGTGGGACATAAGATAGCAGTAAGAGTGTATATATATATATATATATGTATACAGTGGGGCCAATAAGTACTGCATTGGGCAACGTAAAAATGTGCAAGTTCTCCCATTTAAAAAGATAAGAGAGTTTTGTAATTTTCATCATAGGTACACATCAAGCTTGAGAGACAGAATGTAAAAAAAAATCCAGGAGATCACATTGTATGATTTTTAAACAATTTATTTGTGAAAATGGGAGGCCAATAAGTATTGGGCAGCCAGCAAAAGTTATTTTTAATACTTTGTAATGTAGCATTGGTTGGCAATGACAGAGGTCAAACAGTTCCTGTAGTTTTTGACCAGGTCTACACACACTTTAGTTGGTATTTTGTCCCACTCCTCTGCACAGATCTTCTCTAGAGCTGTGATGTTTGAGGGCTGTCGCTTGGCAACTCGATGTTTTAACTCCCTCCACAGGTTTTGGATTGGGTTGAGGTCTGGAGACACTCCAGAACCTTGATATGCTTTTTACGGAGCCACTCCTTGGTTTTCTTGACTGTGTGCTTTGGATCGTTATCATGTTGGAAGACCCAGCCATGTTTCATCTTTAATGCTCTGACCGAGGGAAGGAGGTTTTTACCCAAAATGTCACAATACATGGCCCCATTCATGTTGCCATTGATACGGTGCAGTATTCCTGTCCCTTTTGCAGAAAAGCATCCCCAAAGCATGATGTGTCCACCCCCATGCTTCACAGTAGGTATGGTGTTCTTGGGATGCAACTCAGCATTCTTCTTCCTCAAACACAGCGAGTGCTGTTTAAACCAAAAAGTTCAATTTTGGTCTCATCTGACCACATCACATTCTCCCAATCCTCTTCTGGATTGTCCAGATGGTCTTTAGCACATTTCAGACGAGCCTTTACATGTGTTTTGTTTAGTAGGGGAACCTTTCGGGCAATGCAGGATTTCATCTCATGACGATGTAGTGTGTTAGTTATTGTCATCTTGGTGACGGTGGTTCCTGCCGTCTTCAAATCATTGACCAGTTCCTGCAATGTAGTTCTGGGCTGATTACTCACTGTTCTCAGGATCCTTTGAACCCCACAAGATGAGATCTTGCATGGAGCGCCACTCCTAGGGAGGTTGTCAGTGATGTTATAGTTCTTCCATTTTCTAATAATGTTTCCAACTGTTGATCTTTTCTCACAAAGTTGTTTACCAATTGCAGTTTGACTCATCCCAGCTTTGTGCAGTTGTACAAGTTTATCTCTGGTGTCTTTGGTAAGCTCTCTGGTCTTGGTCATGGTGAAGACTGCAGGTGTGTGCAGGTGTCTCTTATGCATCTAATCAGTTCAAACAGGTGTCATTCATGCTGTTAACGAGTGGGGGCTGAAATACTGTTTGTTTTTCTAGCTGCCCAATACTTATTGGCCTCCCATTTTCATAAATAAATTGTTTAAAAATCATACAATGTGATTTCCTGGATTTTTTTTTTACTTTTTACATCCTGTCTCTCAAGCTTGATGTGTACCTATGATGAAAATTACAAACCTGTTTTATCTTTTTAAATGGGAGACCTTGCACATTTTTAGATTGCCTAATACTTATTGGCCCCACTGTGTGTGTATATATATATATATATATATATATATATATATTCACACACACACACACACACACACACACACACACACACACACACACATAAAAAAATGTAAAAATGTGTTCAAAATAATAGCAGTCAGGCATCACGAACCTGATCAATCACTGTTTTTGGTAGCAATATTTCTCTATAACAAATAATTTACTATCAGATGTAGCAGAGTAATGGAATCCAACTGACCAAACAGTCATGACATGCATGCTGCTGATTCACAAATTGAAAGTGGTGTGTTCAAAATAATAGCATTGTAGAGTTCAAATAGTGATGTCATTCATTCTTTGAAAAACAGGTGCCAGTTATTGTCATGATTTAAGGAAGGAAGGTGGCAAATGTTGTACAGGCTGGTTATAGAGCACTTCTCTCTGAAATTCTGAGGAAAATGGGTCGTTCTAGACATTGGTAATAAAAGAACAGCATACCTTGATTAAAAAGTTGACTGAAAAGAGGAAAACATATAAAGAAGTGCAGGAAATGAGAGGCTGGTCTGCTAAAATGATCAAAATGCTTTAAACTGGCAAACAAAACCTGTAAGTTGTGGAAGAAAATGAAAAACTTCCATTCAAATAGATCGAAGAGAAGCCAAAATGGCAAGAACTCAACCAACGATCAGCTCCAGGAAGACCAAAGAAGGTCTAAAGTTACCTATGAGTATTGTTACAATTAGAAGCTGCCGAAGTGAAGCCAAGCTATCAGCAAGAAGCCCCCGCAAAGTCCCACTGTTGAAAAAAAGACATTCTGAAGAGGTTACAATTAGCCAAAGAGCACATTGACTGGCCTAGAGAAATGGCGCAACATTTTGTGGACTGATGAAAGTCATATTGTTAATGCAGCCGTGGGGGGGCACAAACCAGTGTCTCCCCCTCATGCCGGTCCCAAGCCCGGATAAATGCAGAGGGTTTCGACAGGAAGGGCATCCGGCGTAAAACTTCTGCCACATTTCTCATGCAAATGATCAAAACGAAATTCATACCGGATCGGTCGAGGCCCGGGTTAACAACGACTGTTGTTACAACCATCAGTGCTGTTAACGAACAGGGTGCTGGTGGAAATTGGACTACTGTTGGTCGAAGACATCGAAGAAGGAGAGGCGGGAGGCGTGTCCGTAGGCAGAGAGAGCAGAGGAAATGTGTGAGTCTAGGACTGAGAGTAGGGACTTTGAATGTTGGAACTATGAATGAAAAAAACTAGAGAGCTGGCTGACATGATGGAGAGGAGGAAGGTGGACATACTGTGTGTTCAGGAGACCAGGTGGAAAGGTAACAAGGCTACAAGCTTGGAGCAGGGTTTAAGCTGTTTTATCACGGTGTGGATGGGAAGAGAAATGGAGTAGGAGTCATCCTGAAGGAGGGGTTTGTCAGGAATGTTCTAGAATTGAAAATAGTGTCAGACAGAGTGATGAGTCTCAAGTTAGAAATTGAAGGCATGATGGTCAATGTTGTTAGTGCTTATGCCCCACAGGCAGGATGTGAGCGAGAAGGAGAGGATCTGGAGTGAGTTAGATGAAGTGATACAGAATACCCCCAGAGGTGAAAGCGTGGTCATTGGAGCAGACTTCAATGGACATGTTGGTGCAGGCAATAGAGGGGATGAGGAAGTGATGGGGAGGTTTGGTATCCAGGACAGGAACACAGAAGGACAGATGTTGATCGATTTTGCAAAAAGGATGGAAATGGCTGTGGTGAATACTTTCTTCCGGAAGAGAGAGGAGCATAGGGTGACTTATGAAAGCGGAGGTAGGAGCACACAGGTAGCCTACATCTTGTGTAGGCGATGTAATTTGAAGGAAGTCAGTGACTGCAAAGTAGTAGTGGGTGAGAGTGTTGCCAAACAGCATAGGATGGTGGTGTCAGGAAGTGCTTCCAGATGACTGGACAACCACAGCCAATGTGATCAGGGAGACAGGTAGGAGACTACTTGGTGTGTCCTCTGGAAGGAAAGCAGATAAGGAGACTTGGTGGTGGAATGAGGAAGTGCAGGAGTGTGTACAAAAGAAGAGGTTAGCAAAGAAGAAGTGGGACGCAGAGAGGACCGAAGAGAGTAAACAGGAGTACAGAGAGTCACAGCGTAAGGCGAAGGTAGCGGTGTCAAAGGCCAAACAGAGGGCGTATGATTACTTGTATGATAGGTTGGACAGTAAGGAGGGAGAAAATGATTTATACAGGTTAGCACAGCAGAGAAATAGAGATGAGAAAGACATGCAGCAAGTTAGAGTGATAAAGGACAGAGAGGAAAATGTATTGACTGATGACAGAAGTGTGATGGTAAGATGGAAAGAATACTCTGAAGAGCTGATGAATGAGGAAAATGAGAAAGAAAAAAGAGTAGAAGGGGTGACTGTTGAGGACCAGAAAGTAGCAAAGATTAGTAAGGGTGAAGTGAGGAGGGCATTGAAGAGGACAAAGAGTGGAAAAGCAGTTGGTCCTGATGACATACCAGTTGAGGTATGGAAGTGTCTAGGGGAGGTAGCAGTAGATTTTCTGACAAGAATATTCAATAAGGTCTTAGAAAGTGAGCAGATGCCGGAGGAATGGAGGAGAAGTGTGCTTGTGCCCATTTTAAAGAACAAGGGAGACGTACAGTGTTGTGGAAACTACAGAGGGATAAAGTTGATGAGCCATACAATGAAGTTATGGGAAAGGATAGTGGAAGCTGGACTAAGGGCAGAGGTCAGCATTTCTGAACAACAGTTTGGTTTCATGCCAAGAAAGAACACCACAGATGCAGTGTTTGCTTTGAGGATGTTAATAGAGAAGTACAGAGAAGGTCAGAGGGAGCTGCATTGTGCCTTTGTGGATCTGGAGAAAGCATATGACAGGGTGCCGAGAGAAGAACTGTGGTATTGTATGAGGAAGTCTGGAGTGGCAGAAAATGTTAGAGTGGTGCAGGACATGTATGAGAGATGTAAGACAGTGGTGAGGTGTGCTGTCGGTGTGACAGAAGAGTTCAAGGTGGAGGTGGGACTGCATCAAGGGTCAGCTCTCAGCCCCTTCTTGTTTGCTATGGTGATGGACAGGCTGACAGACGAGGTTAGACAAGAATCACATGGACTATGATGTTTGCAGATGACATCGTGATCTGTAGTGAGAGCAGAGAACAAGTGGAGGAAAATCTAGAGAGGTGGAGGTATGCCCTGGAAAGGAGGGGAATGAAGGTTAGCTTCAGTAAGACAGAATACATGTGTGTGAACGACAAGCACCCAAGAAGAACGGTGAGGTTACAGGGGGCAGAGATAAGGAAGGTGGAGGATTTTAAGTACTTAGGCTCAACAATCCAGAGCAATGGAGAGTGTGGAAAAGAGGTGAAGAAGCGTGTGCAGGCAGGTTGGAATGGATGGAGAAAAAATGTCTGGTGTGATGTGTGTTAGGAAAGTATCAGAAAGAATGAAGGGAAAAGTGTACAAGACGGTGATGAGGCCAGCGATGTTGTATGGTTTAAGAAACAGTGGCCCGAGGGAAAAGACAAGAGGCTGAGCTGGAGGTAGCAGAGATGAAAATGTTGAGGTTCTCTTTGGGAGTAACGAGGATGGATAGGATCAGGAATGAGTACATCAGAGGGACAGCACATGTTAGCTGTTTTGGAGACAAAGTCAGAGAGACTAGATTGAGATGGTTTGGACATGTACAGAGGAGGAATAGTGAGTATATTGGTAGTAGGATGCTGAGGTTGGAACTGCCAGGCAGAAGGCCCAGAGGAAGACCAAAGACATGATTTATGGATGTGGTGAAGGCGGACATGAAGGTAGTTAGAGTAAGAGTAGAAGATGCAGAGGATAGGGTGAGATAGAGGCAGATCATTTCCTGTGGCGACCCCTGAAGGGAACAGCCAAAAGGAAAAGAAGAAGAAGAAGATGAAAGTCAGATGGTTCTTTTTGGGTCTAGTGGACAGAGACAGTTTGTCAGATGACCCCCAAACACTGAATTCACGACACAGAATCCTGTGAAGACAGTGAAACATGGTGGCGTAGGCATCATTATATGGGGATGTTTCTCATACTATGGTGTCGGGCCTATTTATCACATACCAGGGATCATAGATCAGTTTGAATACATCAGAATACATGAAGAGGTCATGCTGCCTTATGCTGAAGAGGAAATGCCCCTGAAATGGGTGTTCCAACAAGACAACAACCTCAAACACATCAGTAAATGAGCAACAGAATTGACATTATGGAGCGACTGGCCCAATCCCCGGACGTTAATCCAATAGAAAACTTGTGGGGTGACATCAAAAATGCAGTTTCTGAGGCAAAATTAAAAAAATACAGAGGAATTGTACAACATGGTCCAATCCTGGGCTGGAAAAGCTGTTCACAGGTGCCAGAAGCTGCTTGACTCCATGCAACACAGATGTACAGCAGTTCTCAGAAACAGTGTTTATACAACTAAATATTAGTTCAGGGATTCAAAAGAAAGAAAAATTAAAGAATATGTTTGAGTTTGTAAAGATGAAAGCAGACACCGCTATTTTTTTTTTGAAGTCTCATATTCAGTTTTCATCAATTTATTTAATGGAATAACAAAATTGTATATTTCTTCTTCATGTTTTGATTTGGAATAGAATATGTGGTGTTTCCAATGCATTTTGTGTATGGAAATAAAAACTAAATTAAAGAGTGCTTGGTTCACTTATTTAAACACACTGCACACACACACACACACACACACACACACACACACACACACACACACACGTATATATATATATATATAGAAATTCTTCTATAATCACCTGAAGAGAGAGGATGGTTTCACCACCCCTCGAAACAGATCTGTAGTGATAAATGGAGTTTCAATCGAAAGTCTTTGTCCTGTCCTTTTATTTTTGTTTATTTGCTCTACCAAAAAGTATTGAGCACTCTCCTACGGAAGGATCTACTCAGAAAATCCCCAATATATATATATAAATATATGTCATCCTTTCGGCTTTTTCCCTTTTTTTTTTACTCAGGAGTCGCCACAGCGAATCATTTGATTCGCACATTTGATTTTGGCAGAGGTTTTTACGTCGGATCCCCTTCCTGTCACAACCCTTTTTAGCAAGGGACAGAAACGGCTGACGACTTTGCAGCCGACTCTTTACGAAAGTCAGCAATGGTTCTTTTACATGCCTCTCACCATAGACAGTGAAAGACATGGCCCACCTTTGATAACCCAGTTCAGTGAGATGCACTGGGGGGACAGTGACAACCTTGTGGAGAGTGGGACTCGAACCCCCAACCTTTGGATCAACTGGTCCTTCTAAAAAAATTAGCATATTGTGGTAAAGTTCATTATTTTCTGTAATGTACTGATAAAAATTAAACTTCCATATATTTTACATTCATTGCACACCAACTGAAATATTTCTGGTCTTTTATTGTTTGAATACTGATGATTTTGGCATACAGCTCATAAAAACCCAAAATTCCTATCTCAAAAAATTAGCATATTGTGATAAAGTCATTATTTTCTGTAATGTACTGATAAACATTAGACTTTCATATATTTTAGATTCATTACACACAACTGAAGTAGTTCAAGCCTTTTATTGTTTTAATATTGATAATTTTGGCAAAAAAGTAAAGAAAAACCAAAAATCCCTATCTCAAAAAATTAGCATATTTCATCTGACCAATTAAAAAAGTGTTTTTAATACAAAAAAAGTCATCCTTCAAATAATTATGTTCAGTTATGCACTCCATACTTGGTCGGAAATCTTTTTGCAGAAATGACTGCTTCAATGTGGCGTGGCATGGAGGCAATCAGCCTGTGGCACTGCTGAGGTGTTATGGAGGCCCAGTTTGCTTCGATAGCGGCCTTAAGCTCATCCACAGTGTTAGGTCTGGTGTCTCTCAACTTTCTCTTCACAATATCCCACAGATTCTCTATGGAGTTCAGGTCAGGAGAGTTGGCAGGCCAATTGAGCACAGTAATACCATGGTCAGTAAACCATTTACCTACTGGTAATGTTTTACTGACCATGGTATTACTGTGCTCAATTGGCCTGCCAACAAAAGTTTTGGCACTGTGAGCAAGTGCCAGGTGGTGCTGAAAAATGAAATCTTCATCTCCATAAAGCTTTTCAGCAGATGGAAGTATGAAGTGCCCCAAAATCTCCTGATAGCTAGCTGCATTGACCCTGCTCTTGATAAAACACAGTGGACCAACACCAGCAGCTGACATGGCACCCCAGACCATCACTGGCTGTGGGTACTTGACACCGGACTTCAAGCATTTTGGCATTTCTTTCTCCCCAGTCTTCCTCCAGACTCTGGCACCTTGATTTCCGAATGACATACAAAATTTGCTTTCGTCGGAAAAAAGTACTTTGGACCACTGAGCAACAGTCCAGTGCTGCCTCTCTGTAGCCCAGGTCAGGCGCTTCTGCCACTGTTTCTGGTTCAAAAGTGGCTTGACCTGGGGAATGTGGCATCTGTAGCCCGGTCCACTGCTTCCACAGGTCCCCCAAGGTCTGGAATCTGCCCTTCTCTGCAATCTTCCTCAGGGTCCGGTCACTTCTTCTGGTTGTGCAGTGTTTTCTGCCACACTTTTTCCTTCCCACACACGTCCCACTGAGGTGCCTTGATACAGCACTCTGGGAACAGCCTATTCGCTCAGAGATTTCTTTCTGTGTCTTACCCTCTTGCTCGAGGGTGTCAATGATGGCCTTTTGGACAGCAGTCAGGTTGGCAGTCTTACCTTTGATTGCGGTTTTGAGTAAAAAGCCTCAAGAATCTTTTGCAGGTGTTTAGAGTTAATTTGTTGATTCAGATGATTAGGTTAATAGCTCGTTTAAAGTACCTTTTCATGATATGCTAATTTTTTGAGATTGGAATTTTCGGTTTACATGAGCTGTATGCCAAAATCATCAGTATTTAAACAATGAAAGACCTGAAATATTTCAGTTGGTGTGCATTGAATCTAAAATATATAAAAGTTTAATTTTTATCAGTACATTACAGGAAATAATGAACTTAATCACAATATGCTCATTTTTTGAGGCGGACTAGTACATACATAAATACTAGGGCAGTTGTTGTCTAGTGGTATTGGGCGCTGGATTGCTGATCCTACGGTTGGGGGTTTAAGTCCCATTCTCCACAAGGTTGTCACTGTCCCCCCAGTGCAGCTAATTGGGTTATGAAAGGCCGGCCATGTCTCTCACTGTCTATGGTGGGAGGCATGTAAACGAACCATTGTTGACTTTTGTAAAAGAGTAGCTGCAAAGCCATCAGCATGTTTCTGTCCCTTGCGAAAAGGGTTGTGTCAGGAAGGGCATCCAACGTAAAAACCTATGCCAAATCAAATGTGCGAATCATTCGCTGTGGCGACACGAGAAAGGGAAAAAGCCGAAAGGCTTCTCTCATATATATATATATATATATATATATATATATATATATATATATATATATATATATATATAGGGAATTTTCTGAGTAGATGCTTCCGTAGGAGAGTGCTCAATACTTTTTGGTAGAGCAAATAACAAAAATAAAAGGACAGGACAAAGACTTTCTATTGAAACTCCATTTATCACTACAGATCTGTTTCGAAGGGTAGTGAAACCATCCTCTCTCTTCAGGTGATTATAGAAGAATATATATATCTTCTTCTTTTCCTTTCGGCTTTTCCCTTCAGGGGTCGCCACAGCGAATCATCTGCCTCCATCTCACCCTATCCTTTGCATCTTCTTCTCTTACACCAACGACCTTCATGTCCTCCTTCACCACATCCATGAATCGTCTCTTTGGTCTTCCTCTAGGCCTTTTGCCTGGTAGTTCCAGCCTCAGCATCCTATTACCAATATACTCACTATCCCTCCTCTGTACATGTCCAAACCATCTCAATCTAGCCTCTCTGACTTTGTCTCCATCCTCGTTACTCCCAAAGAGAACCTCAACATTTTCATCTCTGCTACCTCCAGCTCTGCCTCCTGTCTTTTCCCCAGGGCCACTGTTTCTAACCCATTCAACATTGTTGGCCTCAATACCGTCTTTTACACTTTTCCTTTCATTCTTGCCGATATCCTCCTATCACACATCACACCGGACACTATTCTCCAACCATTCCAGCCTGCCTGCACACGCTTCTTCACCTGTTTTCCACACTCTCCATTGCTCTGGATTGTTGAGCCTAAGTACTTAAAATCCTCCACCTTTCTTATCTCTGCTCCCTGTAATCTCATCGTTCCTCTTGGGTCCTTGTCATTCATGCACATGTATTCTGTCTTACTGAGGCTAATCTTCATTCCCCTCCTTTCCAGGGCATACCTCCACCTCTCTAGATTTTCCTGCACTTGTTCTCTGCTCTCACTACAGATCACAATGTCATCTGCAAACATCATAGTCCATGGGGAATCTTGTCTAATCTCGTCTGTCAGCCTGTCCATCACCATAGCAAACAAGAAGGGGCTGAGAGCTGACCCTTGATGCAGTCCCACCTCCACCTTGAACTCTTCTGTCACACCGACAGCACACCTCACCACTGTCTTACATCTCTCATACATGTCCTGCACCACTCTAACATACTTCTCTGCCACTCCAGACTTCCTCATGCAATACCACAGTTCTTCTCTCGGCACCGTCATATGCTTTCTCCAGATCCACAAAGGCACAATGCAGCTCCCTCTGACCTTCTCTGTACTTCTCTATTAACATCCTCAAGGCAAACACTGCATCTGTGGTGCTCTTTCTTGGCATGAAACCAAACTGTTGTTCACAAATTCTGACCACTGCCCTTAGTCTAGCTTCCACTATTCTTTCCCATAACTTCATCGTATGGCTCATCAACTTTATCCCTCTGTAGTTGCCACAACTCTGCACATCTCCCTTGTTCTTAAAAATGGGCACCAGCACACTTCTCCATTCCTCTGGCATCCTCTCACTCTCTAAGACCTTGTTAAATGTTCTTGTCAGAAAATCTACTGCTTCCTCTCCGAGACACTTCCATACCTCTACCGGTATGTCATCAGGACCAACTGCCTTTCCATTCTTCATCCTCTTCAATGCCCTCCTCACTTCACCCTTACTAATCTTTGCTACTTCCTGGTCCTCAACAGTCACCTATGCTACTCTTTTTTCTCTCTCATTTTCCTCATTCATCAGCTCTTCAAAATACTCTTTCCATCTTCCCAGCACACTTCTGTCATCAGTCAATACATTTCCCTCTCTGTCCTTTATCAATCTAACTTGCTGCACGTCCTTCCCATCTCTATTTCTCTGCTGTGCCAACCTGTATAAATCATTTTCTCCCTCCTTACTTTCCAACCGAGCATACAAGTCATTAAACGCGCTCTGTTTGGCCTTTGACACTGCTACCTTTGCCTTACGCTGTGTCTCTCTGTACTCCTGTTTACTCTCTTCGGTCCTCTCAATGTCCCACTTCTTCTTGGCTAACCTCTTCCTTTGTACACACTCCTGCACTTCCTCATTCCACCACCAAGTCTCCTTATCTACTTTCCTTCCAGAGGACACACCAAGTAATCTCCTACCTGTCTCCCTGATCACATTTGCTGTGGTTGTCCAGTCATCTGGAAGCACTTCCTGACCACCCAAAGACTGTTTCAACTCCTCCTTGAAGACAACCCCACACTCTTCCTTTTTCAACTTCCACCACTTTGTCTTCTGCTCTGCCTTTTCCTTTTTCACCTTCCTCACCATCAGCATCATCCTGCACACCACCATCCTATGCTGTTTGGCAACACTCTCACCCGCTACTACTTTGCAATCACTGACTTCCTTTAAATTACATTGCCTGCACAAGATGCAGTCTACCTGTGTCCTCCTACCTCCACTTTTATAAGTCACCTTATGCTCCTCTCTCTTCTGGAAGAAAGTATTCACCACAGCCATTTCCATCCTTTTTGCAAAATCTACCAACATCTGTCCTTCTGCGTTCCTGTCCTGGATACCAAACCTACCCATCACTTCTTCGTCCCCTCTGTTTCCTGCACCAACATGTTCATTGAAGTCTGCCCCAATGACCACTCTTTCACCTCTGGGGGTACTCTGCATCACTTCATCTAACTCCCTCCAGAATCTCTCCTTCTCTTCTCGCTCACATCCTGTCTGCGGGGCATAAGCACTATATATATATATATATATATATATATATACACACACACACACACACACCCTAAAGTATTACTCAGCTGATAACGGTTCGTAGAGGTAATATGAAACTTAAGGTTTGTGCACCAGTGTTTACTTTAGCATAGAGTAATGGAGACTCTCTCTGTGATAATCCTTTATATACTCTATTTAAAATAGGGAAAATGTACTTGATATAATGGATTAAATGAAAATGCACATAGTTTGAGACTGTCCAGTGCATTACCAGAATTTTAATTTCCATTCTTACTTCAAATGCTGTGTGTGTAAAACAGAAACACGCACAAGACACATGTGCATCAGTACAGTATTGCATGTTATTGTGAGGGAAGGCCAGAAACAACTGTACACCACATGCAGATCTAGACATGCACGTACCACCTTTTATACAATCCATATGAACTTTTACCAAGTCGGTGACGTGATTCTTGGTGTAGGCTAGGCTGAGCCCGATTTGAAATATTGAGAGTAGACGTTCCCTCAGAAACATTCATTAATTTTCTAAACCGCTTAATCCTAACTATAGTCGAAGGGAGGCCTGCACCTATCTCAGCCAACTATGGATGAGGGTGGGGTACACCCTGGACAGTTTACTAGGCCAACAATCAGACAACCATTCACACCTGCCTTTTTTTCTGTGAAGCGGACATGTTAACCACTGTATCACTCGTTTCAGAAACATTCATACAATACTCATAAATATTATATACAATACAGTACGTACAAGCTAATCAAGTACCCACCTGCATGACTTAGTTTGTGGCCATGAGTAATTATTCTCATTACAATGTAGGCAGTTCACAATTAAATAGTAAAAAATATTACGCACCAAGCACTGCATGTTCAGTAAGATTACTTTATGAAGTGTTTATGCATAGCTGCATTTTGGCTAGAAACGTGGCGCTATTAGGACCGAGTTAATATATAGGACACTGAGGAAAAGTAAACAGCAGGGCTGAATTTTGTACAGACAAGTGTGTGTGGGGGGTGTCATCCATCAAATGGTACACATGCATCCATACAGAGCTGCACCCTGAACTTATGTTCATGAAATTTCTATCCCATGGTCCCTAGCTGACCTTACACAAACAAGTGCACAAAAAGGTAACCTAAAAATCTTAATCCTGGCTTAAATCATCTGGGAGTAGCTTCAGTTTACTTACACCCCACAGTGGATAAACAGAGAAGAACACACAGTAAGGTAACAAAAGAAAAGACTAATACATTATTAATTTCTTTAATTTGTTCAGAAAACAAACAGAATTCAAGGTGACAAGGTGATTAAACAGGGGTTATCACAATGTAACAGCAAAAAAATGAAACATCCAGCCCTCAGATACAATTTAAGACACTACACACACATTACTTATCCATCTGCAGTGTTCATGAATATTGCCTCACATGGTTGACCAGTAAAATTCTGGAGTCACTGTTCATCCGTCTTCATGAGTTGTCTATTAGTCAACAAGGATAGTAACCACATCTGTGCTGAGCACATTGCTTCCAGGTTCTAGAAGGGGAAAGCATGAAAAGAAGAGTTTGTCATAAATTCTTGAAAAGAAGAGGTGGAAAGAAGAATAAATATGTTGATGCAAGCAAAATTACATAAATTAATTCTTAAACAATTGAAACCAAAGGCCCAAGAACCAACACTAAACACAATAAAGTACACCAGGTGTTACTGCAATAAACAGTCACAAACAATTCAATGAAAATCTTTCACACACTTAATTTCTACAAGATTACATAATTTCACCTCCACCTTGGCCCTTATAACTAGTAATCCAAATGGCAAATAAAGTGAATAAAAAATAATCTGAGAGAGATGTGAGCAGTGATCCTATTCATTTCAGTAAGCATTACGGCTCAGGTTCTCCAAGACAAATATGCAGTCGCACAATATTACAACCAACAGTGTATGAATCAAAATAAAATTATTCGTGTTTATTGCATTTACATAGCACCTAGTAGTTGATCATTCGTTTGACAGCCTCAAAGCACTTCCATTTGTCCGGGATATAGAAGGGCTCAAAAATGTGAGGGAAGGGTGTATCATATCCACAAACCCTGGTGATGGGTGCCTCCAGGTTTAGGAAACATTCTTCCTGCAAGCAGAACCAAAACATAAGTGAGTCACACTTACAATGGATGCATTTGCTGGGAAATTAAATATGTCATTTCTTTTACATGATGATATGCATAATACAAGTTCAAAAGAATGCATAATTTTTTTGATGCTCAACTAACGCCATGAAAAAACTACCTTATTCTACAACCATGTTTTCCCCCTCATGTTCTTCATAAGTTACTGGCAGAGAGTTTAAAGACCCAAGCCACTAATTTGTCAATTTCTTATATCTCATCTGACATTAGGATAAAATTCAGCCAGCATACTCCACAGAGAAGCCAGAAAAACCTAAGCCAAACTGAAAAAAATCGACACACTATTTAATCAAAGCCACCCAGTCATTGCTATTCCAGGCAGTGCACAAGGCCAATATAAAATAATGTCATCATTCTCTTTAATTTTCTGATTCCCTTCAGAAAGGCAGAAAGAACTGGTGAGAGATGAAAGATGAGCATAGCATGACATAATACACAGCTCTTCACTCCAATAAGTCAAATGGAGAACATGGGAACACGCACTGTTTTCTTCGCTTCACACTCACAGTTCAGTTCATTTGTCCCTATTGCACAAAACTTCCTTCTCCCATGCATGTAAAGCCAATGGCCAGATATTTTATTTTTTTTTTATTTTAACTAATTCCCCCCATAAAGAATTCAATTAACTTCTTGACCATCAATAAACATAGAATAACCTATAATGAGAAAAAAAAAAAATCAAAAATGTTCGTCAAATTAAATTCTTGAATTTGAATACTTTCATCTCATTTTATCAACTCTTCAGACCAATACTACAAATAAAGACATTGCAGCTGTGCCCAGAGGTTGTAGGGGGTCCATGGAGAAACTCAATCTATATTTTATCAACTTCCATTCTTTTTTTTTTTCAAATTTTATTCACTTCTCACTTTTACTTTATTCATCAAGTATTATATTTTTGACATTATATGCATGTACATGCATGCGCCAGTTCAACATGTCTTCCCCGGATTTACTTCTTGTCTCAAGCTTTTAAAAACCTGAAACGTTCTGAATGATTCCGTGAGGAATTGTGGCAGTGAGGACGTTCATACTTGGAACAGTTTATGCCATTCATACTAGCAGTTTCTCGCAAACTCAATCACATTACATGTAGAATGTCTGAACTACCATCTTCAAGTGTCTCACATAGATTTTATCGGGTTCAGGTCACAACTTTAGCTGAGTATATTGAGCATATTGATAGTAGGATGCTGAGGTTGGAATTACCAGACAGAAGGCCTAGAGGAAGACCAAAGAGAAGATTTTTGTGGATGTGGTGAAGGAGACATGAAGGTAGTTGGAGTAAGAGTAGACGATGCAGAGGATAGGGTGAGATGGAGACGGATCATTCGCTGTGGCGACCCCTGAAGGAAACAGCCGAAAGGAAAAGAAGAATAAGAAGGTCAGAACTTTAGCTGGACCACTCAGGGATACACTAGGGATATTCAGAGACTTTTCACATAGTCACTCCCATAATGGTTTAACTTTGTGTATTAGTTCATGGTCATTGTGAATGGTAAACTCTTCAATCTCAGAACAGAGGGCTTGCGCCTGCCACTGAGAAATGCGCCATGTAATGTTGCTGCTGCCACCATAGACCATAGGAATAGCATTAGTCAGTTGACTAGTAGTGATGATGATGGCTGTATCTTCGCATACAAAAGATCAGGGAAGGGTTGGTGAGTTGCAAGCCCGCTGGTGGCTGTAGAGGCCAATGCGTGATGCACAGGCTCTACAGCAATGTGGGCAGATAAAGGCTGCAGATGGTGAAGCTAGGTTTTGACACAGCACCCTCTCCTTCTGACGGTGTCTTTTTTCCTCTCGCTGCCCCACTCCTCTGGATTTCAAACTCTTGGCTTGCTGTTTGGATTGTGTACTGCCACTTGTGCCGGTCAGTGGCATCAACTTGCCAGGAACTGGGTGAGATTTTTGCCAGAGAAAGGTGTCTTTTTAGCTGGTCTTTCTAGACTTGAGTTCCCCAAACAGGACAGTTTTCGGCATGCCCTGCCCATCGCAGCTGCTGTTTAAGCAGGATGGACTCGATACTGGGAAGTTGAGCTTCTTCCAGGACATCCTCATTGGACATGTAGTCATGCCACTTGATGTTCAGGATGGAGCACAGGCACCGCTGATGGAAGCAATCAAGGAGTCGTACTTGTCTTCTGTACAGTGTCCAGGCTTCTGCACCGTATATGAGAGTAGGGATGACAATGGCTCTGTAAACTTTGATTTTGGTAGTTAGCTAAAGTGAGTGCTTGCTCCAGACTCGCTTGGAAAGTCTACCAAAGGATCGGTTTGCCTTTGAGAGGGAATTGTTGAGGTCCTTGTCAATGGCTGCATTGTTTGACATCACACTGCCAAGGTAGGTGAACTGTTCGACTGCATTCAGAGTTGTGCCATCAATAGTGATGTGAGGAGGGGGTGTAGTTTTGCAGAAGTGCGAGTTGGAGCAGCACTTGGGTCTTTTTCAGGCTGATTGTAAGCCCGAAGGCCTTTGAGGTTTCAGAGAAGTGGTCAACACGGTTTTGAAGAGCAGCTTCTGAGTGTGCAAGAAGTGCACAAATCATCAGCGAACAGCAGTTCTATGATGAGCTGCTTCATTGTCTTGGTGTGGGCGAACAGCCAACTAAGATTGAACAGGCTGCCATCAGAGCAGAAGCGGATGTAGATTCCATCTGTGATTTCCTCCATTGCTTGGTGTAGCTGCAGTAGGTCTCATGCTGCAGAAGATGGAAAAGAGTGATGGTGCAAGTACGCAGGCTTGCTTGACACCGTTGGAGATTAAGAAGCTGTCTGAAAGGGTGCCATTGTGCTTCACTTGACCATTCTGGCCCTTGTGGAGCTGGCAGATGATTGTGAGGGACTTAGGTGGGCAGCTCAGGCAGGAAAGTATCTTCCATAGAAGTATCTTCCTCAGCAAAGCAAACCTCACTGAGGGCTGCAATGTCAATATCAAGCCTAGAGAGTTCTTTAGCCACGAGAGCAGAGCATCTTTTTGGACAATCATTGTTGTCAGAATCCAACAAGGTATGTACATTCCAGAATGCAATTTTCATGTGATATTTTCTTTGTTTAGCACCGCGTAGGGAGATGACCCGTTGGCAGTGGTGAGCCAACTGTAGGGTGAGGCAAGCAATTTTTGGGTCACCTTGTCTAGACCCTTCTCCATGTGGAGCAAGCAGCGCTGTCCCTAAAAAGGGCTGCTTGGTCATCCTGTGTGAAACCGGATGATGCTGCTTCCTCGTTCGACAATCAAACAACCTATTACAACAGGACGGCCTACATGCAGGCTTGAGACTGCAGCTTCCAGTGCCATCTTGCACCTGCTGTTTTCACCCCTCCCCCATCGCTGTAGGACTTTACTGCTCCACTTCCAGCCTGCGCTGGTTGCTTAAAGTGACAGTCAGCCCGCGCTAACCGATTGTCACTCTTTAGGTCCAGGGACATTCCGCAGTGGCTCAGCAGGCTGACAGGGTTGTGGTGACCTCAGGTCTGTAGGTTTTATATCAGTTTCCTTCTCCTAGATACATTGTCTGCCAAGACTAACGAACTGTATCTACCCGGGTTTGGAATCAGTATTATTCTTCATCTAGACGGGCTGCCCTCCTGGGTTGACGAGCCCCATTTGCCTAGTGACCAGTAGTACCTGATTTTAAAAGAGATAGTGTTTCGAGCACATAAAGAGTTTTAATGTTGTGTCATCAGACCAGAGTATATTTTCAAGTGTCTATAATAAACACTTTATTCAGGATTAGCTTCTATAAGACCACTGTACTCTAATAATTGAGTATATTATATATATTATTATCTAAAATTGTTGTTCTTCATACAAGCTCAACCATCTTTTTTAGCGAAAGGCATCTCTCTGTTGGAATAACCATTGGGTTTTTAATCAAGTCCTTGTCCAAGCTCCTTCTATGCTGATTACTTACTTTGGGTACAAAGCTCTAATAAAATGTTCTGATTGTTCCAAATATTCTTCCATTCACTTCATACACTTGGTTTCATGGAATATTGAAATCTTTAGAAATGGTTTACACTTTTTCCCCAGATCTACCATATGTCTCCATAATTTGAAAAAAGTCTACATAGCAATCCTAGGATTTTATGGTTTAGTTTTTGGTGTAGGATATCACACACACACACACACACACACACACACATACACTCACACACTCACACACACACTCACACTCACACACTTCACTATGGGTAAAATGCCGATTCATCACAAAACAGCAAGCACACACATTTACATCTTTGATTCTATATTGATTCTATGAATTTTGGGGAGCTGCAAGGGAATCAGAGAATGCCGAAGAACAAGGACACCACAGAGTAATCTGGGAGTCAGTGAGGCATCCCAGAGCTGTTCTGTGCAACACTATCAAATGTACCACCAAAACATCATACTTTGGATTTCACAGGGCATGTCTTTAGGTTTGAATGACACCATTTCATACTGCTTAAGCAAGCGGTATCATATCTCCACAAAGTAGTGTGTACTTGTAGACAGTTGGTCCTTTCAAAGTGGTGAAGACATTAAGAGGGTACAGAAAAGGACACCATCTAATTGAAGTAATGCAGAAGTCCAAAGCTAAGCATGACAGTCTTAAAATTCTTGTAAGGAGAGAGAGAATCCATATTCTGAAGAGAAAAGCATAAAATAACTGCTCGAATGTGGAAAAGGCTAATTTTATTCACCTATAAAGTGTGCTGTTTACTTGCATGCAATTTACAGTTATTTTCTTCCTGTACATCAAACACAAGCTACAGTCCATCATCTGCCTGCTTAATGAGTGATTAGATCTGATGAATATGGGGGCTTTAATCAAAGGCATTTATGTGCTATATTAACTTTAAATGAATTTGATGTGAAACGTCACTGCTGTTATTAATTTAAAAAAAAAAAAGGATAATGCTCGCCTCATATGTGATCCACTCCTGCATAATACAGATTAAGTCACAGGGTAGTGTTTTCAGTAAGTGCCAAAGTAAGTTAAAAATGTTTTTCATGGACAAAAATGTGAAATCACCAAAAATATAGCCTTCAAAGCATCATTTTACACATGACCAAGTTCAAATATCCATAAACACTTTCATCATTGCTCAGAGTATTTCCTTTTATCCCTATTCGGGTCTCTACTTATGGAATTCCAGAAGTATTCCCCAAATCATACAGCGGTATACCAATGACAAATCTCAAAACAGGCATTATATGGTGATAAATAGAACTCCTTTTTTTCTAGGAAGTTGGTATGCTTGCATTGATTGATCGAGAGCCAGATTCATTTAGTGTATGGTGGTTAGGTAGTTTCAGATTTGGACATTCATAAAATGTTTTTTTTTTAACTGTTATTACTATTTTCTCAGAAGAAGCATTACCTGATTAGTGACGTATAAAGTGATGTAACTCAGTCAATTTTCATACAATAATCATGCATTACAGCTCATTTTGAATCATATTAAATTTTCCTTCCAAAAATATGAATATCTCAGAATGTTAAGTGGATATGTAAAGAGTAAAATATGGATAAAATTAAATAAAGTGGTTTACATTTGTGATGTGAAAACTGAAAGAGTGTGGGGGGGTCCAGTTATCAGTTCTGGGGAAGAATTTAAAATAGCCATTCTCCCCGTCTTATCTTATCTAGAGGCCTGCATTTCCATAGTACCAGCCCAGCAACTAGAGGACATCTCCTGAAGACAGATGTAATTTTGCCTCAAAGCATATGAATCCACCTGCCAAGACAGTACATGTCTGGACAAGCACTTTCATTGACTGAAGTACATTTTGTCTCATTAAAAAAGAATTCTCTTTAAATATACCTACAAAAATGGCATAAGAAGTGTACAGTCTGGTCACAAGCTACCACAACTAGACAGTGAGTTTCAGCAGCCCTGCAGTTTTATTGGAATCAGTGTTTATCATTGAGAAGTACATGATTACATACAGTATACTTTGTCAGTGTATTAAAAAAAGACAACACAACATGGCAGACTGACTCTGGAAAGAGTTTTGCTTTGGAACATTACTTCAAAATATTTTAGAGCTCAAACACTGCAATCACAAATTTGGTCCACCCTAGTCCATAAAAAAACACCCTATGTCAGCAACAGCCACAGATCGGAGATTATTGGAAGTGTAGAGTGATGCGGAAATGCCAGTGTTACCAACCATATTCCACGGCTAGAAAAAGGAATGGAGTACTGTCTCCTAGTGGAACCCAAAGTCAGATGAGGATAGCCACATTCTGGCAACAACTGTGCATCTGGAATTTTCTTATACTTGAATGAGATTTAGCATTTATTGACTCCATGAGACTCATTGAGTGCGAAACACATTTCCACATCAAATCAGAATGTTTAGGCCAAGTATTTCATGCCAGTTTGGTGCTGCTGAATAAAGGTTGGCTGAAGTATGAAAAGAATGCAATAAAAACATTTGAGAAACGTATCTGCATGCAATGTAAAAATTGTGACTCATCTCAGATATTTTTTATTTTTCTCAACTAAAGGCGAATCAAGAAACTTCTTCTTCTCCTTTAGGCTTTTCCCTTCAGGGTCACCACAGCGAACCATCTGCCTCCATCTCACCCTATCCTTTGCATCTTCTTCTCTTACACCAACTACCTTCATGTCCTCCTTCACCACATCCATGAATCGTCTCTTTGGTCTTCCTCTGGGCCTTCTGCCTGGTAGTTCCAACCTCAGCATCCTACTACCAATATACTCACTAGCCCTCCTCTGTACATGTCCAAACCTTCTCAATCTAGCCTCTCTGACTTTGTCTCCAAAACGTCTTTCATGTGCTGTCCCTCTGATGTACTCATTCCTGATCCTATCCATCCTCGTTACTCCCAAAGAGAACCTCAACATTTTCATCTCTGCTACTTCCAGCTTTGCCTCCTGTCTTTTCCCCAGGGCCACTGTTTCTAAACCATACAACATCGCTGGCCTCAACACCGTCTTGTACACTTTTCCTTTCATTCTTGCCAATACCTTCCTATCACACATCACACCGGACACTTTTCTCCAACCATTCCAACCTGCCTGCACACGCTTCTTCACCTCTTTTCCACACTCTCCTTTGCTCTGGATTGTTGAGCCTAAGTACTTAAAATCCTCCACCTTCCTTATCTCTGCTCCCTGTAACCTCAGCATTCCTCTTGGGTCCTTGTCATTCATACACATGTATTCTGTCTTACTGAGGCTATCCTTCATTCCCCTTCTTTTCAGGGCATACCTCCACCTCTCTAGACTTTCCTGCACTTGTTCTCTGCTCTCACTACAGATCACAATGTCATCTGCAAACAAAAGGCGAGTCAAGAAATTACGTGAAATGAGGTGAACCTGTCTTAGAATTCCACCACAGACACTGAAATAAAATGGCTATCATAGATGCTAACCTAGGAAAAAAACTGAAGTATTCTCAATATATATTTTTCATATTGCCACACACACATGCACACATTTATATATACAGGGATCCCTCATTTTCCGAGTTTAATTGGGACCGAGATTTCCCCGCGACCGCCGAATTCCGCGAAGTCGGATCAACCCATGCACCCCCACTGATGTATATGTACATGTATATGTCTATATAATATCAATAAATACATATTCAAAGCTACAAATGATTATAATAACAATTAAACATTCAAAAATAATGCATAAGATGTAAATAAAATATGAATACACACACACATACAGACGTGTACACACACTCAGATGTGCGCCTCACATAAAATGTAAGCAGTTTTGATGGGGTGTTTTGGGTTGTTGGTTTTTTTTTTCCGCACAATTGTCCTTGTTTTGTGGAATTTTCCTTAACTTGTTCCCCTTATTCTTCCTTAATTTTTAATTCAATGAATATAAAAAAAACCACACACAATGCACTGAAGCCGCATGAATTGAAGCATGAAGTAGCGAGGGATCCTTATATATTGTGTGTGTGTGTGTGTGTGTGTGTGTGTGTATATATATATATATATATATATATATATATATATATATGTATATATATATATATATATATATATATATATATATATATATATATATATATATATATATATATATACACACACACACATATATATATATATATATACACACATACACATATACATATATATATATATATATATATATATATATATATATATACAGTGGTATGAAAAAGTATCTGAACCTTTTGGAATTTCTCACATTTCTGCATAAAATCACCATCAAATGTGATCTGATCTTTGTCAAAATCACACAGATGAAAAAACAGTGTCTGCTTTAACTAAAACCACCCAAACATTTATAGGTTTTCATATTTTAATGAGGATAGCATGCAAACAATGACAGAAGGGGGAGGAATAAGTAACTGAACCCTCTGCCTAAGGAGACTTAAAGAGCAATTGAAACCAATTTTTACCAAACAATTTAAGTCAG